>JAPQVY010000144.1:40584688-41107188 GCA_028535165.1 Quercus tomentella | reverse complement strand
ACGTGTAAGGTCAACCTTTACAAGACTGACATTTGTCCCATCAGTCCAATCCCAGAATTGTTGGGGATGGTTGATAAAGCTGAAGAATACGGCTCTGTCAGGTGCAGAGTCTTATCTGGGAAGGGTAGTAAGGATAACTTCCCCCAAGATATTTTAGATCTCCTTACAAATTTCTTCCTATATCTCTTCTTTACCCCTCTTCTCAATGGAGCTTTGGGTCTGCCGAGGACTAGACTGTCCTCGGCTGCGTCTCCGGGCCATTTTTGCCTTATATTTTTGAGCTCGGGCCATCACCTTTTTCGGCTTGGGCCTTTGGACTCCCCATGAGCAAGTGGGCCTGGCCCATAAATTATTGGGCCCCACAATACCCTTCAGCTCTCTGTTTACTAGAATGGAATAAGAAACAGTGGTAATACACTCCATAATTAGAGCCACCCAAGAAGCTTGAAAACCCAACTTCAAAAGGATTTTTTCAAGGAAAATTCAGTCCACCCTATCATAGGCCTTACTCATGCTTAATTGCCATAAAGCCCTTCTTCCCTGTACAATTAGTCTTCATGTGATGCAAAGATTCAAAAGCTATTAAGATGTTATCTATAATCAATTTACTAGAATGGAATAAGAAACAGTGGTAATACACTCCATAATCAGAGCCACCCAAGAAGCTTGAAAACCCAACTTCAAAAGGATTTTTTCAAGGAAAATTCAGTCCACCCTATCATAGGCCTTACTCATATCTAGCTTAAGTGCCATAAAGCCCTTCTTCCCTGTACAATTAGTCTTCATGTGATGCAAAGATTCAAAAGCTATTAAGATGTTATCTATAATCAATTTATCAGCAGTAAAAGCATTTTAAGTTTCTGAAATAATAGAATTAAGTAAAGGCTTAAGATGGTTTGCAATCACCTTACTCAATCTTATAAATTCACTTCCAACAAAGCAAAATCTAATAGCTCGACATATTCCTATAGATGAGACATGCAATTTGTGTGATGATCATCAAGAAACTCTGTAATATAGCTTCTGGTTGTGCGATCATGCACAGTTTGTTTGGAAATCAGACTCGGGTTTTGCTCCTCTGTATTAGAAACAATATAGGAAGTTTGAAGATGTGCAGGAGGTGATGCACAAGGGCTCAGCTTATTGGGTTGCACTTTTCTCCACCATAGCTTGGTGCTTGTGGCAGCGTCGAAATAGGCTTAGAAAGAAACAATTGACTTGGCAGCTTCATGAACTGGGGAATCGAGCAAAGGAGCTAGTCTTGGAGTATCTTGATGTGAGGAAACAGCCTACTCGGGGTGTAACTCGGCCTGTTGGGGTTCGTTGGACTCCTCCAACGGAGCAAAATTATAAGGGTAACTTTGATGCTGCATTTTTTGATGCTTCGGGTTGTGCAGGTATTGGAGTTGTCTTTTGAGATCACATTGGAAATATTATCACTGATTTGAGTCAAAAGATCCCATTGGTGTAGTCCATGGAGTTGGCAGAAGCTTTGGTGGCAAGATGTGCAGTGGCGTTTGCCAAGGAGCTGAGCTTGTTCAATGTGGAAATAGAGGGAGACTGCTCATGGGTGATTAAAGCCTTAACTGATCTGAGATGATGCAGCACTTTGTTTGGTCATGTGATAGATGAGAGTCCAAGTTTAGGCGCTACTCTTCAGCATTGCAAGTTCTAGCATGTTTGAAGGGAAGAAAATAGTTTAGCTCACACCTTAGCTAGAAGAGCAGTTTTATTGACAGACATGAATGTATGGGTAAAAACTCTACCTAATGATTTGGATGATGTTTTCCAATCAGATTTAGTTCAATAAAATTTACTTACTTTTTTCTCAAAAAAGAAAAAGAAAAAGAAAACTAAATGATAAAAGTAATAATTTGATATAAACTTCAAAAATAAAGGTGTAATTTGCATACAGTTTTATTACTATTAACATTTTTACTATTATTGTCATCAAGGATGGCTGTCCTGCCATTATAAAATCTAGTAAACCCTAAAAAAATTAATAATAATAATAATAATAGTAAACCCTAAAAATTGGGATGGAAATTTGCTTTTTTCCCAACCGGAAAAAATTGTAAACTAACACCGATCCCCAAATAATTTTGTTAGTTAACAATGTTTTTAAACTATTTAGGAAATTAACATCTTGAGTCTCTTAGACTCGAGTTCACTGTAACAACTCGAGCCTAAGAGACTAAAGATCAATGTGCTGGTAGTGAAAATCGAGTTTTACACACTCGATTTCCTTTCTTGTTGACCCACTGTTCTTCCTTTTCTTCCTCCATTGTTCTTCCTTTTCTTCCTTCGTTCTTCATTCTCCAGATCAACCGACCCAAATCAAACCCTAAGAATAAACGCCTTCATTCTTCATTCTCCACACCAACCAATCCCAAATCAAACCCAGAACAAACCCCTTCGTTCTTCATTCAGTCCGAGCCTTCGCCACTTGGGTTCGGTCCGAGCCGCTGCCTGGAGCCTTTTTCATGGTTAAGGGCTCGATTTAGCACAATAAACTCGACTGTCTTAGGGTCTGTTTGGATTGAACTTATTGTTGCTGAAACTGAAAACTGAAAACTGAAAACTGAAAACAATGTAGCAAAATAATTTTTAAATGTGTGAAAAGTACCGTGGGACCCATTTTTAATATTTTTTAATACGTGAACAGTGTCACTACAGTACATGAACAGTGTCGCTACAGTGCAAAACAGTAATTTTTTTCCACCAAAGTCAACATATGCGGGCAAAAGAAAAAAAAAGAAAAAAAAAAAAACAAAGAAAACGCAGTGATCAAAACGTGGACGCAGAAAACGTGGGATCCAAACATGCACTTAGACTTGAGATGTTAGTTTCCTAAATAGTTTGGAAACGTTGCTAATTAACGAAATTGTTTAGAGATTGGTGTTAGTTTGCAATTTTTTCCCAACCTTTTGAGAGAATTTGGAGTGCCTGAATCAGCCATCTCTTTCTTGGTGATTACTTTTCCGGGTATTGCGTTCATTAAACATGCTAAGTTTGTTAAGGCTGTCCATGAGGTTAAGGAAATGGGATTTGATCCTTCGAAATCGGTATTTGTCCTAGCAATCCAAGTGATTTTGAAGATGAAGAAGCCAATGTTGAAATCTAAATTGGAAGTTTATAAGAGGTGGGGTTGGTCCAAGGATGTAGCTCTGTTAGCATTTAGAAGGTATCCAAATTGTGTGCTTTTATCAGAAGAGAAGATCACAAAATCAATGGACTTCCTTGTACACAAAATGGGTTGGCCGTCAACAGACATTGCTAAAAATCCTTCAGTTCTAGGTTTAAGCTTGGAGAAGAGGATTATCCCTAGGTGTTCAGTTGTTCAAGTTTTGTTAGCCAAGAACTTGATCAAGAGTAAGTTCTCCTCAGCAACCTTATTACTACCTAGCGAGAAGTGTTTTTTGGAAAAGTTTGTGATTAAATTTCAGGCCAATGTTCCTCAGTTGTTGGATGTGTATCAACTATCAAGGTAAGATGGATCTTCCGGATGTAGGAATTCAATCGGAGAAGGTATGTGGGATGGAACAGTTGTAACATTTTGACTTCCAGTTTAATGTCTTTAATAAAGTTGGTTAGCATTTTTTAATTGATTGTGATCTCCAAAGAAAAAAATCTGAAATATCTAGCTGTGACATAGTTTGTCAATTCCAAAGTCACACACTCATCACTCCTTGTGTTCAACATATTCCCTTTCCTTGCCACCCCGAAAAAGAAGGATTTTGAAATAGGAGTCTCTCTGTTACAGAGGGGATGAGTAATTATGATGGCTTTGGTATTTGATTGTATCCTGTTTTAAGTGTTATGGATCTCTTAGCTTGATACCAAGATGATTATTTCATATGTTTGTTGCTTATGGCACTTGTCGTGCGCTCAAGGCACAAAGTGCTATGCACCCAGTGAATTCATCATTATGCCAACCTACACTGTGTATTGTAAGCATTAATGGAGAATTTGGAAAATTTTGAATTCTCTTAACAAGTCATGCTCTAAGCCTCAAACTAGATAGAGAAATTGGTGGCATTCTTGAATTGAACTTCTGTAAATGGCTGGTGTTTCCTTCTGTATTGCTGCATACTTGACTTAAACCTTTTGTGCCCCAAATACTGTGATTTTAATTTACTGTCTTTGTGCATTGTTAGTTTTGTTGATTCTATTGGTGTCAAAATTTATGGGTGTGCATTGCATGGATGTTTAGTGCTTAATTTATATAATGTGATCACAGACACGTCTCTCATAGTCACAGGTTGACTTCTTCAATGCCACTGCCTGGAACTATATTTCTACTTGGTGTTGGACCAAAAGAGAAACACTGCTGCTACAACAGCTGCTAACACTACTACCCAGATCAACAATCTAACCAACGACAGGGCTAAAGAAATAATTTGAAACAACATTTATGTATATTGTGTCTGCTGTTTTTATGGTGCAGGAATCCTCTCCATTTGAATACTCTGGTACTGCGTTGTTAATTAATTAGAGGAAATGCAAATTATTTAGGGATGCACCCACACTAATCAAGAGAATAAAGCCGGGTATCTCATAAGTACATCTTTTTTAGGTATTTTATGGCAACTTTCCTAGTCATATAGTTTTCCATTCTTCTTAATCCTCGAACACCGACTCATGAGCATTAAAAGGTTTAGAAACCTTGGAATATAACCTAGCTGGATTGCCTTTTATCTATGCATATTCTGCTTTACATTCGTTTACGATGTTTGTAAGTTTGGAGGTATATGAGAGAGGCGTAGAAGATGTTTGTCAGTTTGAAGTTTGGAGTCCTGGAGATAAGTCCAGTAGAGTAGAAGGTATGAGATATGAGTAGGGAGGGGAATGGTATCCTGGTATCCCTCTCCTTATTTAGAATTAGATGTCTTAAAAATTAAATAAGAGGGAAATAGATATCTTTCTCCTTGATTTGAATGTATTAAAAATTAAACGGGAAATAAATAAAAATGATAAGATATCATACAAATTAATAATTATACTCCTTTTATTTTATTTTATTCCAAATTCTCCTATTTTTGGAATAAAATAGGAGAATTAGCCTGTCCCACCCACAGGCCACAGCCATATTGGCTTGTTTATTCCGTCCAGGAACCATGCATGAGGTGTCCCATTCACAGCCATTTTGACTTAGTCAAAAGCTAACATTGAGCAGCCAAACATTTCCACTTAGTCAAAAGCTAACATTGAGCAGCCAGAAAAGAAAGAGGACACAAAGGATGAGGAGATTCTTCAGTTCATATGCTTAATAAGAAAATTCAGCAAAAGATAGAAAATTGTTATTAAACAAATAATGAGATTGACTGGGGGGAAAATGGTTAGCAAGTCATGAAATTTCCATCAAGGAAACATAAGGGGAAAGGAAAAATCTGGCAGGTTATGGTAGGTGAAGTAGTGTATATTGTAAAAATTAGGTTCTTTACATGAAGAACTATGCATATGTATTTGTATACAATGAAACAGATATACAAACTATAAACATGCATCTCAAATGGAAAAAGTATCCATATAACCCTCAATGGTGCTCACTTGTTATTCTTGGGACATCAAGGTCCAACATTCTCATTTACTAATTACTTCATGGGATGAGACCAAAAATATTGTACAATACTCAATACATACCGGACCTGGCAATACCCTTGCCAAACACTAATCACTCTCAACTTCTGATGCCAATTTTTACTATTTCTGAAGGCCTGTAAGCTTGCTAATGGTTATCATGTCGAATTGGTCGGACAGGCAAGCTTGGATTTGTGCTGATAGCTCTTGTGCCACAAAACGCATGGTGGGTCGTGCCTCTGGAGAGTCACGCACACATGCTAAGGCTATTGTCACTACAAACACCACCTCCTCTGCTATATGGCCTGTTGGTGGTGGAAGTCCTTGGTCTAGCACATCCTTTAATAGAATTTCTGCACTGTCTGAAATTGATGTCGCTGTTCTCGATTTGAAAGTCAAGGAAGATAGGAGCTCCCTTGGGTGCCTTCCCATTATAACTTCTAATGCTATCACTCCAAAGCTATAAACGTCACACTTATCTGTTAATCGCATTGTAAGTGCAAGCTCTGCACAATCATAAAACAAATTTAATAATCTAATGAAACATTGTCACCAAAACTTCTACCAAACTAATCAATGTTAACAAATTTACGAGGACACATTCATTTGGCAACAGGACAAGAAAAAAACTTAATAATATGGGAAGCCTTCTTTTCATTTAGGTAAACACTTTTAGGCCAGAACAATAATTCAGATTCTAGAAGTTAGATTGTAGCTTACCAGGAGCCATGTAGCCATAAGATCCAGCAATTGTTGTCCAATTAATCGTATCTGGGTTCAACAATCTTGCAACTCCAAAATCTGAAAGTCTTGGTACGAACTCAGACTCAAGTAATATGTTATTCACAGTTATGTCTCGGTGCACAATTTGTGGAGAGCAATCATGGTGCAAGTAAGCAACTGCATGAGCCACACCTTGTACAATTTTCACCCTCGTATTCCAGTTCAGCTCCACTTTCCCTTCCAACCCATACAATGCATTTCCCAAACTACCTCTCTCTAAATATTCATAGACCAAGTACATGTACCCCCTCATGGAACAGAACCCATAAAGCTTAATGATATTCCGGTGCCTAACTTCTGTCAACACACGAATCTCAGTCTCAAAACTCTGGCGATTGACTGCTGGTATGTCAGTGGAGTCTGACATGTTGAGCCTTTTAACAGCAACAATTTGACCTGTTGGCAATGCTGCTCTGTAAACGGTTCCAAATCCACCTTTTCCAATGCAGTACTTCTCATTGAAGTCCTCAGTGGCCTTCACAATATCCCCGAATGTGAATTTACCTTCTCTTTCCCATATCAATGACTTAGAGTTCCCATCAGTCTCTCCAATTCTTCTGCTTTCTTCATCATGGAATTTGGCTTTCCGGTAAAATATTATTAATACAGCAACAATAATTGCAAGCAATAAAAGGCCACAAACCGGAATGAGGACAGCAATTAGAACTGTATTAGAATGCTTTTTCTTTGTGGAATCTGTGTAACAAGTACTTAGTCCTGTTGCATTTCCACACAGACCTGAGTTTCTGATGTATGCATTTGCAGGTGCCTCTTCGAAAACTTTACTAGTTGGGATTTGACCTGTTAACTTGTTATAAGAAAAATCAATAGAGGCGGAGATTAGACTAACCATGCTGATAAATGATGCGGGGATTTCCCCTGAGAGCTGGTTATGTGAAATGTTAAGGCTCTCCAAACGTGTAAGCTTTGCAAGGTTTGAAGGAATCATTCCTGAGAGTGAATTGCTGCTGAGGTCTAACAAGACACTCAATGCAATTAAGTTACCTAGTTCGGATGGTATTTCACCCGATAGGTTATTGTTGCTCAAGTCCAAGCTCAATAAGCTATCACAATTCTCAAGCTCTTTTGGTATGTAACCAGTCAATTTGTTCTCCGACAAATCAAGTCCCTGAAGCTGACCCAAACTTCCTAGACGCTGAGGAATCTCTCCTGTCAGATGATTCTTGCTCAGATTGAGCTTGAACAGGCTTAGATTTCCCAATTCACTTGGAATTTTCCCAGACAATTCATTCGAGTCCAGAATTAAAGAGTGCAATTGAGTCAAATTCCCAAGCTCAGCTGGAATTTCACCTGAAATTCTGTTTCTTCCCATCTCTAAAGTGGTTAGAGATTCACATTTTGCCCACTCTGGTGAAATTTTGCCAATAAATTGATTGTCATTAAGGGAAATGAAATAAAGATTTGGATGAACCCCAAATGCATTTGTGATGGTGCCATTGAAGTTGTTCCCATCAAATCGCACCCTCTCTAGTAGCGAACAATTTCTCAAGCACTCAGGCAATGGACCTGTGAAGTTGTTACTATTCACTGTGAATAGTTGAAGAAGGAAGCCGCTACACAATTCAGGTGGCAGTTCTCCAGAGAAGCTGTTGTTCGAAAAGCTAACACTGCTTAGAGAAGGACTAAATTTCCCAAAATCACTCGGAATATTACCCGAGAAGTTATTGGTGAAAAGAGATATGACCTCTAAATTACTGAGGTGAGAGATGTTTTCTGGCAGTTCCCCGTATAGCTGGTTGGTGTTGAAATCAAGACTTATCAGCGAAGTCATATTTCCAATTTCTGGTGGGATTGTGCCAGTGAGATTGTTTGAGAAAAGATGGAAGGTATAAAGGTTGCTGAGGTTCCACAATTCTAGAGGAATTGGACCAGAGAGGAGGTTGTCTGAAAGGTCTAATTCCATCAAATTTTTCAGGTTCCCTACCTCAGAAGGAATTGAGCCTGTGAACTTATTACCGAACAGTAAAAGATATTGGAGCTTGGTCAAAAGGCCAATTTCCGATGGAATTTTGCCCATGAAAAGATTGTGCTGAAGTTGCAATGAGGTCAATTCTGTCCAATTGCTGAAAAAATAAGGTGAGATCTCACCTGAAAGGTTATTGCTAGATAAACCCAAGTCGGTAACTTTGGTCAGGTTGGTTAAAGACAAAGGCAATTCCCCAGTGAGTGGATTCACAGCTAGGGCCAAGGTGGTGAGGTTAGTACAAAGGCCTAGCTCAGAAGGAATTGGAAAATTCAAGGAATTCCAACTAACATCGAGAAGCCAGAGGTGCTTGAGCTGACCTATTGAAGAAGGAATTTTCCCTTCAAATGAATTGTTGTACATTTCTATAATCTGAAGATTGGACATTGAGCCAATATCTTCGAGAATTTGACCACTGAACTTGTTTCGTCCTAGACGAAGATCTATGAGTTTGGAAAGCTTGGTAATGTTTGGAGACACTGGTCCCTGGAACTGATTGTCAGTTAGATTAAGGTACTCAAGCTTGTCAAGATTGGTAAATACCATTTCTGGTACTGTTCCATTCAACTGATTCTGGGCCAAATTCAAGTAAGTCAAGTTTTGGCAATAAAGTATAAATACTGGGAACCCAGAAGTGAGCTGATTATAACCAAAGCTAAGCCAGGTCAACAAAGGCATGGTCAAGAACTTAGACCAGTCAGGTGTTTCTAAGTAGTTTGATTCAAGGTCTAAGTGCCATACCTTTTGAAGATTTCTGAACTGATAGGGAATTTTACCAGTAAGATAGTTGTTGAGGAAGCTTACGTACTGGAGCTTTGTTAACTGGCCTATTTCCGAAGGTATAGGTCCGCTGAGATTGTTGTTGCTGAGGTCAAAGCGAGTGACATCAAGAAATGGAGTGAAGTTGAACTTGGCTAGTGTTCCATTGAGTTTGGCGCCAGAGATGATTATTTCGGAGACTGCTCCGGTTGAGTCGCAGACAATGCCATTCCATTTGCAAAGGTTGGTAAGGTTGGTAGAGGACCATGAACTGAGAAAAGAAGAAGGGAGGAGGCTGTTTTTCCATTGGATAAGAGCTCCTGCTTGTGTTGCAGGTGATGCTATGGTCTTTAGTGAAAGTAAGGAGAGCAAGAAAATGTGAAGGAGAAGAAGAGGAGACTTTAGAATTTTTGCCATGCTTGGTTTTTTTGTTTCACATGCCATGCCTCATGATCTAGTTTACTTTTAATAGCAAAGAGAGTTGGAGATACTTCCAGTGGTATGAAAGTGAAACTTTCGGCATCTCAGTCCACATGTTAGAAGTCCTTAAATTCCACGAAAGAATGTTCAAATCTGATGGCTTAATAAGATTATATATTTTTGTCTATTTTCTTAGATGGAGAAAAGGAGAGAATTGAAGATGGGATTAATTCACTTACAGGCCAATTTTACTCTAACCAGAAGCTGATCAGACTGGGATGTGCTGAATTTGATGACTGTATCAAAGTGAAAATTTTCCTACAATTTAAATATAGGTTGTACGTGACTTCTTTCATGATGCATACCCAATTAAATCCATACCCACATACCCCATATCAAGATGCTTAATTAGAACCAGCTCAAATGCGTAAAGAGACTGCCAATCCACAAACGATGCCATCATATGACAAAGGTTACTCAACTCAAATTTCATCATATTTTTGTTAATCTCCCCTTCTTTATTTATTTATTAACTCATTTTATACTACTATTTTTTGTACACTTTTTTAGCAGGTCTAGAATGTGTTAATGAAGATCCACAAATCTCTAGAAGCTGTGACACTAATGACATCAATAGTTTAACAAGAAGTAAGAATCAAATAATAAAGTATATATTTTCTATAATTAAATTTTTTCTATATTTATAAAAAACATTTCATTTTTAATAATCTAAAAAATTATAAACAGGAATGTCTCTTCAAGCATGGAACTTTGGAAAACCAACATTTGAATGCCTATATTGCGGTTCACTTCTATGGTATATATATTTTTTAGTTATTATCATTTTATATTTGATAATTATTATGCCAATACATGTTATTACTTTTGTTATTATAATAGTTATTTATTTCGTTATTGTTTATCAAATAAAATATATATTATATAAGTTTATGATAAAACCGTGCAACGCACGGGCCTTTAACTAGTATATATATATATATATATATATATATATATATAATAAAAGTTGGGTTTAGAAGTCGTGGTTGCACCAAGTGGTTTCACCAATTTGCAGAATTTTTTTCACGTTTTTAGATTTTTCAATAAATTCATTCACTTAAGTTTTTAAATAAAAACAAAAAGTTTTTGATCTTTATCAACTTCTTTGGATAAAGTAACAATGAGTGTTCTAATGAACTTCTTCTTCTTCTTCTTCTTCTTCTTTTCTTTTTTTTTTTTTTAATTTTATAATGTAACAATTTTACTAGCTTACGTTAGTTTTTTTTTTTTTTTGGATAAACATTTATCCTACATCATCTATTTCCTAATAATAAAGTAACAAATTTAAAAGTATTATTTTTTCTTCTCAATTTTTTTTTTCTTTTGGAATAAATAACAAAAAAATAGCTAATATTTATTAACTTTAACGTGAACTAAAAAAAAAAAAAAAAAAAATCTAATGACAATCTAATAACATTAACTATTTTTTTGGGATAAGGTAAAAAAAGAAAAAGAAAAAGTGGGGGTATATATCCTTTTTTCTTTATGTTCATATCAGGTTATCAACTACTTCACAACTTAAAATTATCTAATATAAAAGTGGGGGTATATGTATGGTTTGGTATATTTTTCCCTTTTCCTACGGTACGGTTTCTTGATGTACGGTTGCATGTATGTATTTGCCATCTTCTTTTTGTTTTTCCATAAAATTCCCTTCTTTATTTATTTTTTCATCAAATTGAATATGTTTTGTGTGCGGGTTGCCTTTTGTTTAAGTTATTTTTGTTAACTTTGATCTAATTTATATGCTTATTATGGTCTTCAGAATCAATTGTATATCTTCCAAGAAAACTAACAGATTAATTTTAACAAAAATCTTATTAACTTTTTGAAAGATCTGTTTTTCAATATGTGTAGATCTCACAGACGGTTTCTTGATGTATGGTTGCATGTATGTATTTGCCATCTTTTTTTTTTTTGTTTTTCCATAAAATTCCCTTCTTTATTTTTTTTTTCATCAAATTGAATATGTTTTGTGTGCGGGTTGCCTTCTGTTTAAGTTATTTTTGTTAACTTTGATCTAATTTATATGCTTATTATGGTCTTCAGAGTCAATTGTATATCTTCCAAGAAAACTAATAGATTAATTTTAACAAAAATCTTATTCACTTTTTGAAAGATCTATTTTTCAATATGTGCAGATCCCACAAGTAGCCATGAGACCAAGATTTGAGCATCCAAAACCATGATAATGAACATCACTCCACAAAGAATGGAGGCAGAAAATTGATTAAATATAAAAAGGGTGATGTAAAAACAATGGATATTTTAGGTGATGTGAAATCTCCAAGACTTCGCTGCCTTCCCCTTGATGTCAAAGTTAATTCAATTTTCAAGTGAGTATCTTTACTTTAACTCTAATTCCAGATTTTTTTTAATGTTTAAAAATTAATATTGTTTGTAATTATTGAATTCAGAGTTTCTTTGTGTCTATATATTTATGTGTGTGTTATTGTGAATTTTGCTTTCAATTTTTTTTTTTAATTTTATAAATTTGGTAGTTTTAATTTGTAAATTCTAGATGATTGCTTGGGATTAAAGTAAAAATATTAGGTCAATTTTAATCATAATTCATGCAATAGTAGGGTGTTAGATGTTGATATTAATTTTATGCTCATTTACATTAATTAACATAAACATCTTAGTATGTTTAGTGATGATATTAATTTGACATTTTGAGATGCAAGAGCTTCATTGTAATTAAATATAAATGTTATTATGCCGGTATGTTATAATTATTATTTGTTGTTCCTTACCCTACTTCACCTTAATTGTTATTTGAATAAGTAAAAGTTATGCCTTAGTTCGACCGGGTACAACATTTCTCTTCAATCATTAATTAGTGTTTCTCAATAAAATTATTCATGTTATAAGTTTATGACCAAAATTGTGCAAAGCTCGGCCCGTTTACTACTAAAAGCTTTTAGAAATTTAAAACTTGCCATAATCTTTAAAATATTTTTACTATTTTATTTGTTATTAAATTTAATTACATTATCAAAAAATATATATTTTTAAAATTTATATATAATTCTTTTATATATTTTAATGTATTTTTTCTTTCCTATAATTTCTAAGTTGATAAATATCTTAATTTAATTACAATTCAAATTCTTCATCTGATCCATCTAATCCTTATTTTATTACTATACTACATGTAAAAGAAAACATTTATATATAAAAAAAAAGGTAGCAACATGTATTATTAAAAAGAAAAAAGAAAAAAAAAAAGCAGCGTGTATTATAAAAAAAAAAAAAAAAAAAAATTCTTCCCCTATAATTTCTAAGTTGATAAAATTTTTAATTTAATTACCATTCAAATTCTTCATTTGATCCATCTAATCCTTATTTAATTACTATACTACACGTAAAAGAAAACATTTATAATTTTTAAAAAGTATATATATAATTTTTCTTCTATAATTTTTAAGTAGATAAATATCTTAATTTAATTACAATTCAAATTCTTCATTTGATCCATCTAATAATTATTTAATTACTATACTACACGTAAGAGAAAACATATATATATATATATATATATATAAAATTAAAAAAAAAAAAGTAGCAACGTGTATTAAAAAAGAAGCTGCATGTATTATAAAAAAAATGTAGCAACATAGTGTAATCTAATCCTTCTCAAATTATTCATCTAATCCATCTAATCATGATATAGGAAAAAAAAAAATTAGCAACATGTATTATTAAAAAAAACATTTAGCTATTATTTTTTTAAGAAAATTATGTCTTCTCTCATTCTTTCAAGGACAAAAATTAAATTCTCATGTTAGTCTCTCTACTTCAAAATTTTAAATATTTAATAATTTAGATTGTTCTTAATTATTGAATTGAGGTTTCCACTTAAATATAATTTCAATTGTTGCTTTTGATAGTTTCTAATTATAAAATTCAAGGTTTATCCATTTAAATACATGTGATTAATTGAGCCTTAAAGTTCAATTTATTATTGAAAATCATTTTATATATATATATATATATATATATTTTTTTTTTTTAAGGTATTTCTACCATCTTCTATACAATTTTATATACATATATAGATATATATATTTTATGATACCTTAAGTCTCACACAATATACATTCATTATATAACTTAAAAGTAAAATATTCATTTATTTTTATTATCTAATTTTAAGTAAATTAATAAAAAAAAATTATTTACATATGAATTTTAATTAAACCGTGCATCGCACAAGCATAATGCTAGTATATATCTAAAAGCAAAGATTTCATGCAAGAGTGTATGAGCTCCTGCCATATAGCACCATAATATTGCATTTAGCTTTTTTAACCTTTTCTCATTAAGGTTTTTTTTTTTTTTTACTGTTAACAGAAAGATCACGTTAACTTCTTTTTACTATTATCTAAAAGATGGGTAGTTGTTGAAAATTAAACCAAATCAAACCAAACTTTATGAAAAGCCCAAGCTCACTTATTCCTTTACATATTAAGACCCATGCATGATCTCTTTTTCATGTGTAGATTAAAGCCCAGACTCTAAGCCACTTAAAAACTCTCTTTCTCCTCCCCCATGAGGAAACTTGAAAGCTAAGATCCTGACTCACTTAGAAGCTCTTTTCCTTTGTACAAGACCTTCAGACTACACACACTTTTCAACTTCTTTACAAATAACGGTTTGCAATTTGGATTCACTGATCCTATCTGACCAAAGACCTACCATGTGACGCTCTAATATTGCATTTAGTTTTTTTAACCCCTTCTCATTAATTTTTTTTTTTTTACTGTTACCCAAAAGATCACGTTAACTTTCTTTTACTATTATCTAAAAGATGGACTATTGTTGAAAATTAAACCAAATCAAACCAAACCTTATGAAAAGCCCAAACCCACTTATTCCTTTACATATTATGACCCAAGCATGATCCTTTTTCATTTGTAGATGATAAAGCCCAGACCCTAAGCAACTTAAAACTCCCTTTTTCCTCCCCCATGCATAGATGAAACTTGAAAGCGAAGACCTTAACTCACTTAGAAGCTCTTTTCCTTCGTACAAGCTTTCCTTCAAACTACACACACTCTTCAATTTCTTTACAAACAACAGTTTGTAGTTTGGATTCACTGATCCTATTTGAACAAACCAACATTCCTACTCATTTTTAAGTCTTAATTCAACCCTTCTGTGTAAACAAATGGAGATGTATGATCTGGGAAGCACGGACGCGGCACCAGAGGAGCCGCACCCGCGTTCGACGCAGCGACGCGCAAGGGACGCCGCTGCCCGCGCATCGGGCCATGTCCTGCCACATGGTTTTTTTTTTTTAGCTGACTTGCGCCGACGCGGCTCAGACTCGGGCCGATACGCGCTGAATCGGGTCGACTCGGGCCATATTGGCGGTATCGGGCGAAATGGCTGAAATGGCCAATTCAGGCCGAAATTCAAAAAAAAAAAAGGGTGCAAAACACACCGTTTGAACTTAATAACAAACCCTACTTCAGCTCACTTCACCCAAACACCAAACTTCAGCTCTCTCCCACTCCGTCACTCGTCTCTCACTCTCTTTGTGCTCTCTGCCTCTCTGTCTCTGCTTTGAGTGCTCTCCGTCTCCCCTGTGGCTGTGAGACACTCAGCCACTCAGTCACTTGACTCATTTCATTCAAACTTCAGCTCTCTCTCACACATTCTCAACTCAGGTATTGATATAAAGCTTTCAATCTTAGTTTGATTTGTGATTTGTGAATCCGTGATTTGTGAATCTTAGTTTTCAATCTTAGTTTTATTTAGTTAATAGTTATTACTTATTACTCATTGTGATTTATGAATCTGTGAACTTGGGTTTGATTTATTATTAATTTATTTAGTTAATACTTAATAGTTATTATTTGTAGGTTAAATTGAATCTATTGAATTTGCAATGGATGAAGTTACTAGCACATAAACTTCATCTCAAGAAGTGCCAAATGCTGAATGTCCTTTTTGGTAGTATGTGAATAAAGTAGAAAAACCACCTGGTGCTACTGTTAAAAAAGGTGGAAACACATACTTTAAGTGCAACTATTGTGGTGTAGTTTATTTGGGATCCTATTCTAGGGTTAAGGCTTATTTATTAAAAATTCCTAATAAAGGTATTAAAGCATGCCCTAGTGTGACACCGAGCCATAGGCTGGTAATGCAGCGAATGCATGATCAAGTTGAGGATGATAAGTTAGAGAGAGAACATAGAAGTCAAATTCCCTTACCCTCACCTCTTCCAGGCCGTGGGCCTATACCTATTTCCCCATTTCGAAGACAGGAAGGGAGTGATAGTACAAATCCGGTTGATGGTAAGAGGAGGAAGGTGACTGGGAATTCTCCTTTGGAGAAAGCATTCCAGAATAATGCTAGACATGAATTGGATAGTAGAATTGCAAGGATGTTTTACACCAGTGGGCTTCCATTTAACTTTGCAACCCATATTATCGTAATTCCTATGCATATGCTGCTACCCATAGCATCCCAGGTTATGTTCCTCCTAGTTATAATGCCTTGAGAACAACACTTTTGCAAAAAGAAAGAGCTCATGTTGAAAGACTTTTGAAACCAATTAAGGACTTTTGGCTTGAAAATGGTGTAAGTATAGTTTCTGATGGAATGTCAGATCCACAAAGGAGGCCTCTTATTAATATTATGGCTGTATCAGATGGGGGTCCAGTGTTTATAAAGGCAATTGATGGGTCAAGTGAGTTCAAAGACAAACATTATATTGCTGGGGTGTTGAAGGATGTTATAAAAGAGATTGGACATGAAAAAGTTGTCCAAGTCTTCACTGATAATGCTAATGTGATGAAGTCTGCTGGAGCTCTTATTGAAGGTGAGTATCCTAAAATATTTTGGACACCCTGTGTTGTCCACACTCTCAATCTAGCTTTGAAGAATATTTGTGCAGCAAAAAACACTAAAAAGAATGAAGTTACATATGAGGAATGTAGTTGGATTACACGTATTGTTGATGATGCATCCTTCATACGTGTTTTTATTATGAACCATTCAATGAGGTTGGCAATGTTTAATGAATTTTGTCCATTAAAATTGCTCCAAGTTGCTGATACTAGATTTGCTTCAGTTGTTGTAATGCTGAAAAGGTTGAAGTTGATAAAAAGATGCCTTCAAGCCATGGCTAGTAGTGAGCAATGGGCTTCTTATAGGGAGGATGATGTTGGAAAAGCTCAAAAGGTGAAAGATATGATTCTAAGTGATCTTTGGTTGGATAAAGTTGATTATATCCTTGAATTTACAGCACCTATTTATGATATGCTATGAGTAGCCGACATAAATAAGCCTTGTCTTCATCTTGTGTATGAGATGTGGGATTCAATGATAGAGAAGGTGAAGGCAGCAATATATCGGCATGAAGGCTTGGAAGATGATGAGTATAGCTCATTTTGGAGTGTGGTGTATGATATACTCATTGATCGATGGACTAAAAATTGTACACCACTACATTGCTTGGCTCATTCCTTAAATCTTAAGTAAGTACATTTATTTTCTATTTTCCTTAGTTCCCCCTTCTAGTAAAACACACGTTTCATCTATATTTGTTTTTTAATCTTTAACTAGGTATTACTCCATTGAATGGCTTTCGAAGAATCCAAAACGCATCTCTCCACATCCGGATCATGAAATTTCTATGGAAAGGAGCAAGTGTTTGGATCGATACTTTGAAGATGAGAATGAATTAAAGGTGGTGAAGTTTGAGTTTGCTTCATTTTCAGGAGGGAGGTTTCCTTCACCAGATGCCTTGACAGATAGGTGGGCCTTACTCCCTTTGGTTTGGTGGCAATACCATGGCTCCGCATTTCCAACTCTTCAAACCCTTGCCCTTAAACTTCTTGGATAACCTTGTTCATCCTCATGTGCTGAAAGGAATTGGAGCACATACAAATTCATTCATTCCTTAAAAAGAAACAAAATGGCTCCTGCACGCGTTGAGGATTTGGTATATGTGCATTTTAATCTTCGACTCTTGTCAAGGTGCAATGAGGAGTACGTAAATACAGCAACAAAGATGTGGGATATTGCAGGAGACTCTTGGAATGAGAGCGACATACATAGAGGAGCTGGAATTCTTGAGAATGCAGCCCTTACACTTGATGACTAGAGTTGGAGGCCATGGTTATTGGGAATGCTAGCACTAGTGTTACTACTAGTGAAAGTGAAGTTCGAAGTAAAGCTATTGATCTTGATGATGATGATGTTGGTGTTTGATTGTCTTCTTGATTGTCTTGTTGATTATCTTTTATTTTGTTTTAGTTTCAAACTTGTGAGTTGTATTCTAATTTCCGAACATCATGGAATGTTTTAGTTTCAATCTTATGGGTTGTATTTAATTTATGAACATCATGTTTTAGTTATTATCTACAATTGCTCTTAAATTTGGTATATGTTTGTATAATGTGAAAAAGTATGCTTAGCAATATATTAAAAATATAAATAAAAATATTTTTAATAATTTTTTAATCGCCGAGTCCTACTGCACCTGCATCCACCTTTTTCAAAAATTGCCGAGTCCCAAAATGCACCTATGCTTCAGAGTGTATGATCAAGGAAGATGTACAATCACTCTAAAAAATAAAAATAAAAAGGAAATGTACAGTCTAACCTAAGTAGTACACCACTCTATTTTCTCTTCTTCTTCCAAAACTTCTCTCTCTCTCTCTCTCTCTCTCTCTCTCTCTCTCTCTCTCTCACACACACACACACACACACACACACACATTTTGAGTGCTATATTAGGATTCCCCAAATTGAAGATAATGGGCTACACATTGGAAGGATTGTCTACTAAGATAACGAGGGCTTCTCTTACTGTGTTACATGAGTAATTCTTAGGTACTCTTGAAGCACGGTGAATAATGTTCCCTTATCTCACATTTATGGTAAGGTCCACTCATTAAATTCATGGTGGGGTCTATCATGAATGTGAGAAGAGGGAGCACCATTTTGCTATACTCCGGGAGTATCTAAGAATTTTCCATGTTAAAAAAAAATTCAAATGGTGTGTGATATGGCATAATCACCAATAATCATATTGCATTCAACTATATTCATATTAAATTTTGAGTCGATTGTAATGGTATGGTACTAGGTATGAAGACCAATTTGTTAATGACTTTTGATATGCTTCTACAGCCAATTAAGAAATTCACAAAAAGTTGGACCAAATTGTTTGTGTGCCTTTGAATTGCTTTTTTTTTATTTTTTTTTTTACACAAATGCATGAAAGTGGTGGGTCCATCATAAGCATAAAAATGATCATAAGTTCATATATTGACAAAAAATTGAGATACTGCAGTCATAGATTCTAATAGCATTTGTCTACTTAGTAGATTCTAATAGCATTTGTCTTTTCTGAAAATTTAAACAATTTATAAGATTTTAGCCACAAATATTTAGCATATAATATATGATGCAAAAATAATTTTGGTATCCCACGGTAGAAACTAGAGAGGACTACAGAAAATTTTTGTTAGATGCACACCAATTGTGCTTTTTTTTTTTTTTTTTTTATTTTATATTTTTTTAAAGTCTTCCTATAGTATTATTGTTTCAGTTTGAGACTAATATAATTTAATTGTACTTCTTATGCAAAGCTTGAGACCAACATACTTTTAGGCAAAGTTTTCCTGTGCATCGCACAAGTTTCCGACTAGTATATCTAAAAGCTAAAGCTTAGCATTTATTGTTACAAAGTATATATTTTTAGGTTGACAACTGTAAACAAATTATAACCTTTTAGAACTTAGTTTGTTTAGGGTTTTATTCTTAAAAAATAGTTTGTCCAGGGTTTAGTCTAGAAATATTCAGTTAAATAAGACAAATGAAGTTTAGCATAGTTGAAGATTCAAGAAATTAGGATTTTTTTTTTTTTAAGTGCAAATAAGTTTCACTTATCTCGACCGATCAAGATGCACATCTCAACTAATCGAGATTCATGCAGATTTCAGATCTGACTTTTTCTCTCAGTCATTTGTTCTAGGGTTTTAATGAAACTTAAGGATATTTAAATAAAAACCCTAGAGCATGTTTTTATACATTTGAGAGGGGAGTGTTTTGTACACAAATCTAGAGATTTTTCATACCCTTTTGGAGCTACAACTGGAGACTTTGTATAAACAACAGATCCGATTATAAAACAAAGTTATTGCATCCAATCAACCATAGTTGCTGATATAAATCTTTAAGTGGAGATCTCAAAATCACAAGTAGAAGAGTCAGTGAATTCGGAGTTGTGTGTGGTCAAGTGAGTAAGTATTACTTGAAGTAGCAGTAGATTTATGGGTAATTCCATTTAGGTTCAATAAAAGTATTACTATTAACACTTTTATTTTTATTATTTATTATTATTATTAGGTGAAAATACATTTTTGGTCCCTACATTTTGGGTTGATTCTCTATTTGGTCCCTAAATTGATTTCCCTCCTAGGTTAGTCCCAAATTTTAGAAAATCATTTTTATTTTGGTCACTGCTGTCAACCCAGTAACAAAAAAAATCTGAGGTGGCAAATGAAATGTATTGTATCCACAGTAAATGTTGACGTGGCTAAAGAAATAATATTAAAAAAAATTGATTTCGCATTTTTTTAAATGTCACGTTAGCATTTAAAATGCCACATCATCATATAAATTAATAAAAAAATAAAAACAAAAAAAATATAATTTCTTGATTTTAATTTAAACTAAAAAATTAAAAACAAAAATGCTTTATCAATTTTTAAAATTGATAAAAAAATTTATAAAAATTTTCTTAGTCAACCAGCATAACATCACAAAAATTAAAATTTCAAATATTTAGACCAAAAAAAAAAAAGGAAAAAAAAAACCTAATACTCTACTAAATAAAAAACCTATTGTAGACACTCAATTTTGCACCCATAATTTAATCTTGGAAGATGGCTAGAGTGACCATTCATATACCCAAAATTTAGAGTTGCATTACATGCATTAATTCATTCATTGCATATCATAAAAATGATCTTGAGCTTCTAACGGTCGCGACGGTATCCCCGATTCCCAAATTGGACGGTCGGATTGAAAGATATCACATGATCAAGTTTTCACAGTTTGCATGCAATTTGTTTGGGTGGAACCGATCACGCATGATTAATTTGAATTAATTCTGATTGGTTAAACAATTAAAATTAATTAAATAATTTTGTGATTGAATGTTGGTTAGTGTCTAAAATAAACCTGCTTGCATGGGAATAAAGTGGATAATCAGATAACAAAGAAATTGTGGATAATTAAATCTTTTTAGAATATTTATTTATAAGATAACTATCACTTTAAAGACCTGAATATCAAGAAAAAGAGATTAATTTTTAGAATACAAATTAAAAACATGTCTAGGTGCAATTCCCAACTCAAAAATCCTTAAAAAAGGAGTCCAAATCGAACAAACTTGAAAAGCTGGCTCGACACCTAAGAGGGCCTGTCAGCACTCTTGGAGTGCCGATCGGCACATGGCAAGTGCCAATTGGCCCAAATGCCTGGCTCAGCCCGGGAACCTCTTGATTGAGATAAAACCAATCTTTTTTGAATTTTTGGAGATAAGGACGCATTCCAATTCGTATCTGATCTTATTCAGTCTTTTTTTCAAGCATCCTAACCTTTATAAATAGAGGAAAAAGATCAGAATTCAGGCCCTTTCTTTGCTAACTTTTTTGCTCCCCTTATGTTAAAGACGTTCTGGAAGCCTTAGCTTTAAGAATTTCTATTTTGTAAGTAAAGTATTTTAGACCTCAAAGAAGTGAAAATTTCTTTGATTTCTAAAATATTCTTCCATTGAAGGGTATGCCCATGCAAGTAGGTATTTGATCCTGTTCTTGTGTCTATTTTTCTTTTCACTTAAATAATAGGTTGTGTTGTTTATTCCATGAATTTTGTTAACATGTGTTCGATTTAATCATGATCTTGTTCATAATTCATACATGCCATGTTTATATGCTTAATTGGAATTGTTTTTAACATGTGTGTGATTTAATTCTTTCCTTAATTTCAAAATCTACAATTAATCAACAATTTTTTTTAAAACAAAAACAGATCTGTATTTTCACTAAATACAGATCTGAAATTTTTTCTGGTCAAAAACATAGTTGTATTTTCACTAAATAAAAATCTGAAAATTTTTCTGGTAAAAAACAGATCTGTATTTTCCTTAAATACAGATCTAAAAAAATTTTCTAGTAAAAAACAGGTCTGTATTTTCATTAGATACAGATTTGAAAATTTTTCTAAAAATTCTTTTGGTCAAAATAGATCTGTATTTTTATTAAATGTAGATCTGAATTTTTCAAGCATACAAAACAGGTCTGTATTTTCATTAAATACAGATCAAAAAATTTTTCTGAAATAGTTTTCTTCTTAAATAAAAAATTGCAGATTTTGAATTTTAAAGAATGAATTAATAGATAGTTTAAAGTTCTTTTTTTTATGTCATTCCATGAATATGTAATGCATGCATAATAGATTTGAATTATGAATATGAATCATTTTTAAAAAAAATCTCATTTTCTCAACCTTTCAAAACAAATTTGATTTTTATTAGCCAAATCTCCTTCTTTTTTTTTTTTTTTTTTTTAATCTCTATAAAACAGATCTGATTTTTTTTTTAAGACCAAATCCCCCTTTTTTTTTATCCTCTACAAAACAGATCTGATTTTTACAAACCAAACCATTTTTTTTTTTTAACCCATTCAAAATAGATCTAATTTTTGTTAACCAAATTTCACTTTTCTCAACCCTCCAAAACAAATCTTTTTTTTTTTTTTTTCTTTTTTTTTTTTTTTTTTAAAGAGGGCATATTCATAAGACAAATTTGTTTAAATTAATTTGTTAAGTGTTTGTCACATGTGTTATAACATATCATTCAACATCATACAGAAGGGTATATAATGGTCAACAGAGTCTAGAAGACTAGACTCTGTTTGGGTGGAATGGGTGCCTAACACCTTCTCATTCCGTAACCTAGCTCCCGAACTTAGGCTTTTGGATAGTAGACTAGTGATTTATCTTTTGTTTTGGTAGATTGTAATTAGGATCAAAACTTTGTAATTTTTACATAGATTGTGTTAAGACCAAAGCCTTGTAAAGTTATTCTACCAAGATGTAATTGTGTAGTCAATTAATGAAATTGAGGTACTTTTTGGACATATAATTGTATTTTATTTTTTCTTATTTTTTTTAATAAGAAATAAGTGACGACTTCACACAATTATCTAAAAGAGAGGAGCCTTAAGCACCCAAATCACTTTTTTAAAAGCACCTCAAACCTTGGCGGTCTCTCACACCTATTATAAAAAATAATAATAATAAAAACAAAAAACCAAACCCACGAACCGAACCTGGATATCTCTCTCTGCCCCTTGAGTTCTCTCACTCTCCATTTCTCTCTTTAATCTGCTCCACTCCAAACCGAGAGACCATGGCAAAAGACACCAAGCTCCAAACCCAGACACCCATGGCCAAATAAAACAAACTCTCTCTTTGATCTACCCAAAAACCCACCTTGTTCTTCTTGATTGAGTTCATGAATTCATTGGGGACTCTCTTCATGTCATCGTAGCACTCGAAGTAGAACGGCACATGCATCGCCTCCATTGCATAGGAGCAATGTCATCACGTTGGAGCTCCGTCGCCAGGTCGTGGCATGTGGGTCACAGATCGGGTTTGGTAAAGGGTTACGAAATTGAAGGAGATGATTTATTTATTTTTTTTTTTCTATGTTTGGTTGCTAAGAGAGTGGGGAAAAGAACCATTCAGATCACTCTCTCTCTGACTTGGGTTTGTTTTTCCTTGTGGGTGTTGATTTGTTTTAAATTTCTGGGTTTGGTTTTTTCATGTGGGTTTGATGATATTTTGGGTTTGGGGTTTGATGATTTTTCTGGGTTGATTTTTTCATGTGGGTTTGATGATTTTTTCATGTTGGAGGTTTCGGCAGGAGATAGGGATTTTGGATGAATTTTTGCATGTTTATTTGCTAAGAAAATACAAGAAAAGAGAAGAAAATTTTAGATTATTTTAATTTTCTAGGCAACCTAAAGAACATGTTACCCCTTGTTCTTTCGAAAATAATTAAGCGTATGTTGTTTTTTTTATAATATTATTAAATTATTTATTTTAATTATATTAATGTTTATTTTTAATTTTTTTTAAATTTTATGACCTAGTTTTTTTTATTAATTTATATGTTGATGTGGCATTTTAAATGCTGACGTGGTATTTAAAAAATGCTAAATAAATTTTTTTTAATATTATTTTATTAGTCACGTCAGCAGTAAGTGCACACAGTACATTCCGTTTGCTATCTTAAATTTTTCTATTACGCAAGGACCAAAATAAAAACGATTTTCTGAAATTAGATATTGACTTAGGACCAAATCGAGAAACAGTCCAAATATAAGAACCAAAAAATGTATTTTCACCTTATTATTATTATCAAAGATGGCCGACAGAACATAAACCTAGTCTTGGGCTCCTAGTAAACCCTAAAAAAAATTAATAATAATAATAATAATAAATAAAAGTTTTATTTTATTTTATTTTGAGAAGCTATAAATAAATAAATAAAAAGTAAACCCTAAAAATTGGGATGGGAATTTGCTTTTTGCCGATGCACAGAACTAAAATTCACAAACCCATGAATCATAGCTTAGTACTGGTACTACTTGCTGAAGAATTATTCAGATAACCAACCCAGTTTGTCTGAGGCAAACTCGGTGAGTCAATTATGTTTAGCTTTCACTCTTTCAGACAGCTACTATTGCTCAAACATAAGATGACCCAACTGGGTTTTCTTCAGCAAAATGCTTTCTTTATTGTGAAATCGTATGCATCAACAGGTTTTTCTGAATCAAAACACCAACAACGGCAACAAGGAAAGCATTCTTTTACAGTGTCTTACCTCATAAACTCTTGTGGGTTGTCCTCAAAATCTGCTATTTTAGCATCACAGAAGGTACAATTGGGAAACCCAGATCGACCAGACTCAGTGCTTAGTCTTCTCAAAGAGCATGGGTTTACCAATACCCAAATCGCCAAACTTGTCAGAACGCACCCAATGTTGCTTTTATCTGATCCTGGGAAGACCCTTTTGCCCAAAATCGAATTTTTCCTTTCTAAGGTAGGGGTTTCAAGCTCTGACCTCACTGGGATTCTCACTTCAAGTCCTTTACTATTGGTTAGGAGTTTAGAGAACCATCTTATCCCCTGCTATAATTTCCTCAAGAGTGTACTTGTGGTGGACGAGAAAGTTATTACAACTTTGAAGCGGTCACAGCTTTCTTTTCTATTTGATGTAACTAATAATATGGTTCCAAATATTGCACTTCTGAGAGAATTTGGAGTACCTGAATCAGCCATCTCTTTCTTGGTGACCAATTTTCCGGGTAGTGCGTTCATTAAACATGCTAAGTTTGTTAAGGCTGTCCATGAGGTTAAGGAAATGGGATTTGATCCTTCGAAATCGGTATTTGTCCTAGCAATCCAGGTGATTTTGAAGATGAAGAAGCCAATGTGGGAATCTAAATTGGAAGTTTATAAGAGGTGGGGTTGGTCCAAGGATGTAGCTCTGTTAGCATTTAGAAGGAATCCAAATTTTGTGCTTTTATCAGAAGAGAAGATCACAAAAACAATGGACTTCCTTGTACACAAAATGGGTTGCCCGTCAGCAGACATTGCTAAAAATCCTTCAGTTCTAGGTTTAAGCTTGGAGAAGAGGATTATCCCTAGGTGTTCAGTTGTTCAAGTTTTGTTAGCCAAGGATTTGATCAAGAATAAGTTCTCCTCAGCAACCTTATTACTACCTAGCGAGAAGTGTTTTTTGGAAAAGTTTGTGATTAAATTTCAGGCCAATGTTCCTCAATTGTTGGATGTGTATCAAGGTAAGATGGATCTTCTGGATGTAGGAATTCAATCGGAGAAGGTATGGGGGATGGAACAGTTATAACATTTTGACTTCCAGTTTAATGTCTTTAATAATTTAAAGTTGGTTAGCATTTTTTCATTGATTGTGATCTCCATAGAAAAAAAATCTGAAATATCTAGCTGTGACATAGTTTGTCAATTCCACACTCATCACTCCTTGTGTTCAACATATTCCCTTTCCTTGCCACCCCAAAAAAGAAGGATTTTGAAATAGGAATCTCTCTGTTACAGAGGGGATGAGTAATTATGATGGCTTTGGTATTTGATTGTGTCCTGTTTTAAGTGTTATGGATCTCTTAGCTTGATCCCAAGATGATTATATCATATATCTGTTGCTTATGGCACTTGTCATGCGCTCAAGGCACAAAGTGCTATGCACCCAGTGAATTCACTATTATGCCAACCTACACTATGTGTATTGTAAGAATTAAAGGAGAATTTGTAAAATTTTGAATTCTCTTAACAAGTCATGTTCTAAGCCTCAAACTAGATAGAGAAATTCGTAGCATTCTTGAATTGAACTTCTGTAAATGGCTGGTGTTTCCTGCTGTATTGCTGCATAATTGACTTCAACCTTTTGTGCCCCAAATCCTGTGATTTTAATTTACTGTCTTTAAGTGCATTGTTAGTTTTATTGATTCTATTGGTGTCAAAATTTATGGGTGTGCATTGCATGGATGTTTAGTGCTTAATGTATGTAATGTGATCACAGACACGTCTCTCATAAGTCACAGGTGACTTCTTCATTGCCACTGCCTGGAACTATATTTCTACTTGGTGTTGGACCAAAAGAGGAACACTGCTGCTACAACAGCTGCTAACACTACTACCCAGATCAACAATCTAACCAACGACAGGGCTAAAGAAATAATTTGAAACAACATTTATGTATATTGTGTCTGCTGTTTTTGTGGTGCAGGAATCCTCTCCATTTGAATACTCTGGTACTGCGTTATTAATTAATTAGAGGAAATGCAAATTATTTAGGGATGTACCCAGACTAACCAGTACATCTATTTAAGGTATTTTATGGCAACTTCCCAAGTCATATGGTTTTCCGTTCTTCTTTATCCTCGAACACTGCCTCACGAGCATTACAAGGTTCAGAAACCGTGGATACAACCTAGGTGGATTGCCTTTTAATGAAGCTGTGCATATTCTGTTTTACATTTGTTTACGATGTTTGTAAGTTTGGAGGTATATGAGAGTGGAGTAAAAGATGTTTCAGTTTGAAGTTTGGAGGTAGAGTCCAGTAGAGTAGAAGGTATGAGATATGAGAAGCGTAGAGGGGAGGGGAGGGGAATTGTATCCCAGTATACCTCTCCTTATTTAGATGTTTTAAAAATTAAGAGGGAAATAAATCTCTCCCCTTGATTTGAATGTATTAAAAATTATACGGGGAATAAATAGAAATGATAAAATATCACCAAATTAGTTTGGAGAGAAAGCTTGTCCATTGATTTGAATGTATTAAAAATTAAATGGGGAATAAATAGAATTGATAAGATATCACCAAATTAGTTTAGAGAGAAAGCTTGTCCATTGATTTGAATGTATTAAAAATTTAACGGGGAATAAATAAAAATGATAAGATATCACCAAACTAATTTGGAGAGAAAACTTGTCAATTGTTCTTTGAGCCTTTTAGCCTGTCCCACCCACAGGCCACAGCCATATTGGCTTGTTTCTGCCCAGTAACCATGAGGTGTCCCATTCACAGCCATGTTGACTTGTGCATGCTTTTCAAGAAGCATCGTGGGAAGCTGGCTAAGTTTAACCAGAAGCCAAACATTTCCACTTTGAGCAGCCAGAAAAGAAAAGGGACAATAAGGATGAGGAGATTTTGCAGTTCATATGCTTAATAAGAAAATTCAGCAAAAGATAAAAAATTGTTAATAAACAAATAATGAGATTAACTAGAGGGAAAATGGTTAGCAAGTCATCAACTTTCCAGGAAGGAAACATAAGGGGGAAAAGAAAAATCTGGCAGGTGATGGTAGGTGAAGTAGTGTATATAGTGAAAAATAGGTTCTTTACATGAAGAACTATGTATATGTGTTTGTATACAATAAAAAAGATATGAAAACTATAAACAGGTATCTCAAATGACAAAAATATCTATATTAACCTCTCTGGTGCTCAACCTGGGGTGACCCCTGCATATATTCAAAATAAATGAAAGGAAAAAAAATAAAATAAAAAGATTGTTTTTCTTGGGACATCAAGATCCAACATTCTCATTTACTAGTTACTGCATGGGATGGGACCAAAAATATTGTACAATACATACCAGGCCTGGCAATACCTTTGCCAAACACTAGTCACTACTCAACTTCTGGTGCCAGTTTGTACTATTTCTGAAGGCCTGTAAGCTTGCTAATGGTTATCATGTGATTCATGTCTAATTGGTCGGATAGGCAAGCTTGGATTTGAGCTGATAGTTCTTGTGCCACAAAACGCATGTGGGTCTTGCCTCTGGAGAGTCACGCACACATGCTAAGGCTATTGTCACTAGAAACACCACCTCCTCTGCTTTCTGGCTTGTAGGTGGTGGAAGTCCTTGGTCTAGCACATCCTTTAATAGAATTTCTGCACTGTCTGAAATTGATGCCACTGTTCTCTATTTGAATGACAAGGAAGATAGGAGCTACTTGGGTGCCTTCCCATTTTAACTTCTAATGCTACCACTCTAAAGCTATAAACGTCACATTTATCTGTTAATCACATTGTAAGCGCAAGTTCTGTACAATTATAAAACAAATTCAATATAATCTAATGAAACATTGTCACCAAAACATCTACCAAACAAATCAATGTTGAAAAATTTACAAGAACACAATTATTTGGCAACAGGATATGAAAAAAGTTACTAATATGGGAAGCCTTCTTTTCATTTAGGGAAACATTTTTAGGCCAGAACAATAATTTAGATTCTAGAAGTTAGATTGTTAGCTTACCTGGAGCCATGTAGCCATAAGACCCAACAATTGTTGTCCAGTTACTCTTATCTGGGTTCAACAATCTGGCAACGCCAAAATCTGAGAGTTGTGGCTCAAACTCAGACTCGAGCAATAATTCACAGTTATGTCTCGGTGCACAATTGGTGGAGAGCAAACATGGTGCAAGTAAGCAACTACATGAGCCACACCTTGCACAATTCTCACCCTTGTATCCCAGTTCAGCTCCACTTTCCCTTCCAACCCATACAATGCATTTCCCAAACTGCCTCTCTCTACATATTCATAGACCAAGTACATGTACCCCCTCATTGAACAGAACCCATAAAGCTTAATGATATTCCGATGCCTAACTTCTGTCAACACACGAATCTCAGTCTCAAAACTCTGGCGATTGGCTGCTGGTATGTCAGTGGAGTCTGACATGTTGAGCCTTTTAACAGCAACAATTTGACCTGTTGGCAATGCTGCTCTGTAAACAGTTCCAAATCCACCTTTTCCAATGCAGTACTTCTCATTGAAGTCCTCAGTGGCCTACACAAGATCCCCAAATGTGAATTTACCTTCTCTTTCCCATATCAACGACTCAGAGTTCCCATCAGTCTCTCCAATTCTTCTGCTTTCTTCATCAAAGAATTTGGGTTTCCGGTAAAATATTATGAATACAGCAACAATAAATTGCAAGCAATAAAAGGCCACAAACCAGAACGAGGACAACAATTAGAAGTGTATTAGAATGCTTTTGCTTTGTGGAATGTTTGTAACAAGTACTTAGTCCTGCTACATTTCCTCACAGGCCTGAGTTTCCGAGGTGCATTTGCAGGTGCCTCTTCGAAAACTTTACTAGTTGGGATTTGACCTGTTAACTTGTTATAAGAAAAATCAATGAAGCTGGGGCGTAGACTAACCATGCTCGTAAATAATGCCAAGATCTCCCCTGAGAGCTTGTTATGTGAAATGTTAGGACTTTCCAATGATTTAAGCTTTGCCTGGTTTGAAGGAATTGTTCCTGAGAATGAATTACTGCTGAGGTCTAGCAAGACATTCAATGCAATTAAATTACCAAGTTCAGATGGTATTTCACCCAATAGGTCATTGTTGCTCAAGTCCAAGCTCAATAATTTCCCACAATTCCCAAGCTCTTTTGGTATGTTCCCAGTTAATTTGTTCTCAGACAAATCAAGTTCCTCAAGCTGAACCAAACTGCCTAGGCTCTGAGGAATCTCTACTGTCAGAAGATTCTTGCTCAGATTGAGCTCAAACAGGCTTAGATTTCCCAATGCACTTGGAATTTGCCCAGAAAATTCATTTGAGTCAAGAATTAAAGAGTGCAATTGAGTCAACCTCCCAAGCTCAGCTGGGATTTCACCCGAAATTCTGTTTCTCCCCATCTCTAAATTGGTTAGAGATACATATTCTGCCCACTACGGTGAGATAATGCCAATAAATTGATTGTCATTAAGAGAAATGAAATAAAGATTTGGATGAACCCCAAATGCATTTGTGATGTTGCCATTGAAGTTGTTCCCATCAAACCGCACCCTCTCTAGTAGGGAACAATTTCTAAAGCACTCAGGCAATGGCCCTATGAAGTTGTTACTATTCACTGTGAAATTTTGAAGACTGAAGCCACTACACAATTCAGGTGGCAGTTCTCCAGAGAAGCTGTTGTTAGAAAAGCTTACGCTGTTTAGAGAAGGACTAAATTTCCCACAGTTGCTCGGAATATTACAGGCCAATTCTACTCTAACCAGAAGCTAATCAGATTGGGATGTGCTGAATTTGATGAATGTCATAAGTGAAAATTTTCCTACAATTTAAACATGGGTTTTATGCGTCTTATTTCATGATAATCCATATATACGTAACCCATATCAAGATGCTTAATTAGGGGTGTGATTTAATTAGATTGGAGTTGGCTGTAGGGCTGTAAATTAATGAATTAACCAAGCTGTTTATGAATAGCTCCAACTCGGTTCTAGAAAAATCTTGTTTATGTTTGTTTGTTTAGTAAACAAGTTAAGCTCAAATCCAACTTTAGACTTGATTATCAAGCAAATCAAGCTCAAATATAATAATGTATTCATGAACAAGCCGGTGAACATGAGGGCTTGAATTAAATATATATAATACTGTATATTTATATGTATATTGTCTAAAAATATACTGTATTTATATAAACTTCAAATTGGGTTGCACAAGTTTGTAAATTGATTCATATGATATAAAATCATTATTTGTAGTTTTTCATAACATAATTAATCAATTTGTAGGAAAAATTCATAGATTTGTGAAGAGTTATAATGTTTTAGTCATTATTTTACTATATATAAGAAAATAATAAGTTAATCAAGTAGCTTGATTTTACTATATATAAGAAAATAATAAATTAATCAAATAGCTTGTGAACAAGCTCGAATTCCGCTCGTGTTTAAAATAAAATTAAATAAAAAAACATGAACTTTTAATACTCGACTTGACTCAGTTTGGTTATAGCTCTTTGTTCATTTTGTACATTTTGAATTTGTACGATGTATCACTTATTTCAAATTCTTTGTACATGAATGTGCTGAGTTTGGTGTTATTCTGCATGTACTAAGATAATAATTTAGATGATTGTAAATGCAAGTGTGTGGGCAATAGGAGTCCTGTATACGTGCATGTTTTACAATCACATGTCATGCCTCTTAGTGGCGGCTCCAGGAATATTTTTTAGGATGGTTATTAAGAAACTTAATTTACACAAAATTTAATTAAAAGAGAACTTCATATATTGACCTAAAAAAACACACACACACACACACAAATACATAAAGTCTTACAATTTCTTTCTATAAATTTTTTTATTTTGAAATTTTTGCATAATAGTCTTATTACCAATGTTATAAGTTACATCTCTATCAAAATTTTAGTTAGATAAAAATTTTCTTGAGATTTTTTTTTGTTTGTTTGTAAGGACCTAATATATTGTTAAGGAGACTAAAGTTTAAGGACAAAATTTGGCTATAAACTTAATTATATCCTAAGGCTACAACTCTTATTAAATAAATTCACATGGTCAATTTTAAAAATCTAATTGTTGAATTGCATGTTCTTTAATTTTTACATTCTTAAAACACATGTCAAATTTCATGTCAATTGTATGTTATTTACTTTGGTCCATAAATTTATTTTTTATGTATAATTTTAGACTACAAAAACTCGAAATTTAAAGATTTGATTGACGACATAACTATTAATCTTTGATCTTCTTAAAATTTTACAAATATGGAGGATATAAGAAGAAAATGTATCTATTTGTGAATTTGTCAAAATTCACGTACAATAAAAAAAAAAAAAAAAAAAAAAAAATTAAGTAGAGCTATAGCCTTAGTTTACAACCAAATTTGTTACCAAATTTTGTCCAAAATTTAATTATGTTGGATCTAAAAAAAATTTAGGGCGGTCACAAATATTTTTTAAGGGTTAAAAAATCATAAATTTTTAAAATTTATATATAATAAAAAAAATTTCAGGCAGGGTGGTCCTGTGACCACCCTGAATTGATCATAGAGCCGCCAGTGATGCCTCTCAATAATGATAGCTATATAAAGAGCCATGAAGGTTTTGGTATTACATGAGGTTGCGATGGGGAGGTTCAAAACAATTTTTTTTTTTTTTTTTCAATTACAACGTAGGAGGAAAGATTCGAACCTAGATGTCAACGTGTCATGGTTGTAGGTACACTAGTAAGTACCAACCAGTATGGTTTTCAAACTTTATTGGTAGCAACGCTATCAACATGATTCTAACTCATAGGCCTCTCATTGAACGCTTTCCAACCGACATTCATAGGAGCATACATACACTTGTTCAAAAGTCAACTTTGAGCTGCCAGAAAAGAAAAAGGACAATAAGATTATGTAAGAATTTCGGTTATGACATGTATTGTATATATAGTGAATCAGATTATGTATAAGAAATATTATCTAAGAAGTATACATGTGAATACATATATTAGGAATCAAGATTGCCCTCACTAGTGCTCAATTTGTGGTCAGCCCCACATATTATTAAAAAACTTATAAAAAAAAAAAAAAAAAAAAAAAAAAAAGGCTTATTGTACTAGGGACCTCAAGGTACAACATTCTCATTTACTAGTTCCTACCTAGAACTAGAAGCTAGAATGGGATTGAACATCTTGAACAATTCATTCCAGGCCTGGCTGTACCTCATCCATCCACTAATCAGTGATCACTACTCAAGCTTTGATTCCAATTTGTACTATTTCTGATGCCCTGTAAGCTTGCTAATCGTTATATTGTCGAATTGGTCGGACAGGCAAGCTTGGGTTTGAGCTGAAAGTTCTTGTGCCACAAAACGCATGGTGGGTCGTGCCTCTGGAGTGTCACGCACACATGCTAAGGCTATGGTCACTACAAACACCACCTCCTCTGCTGTTTGGCCTGTGGGTGGAGGGAGTCTTTGGTCTAGAACATCCTTTAAAAGAAATTCTGTAGTGTCAGAAACTGGTGTCGCTGTTCTCGACTTTAATGACAAGGAAGATAGGATCTCCCTAGGGTGCCTTCCCATCATAACTTCTAATGCCACTACTCCAAAGCTATAAACGTCACATTTATCTGTTAATCGCATTGTAAGTGCAAGCTCTGCACATTCATAAAAACAAAAATTTCAATCCCACAATGAAACGTTGCAATCTAAAACATCTATGATACTAATCAAAGTTAGCAAATGAAAGGAGAAAGAAATACATTTGAAACTAATCACAGTTAACAAGTGAACAAGGAAAGACATGCATTTGGCAAAAGGATAAAAAATAAAATAAAATAAAAACGCTTACTAATAATATGAGAAGCCTTCTTTTCTTTTTGGGAACATGTAGAAGTTAGATTGTTAGCTTACCTGGAGCCATGTAGCCGTAAGACCCAGCAATTGTTGTCCAGTTACTCGTATCTGGGTTCAACAATCTTGCAACGCCAAAATCTGAGAGTCGTGGCTCGAACTCAGACTCGAGCAATATGTTATTCACAGTTATGTCTCGGTGCACAATTGGTGGAGAGCAATCATGGTGCAAGTAAGCAACTGCATGAGCCACACCTTGCACAATTCTCACCCTTGTATCCCAGTTCAGCTCCACTTTCCCTTCCAACCCATACAATGCATTTCCCAAACTGCCTCTCTCTACATATTCATAGACCAAGTACATGTACCCCCTCATTGAACAGAACCCATAAAGCTTAATGATATTCCGGTGCCTAACTTCTGTCAACACACGAATCTCAGTCTCAAAACTCTGGCGATTGGCTGCTGGAATGTCAGTGGAGTCTGACATGTTGAGCCTTTTAACAGCAACAATTTGACCTGTTGGCAATGCTGCTCTGTAAACAGTTCCAAATCCACCTTTTCCCACGCAGTACTTCTCATTGAAGTCCTCAGTGGCCTTCACAAGATCCCCAAATGTGAATTTACCTTCTCTTTCCCATATCAATGACTCAGAGTTCCCATCAGTCTCTCCAATTCTTCTGCTTTCTTCATCATGGAATTTGGGTTTCCGGTAAAATATTATGAATACAGCAACAATAATTGCAAGCAATAAAAGGCCACAAACCGGAATGAGGACAGCAATTAGAACTGTATTAGAATGCTTTTTCTTTGTGGAATCTGTGTAACAAGTACTCAGTCCTGCTGCATTTCCACACAGACCTGAGTTTCCAATGTATGCATTTGCAGGTGCCTCTTCGAAAACTTTACTAGTTGGGATTTGACCTGTTAACTTGTTATAGGAAAAATCAATGGAGCTTGGGCGTAGACTAACCATGCTCGTAAATAATGCCGGGATCTCCCCTGAGAGCTGGTTATGTGAAATGTTAAAACTTTCCAATGATGTAAGCTTTGCCAGGTTTGAAGGAATTGTTCCTGAGAGTGAATTGCTGCTGAGGTCTAACAAGACATTCAATGCATTTAAATTACCAAGTTCAGAAGGTATTTCACCCAATAGGTTATTGTCGCTCAAGTCCAAGCTCAATAATCTCCCACAATTCCCAAGCTCTTTTGGTATGTTCCCAGTTAATTTGTTCTCAGACAAATCAAGTTCCTCAAGCTGAACCAAACTGCCTAGGCTCTGAGGAATCTCTCCTGTCAGAAGATTCTTGCTCAGATTGAGCTCAAACAGGCTTAGATTTCCCAATGCACTTGGAATTTTCCCAGACAATTCGTTTGAGTCAAGAATTAAAGAGTGCAATTGAGGCAACCTCCCAAGCTCAGCAGGGACTTCACCCGAAATTCTGTTTCTTCCCATCTCTAAATTGGTTAGAGATCCACATTCTGCCCACTCCGGTGAGATTATGCCAATAAATTGATTGTCATTAAGAGAAATGAAATAAAGATTTGGATGAACCCCAAATGCATTTGTGATGTTGCCATTGAAGTTGTTCCCATCAAATCGCACTCTCTGTAGTAGCGAACAATTTCTCAAGCACTCAGGCAATGGCCCTGTGAAGTTGTTATTATTCACTGTGAAATTTTGAAGACTGAAGCCACTACACAATTCAGGTGGCAGTTCTCCAGAGAAGCTGTTGTTCGAAAAGCTAACACTGCTTAGAGAAGGACTAAACTTCCCAAAGTCACTTGGAATATTACCCGAGAAGTTATTGGTGAAAAGAGAGATTCTCTGCAACTTACTGAGGCCAGATACGGTATCTGGCAATTCCCCGTATAGTTGGTTAGAGCTGAGATCAATAATTTGCAGCGAAGTCATATTTCCAATTGCTGGTGGGATTGTGCCAGTGAGATTGTTTAAGAAAAGTTGTAAGGTCTGAAGGTTTGTGAGGTTCCACAGTGCTAGAGGAATTGGACCAGACAGGTGGTTGTTTGATAGGTCTAGTTCTGTCAAATCTTTCAAGTTACCTACCTCAGAGGGAATTGAACCTGTGAACGTATTATTGAACAGTAAAACAAGATTGAGTTTGGTCAACATGCCAATTTCCAGTGGAATTTTGCCAGTGAAAAGATTGTTCTGAAGCTGCAACGAGGTTAATTCTGTCCAATTGCCGAAAAAGTAAGGTGAGATCTCACCTGAAAGGTTATTAACAGATAAACCCAAGTCGGTAATTTTGGTCAAGTTGGTTAAAGACAAAGGCAATTCCCCAGTGAGTGAATTGGAAGCCAGGGCCAAGTAGGTGAGGTTAGTACAAAGACCAAGCTCAGAAGGAATTGTAGAATTTAAGGCATTCCAATCAAGATAGAATTTCGAGAGCTGCTTGAGCTGACCTATTGAAGAAGGAATTTTCCCTTCAAATGAATTGTTGTACATTTCTATCATCTGAAGATTGGACATTGAGCCAATATCTTCGAGAATTTGACCACCGAACTTGTTTCGTCCTAGACGAAGATCTATGAGTTTGGAAAGCTTGGTAATGTTTGGAGACATTGGTCCCTGGAACTGATTGTCAGTTAGATTAAGGTACTCAAGCTTGCCCAGATTGGTAAATACCATTTCTGGTACTGTTCCATTCAACTGATTCTGGGCCAAATCCAAGTAAGTCAAGTTTTGGCAATATAGTATAAATCCGGGGAACCCAGAAGTGAGGTAATTATAAGCAAAGCTAAGCCGGGTCAACAAAGGCATGCTCAAAAACTTAGACCAGTCAGGAGTTACTAAGTAGTTTGATCCAAGGTCCAAGTACCATACCTTTCGAAGATTGCTAAACTGATATGGAATTGTACCATTCAGAAAGTTGTTGTAGAAACTTACATATTGGAGCTTTGTTAACTGGCCTATCTCCGAAGGTATTGGTCCGCTGAGTAAGTTGTTGCTGAAGTCAAAGCGAGTGACATTAAGAAATGGAGTGAAGTTGAACTGGGCTAGTGTTCCATTGAGGTTGGCACCAGAGATGACTATTTCGGAGACTGTTCCGGTTGAGTCGCAGACCAAGCCGTTCCATTTGCATAGGTCGGTGATGTTGGTAGAGGACCAAGAGCTGAGAAAAGAAGAAGGGAGGAGGCTGTTTTTCCATTTGATAAGAGCTTCTGCTTGTGTTGCTGGTGATGCTGTGCTGCTTAGTGGAAGCAAAGAGAGCAATAGAATCTGAAGGAGAAGAAGCAGAGGCTTTAGAATGGTTGTCATGCTTAGTTTTTGACTTGCACATGTCATGCCTCTTGATCTGGTTTAATCTTATTAGAGAGAGAGAGGCAAAGATAAAGTCCTCAAATCATCCTCAAGATAATGGTCAAATGAGACGGCTAAATACTAAATAGCATAACTTAAGCAGTGAATCCGAGTGATTTTGATTTATGATTACGAAACAGCATTTGCAAACAATGGAGAACTGAGTTGACTATTATACAAACAGAATGTGAACAAGGATGCGTAGGAAAACAGAAAGTTGGACTTTTTTATGTTTTCTTTTATTGTTTTTTGCCTAGTCACAGACAGGCTGACAGTGACTCTCTCTCCTTAAATATTTTCTTGCTGAATCTCTCTCTCCTTAGAATGTTGCAGATAATATACATGCACCAGATACATGGTGTTATATTTTCTCCAACTAAACTAATACATAGTCAATGATTTGGGATGGCTTTGGAGTTTGAATGGGGAATCGATGTCTTTTTCTTTTCTCTTTCTAATAAGAACAATAGAACATACTTAAAATAAAAACTTCACCTTCCTAAAGATCATTTTATATATTTGTTGATGTTTATATGCCATACTCAAATTAATTAATTGAATAAAATTAATCACTATATTGTTCTTAACCTAAGTTCCTAATATTTAATAACCAATTCAACCTTAATTATCGTGGAAAATATTATCGCCAGTGTTGTCAATGATTGAATTCAATGAGCGATTATTGAAAGAGAAAGATTGAAAAAATAAGAGAAGAGTTTGTGCTTGTGTGAGAGAGAAAAAATATGAGATTTGAGAGGTTGAAATTGATGAAAATTGAAAAAGGGGATTTCCCTCCAAAAAAATCCCAATAAATACAACTTGACTCTCTATTAGTTGATGTGGCAATAAACTTTTTTTTTTTTTTTTTTTGTTTATTTGTCACGTTAGCAATTTTCATCTAAAAGATAACAATAGGAACTAAATGGATATGATACTGAAAGGTTAAGGACCAAATTGACACAATTGAAAGATTATGGAGTGAATTGAAATATGGTGTAAAGGATAGAAACCAAATACATAATTTACCCTTATAATAAAGAAAGACGCTCACAACTCATAAACGCTTATTCTTTACTCTTAAAGTCGGATATACATGTGATGAGGGTGTGCAAAAATATTTTAAGAGTAATTATATATATATATATATATATATATATATATATATAATTGAAGTCCAAGATGGCCCAACTACGCCAAGTAAAAGAATAGAAGAAGCATCTGACTCCTTCATGCATGCTCCACTTGGCTTGGGGGATAGAGCTCCGCTCTTGCAATTGGGTCGTTGCGATTACGAGTTGGATGTCTAATTGTCCAGGCGATAACGATAGTATCTTGTACCTGAACCGGTGGCTCACTTTTTCTAGGTAATGGGAAAGAGGACCGAAACATTTGAACCCCTGAAGAATGTGTGGTGCCACCCTTGCATTAAAGTGATCTTGGAGTTTATTTGACACATAAAAGAGAAGAGACAATATTTTAATACAAAAATACACCATAAATTAAAAGTTTGAAAATAATTTCTTTGTCCAAGTTTGATTGGGATCAATTGGGGGAATTTTAATTTCAATATCTCCTTGGATCAAATTTGTATCCAAATTTAAATTTCTTGAAGGCCTTTAAGGTTGAACATGATTTTAAAAATCAAACCGGCCGACAAAACCGTTTTTGCCCCCGGTTCCTGGTTTAATCTGATTTTTGACCAATTTTGGGGTTTTTTAGACCAAATTGGTGCTCGGTTCCTGGTCAGACCGACTAATCCAATCTGGTCCAGTACGGTTTTTAACCATGAGGTTGTATTTGGGTTTGGACTTGGTCAACCTTAATTCCAAATCCAATAATATTTTAACATAAGTCAATAGGCTAATTGATTGTGCTCTCAACGTGTAAATTTAGTCTCCATTATCTTTTCTGTTTTCTTTTTTTTTTCCTCCACCATTATCATTCATGGACCGAATGTTAGTGAAGTAGGGATTTTTCATTATAATTTTTTTTGGATAATTCGATAGATACAAGGCTCCTGGACTAGTGAAGTAGGGATTAGAGCACTCACAAGTCACAACCAATGAGGAATTTGGTAAGTATATTATTTTTATCTTCTTCTTCTTCTTTTATTTTTTTATTTTTATATATATACTTTATCTTACCGTTGAATATTGTACATCCATAATTAGAATTCCACTAAGAGTGCTCTTCAGCCTCACTTCACGTTTTAAATTTGAGGTGCACGGATTGTTGTCCATGGTCTATGATAATTTTTTATTGAGTAAAATATTAAATTTACTATTGGGGTTTGGAGCTTTTGGACTAATGGCAGGCACTACCAAATTTTTTTAATGATTTAATGATTATTGGTGACTAGATGTGTCCAAACCAAGCGAGATAATATACATATACATGGTGTTATATTTTCTCCAACTAAACTAATACATTAGTCAATGGTCAAAAATTTGGGACGGCTTTGGAGTTTGGATGGGGAATCGATGTCTTTTTCTTTTCTCTTTCTAATAAAATAAAAACTTCACGTTTCTCAAGATTATTTTATATTTTTGTTGATGTTAACATGCCCTACTCAAATTAATTAATTAATTAATTTGTATGTTGTGAGTTGTGTGATATTAGACCCAGGTTCCCACTCTTTTGTGTGTGTGTTTCAGTCTTGTGTCTTTCTCAAAAAAGAAAAAAAAAAAATTAAGTTTAGGTGAAATTGTTTCTATGCAATACTGCGGACTTACATCATCTCTTGTAGTAGATTAGGCATTTTCTCACCCAAAATTGGAGAAAAAATTTTATTTTATTTATTGGGACTGGAGTGTGTGCCCTTAAAACATACACTATTCATCTATTTAAAAAAATTTATATGAAAAACTGAAAAAGTTGTAAAAAAAATTATTTACTTTTTTATTTTTTTATAAAAAATTTCTTAATATAGTTTCCTAATATATGCTTTAAGGGCATATATTAGTAAAACTTTTTTTTAAGCTAAATTACAAAATACACTATCTAACTTTACTTAAAATTCCTAATAGCTATTCAACGTAGTCCTGTTAAAAGTTCACGGTTAGTTACTGAGGGCATTTTTTTATATTAAAAAAAAAAAAACTAATGGTATTTGGAATTTTTAAGCTTCTTAATTTTTAAAATAGTCCAAAAATATAAATAAAAATTACTTTTTTTAAAAAAAATCTCACTCTTCCTCTCTCTCACCAGCCTCCATCGCATATTCGCAAGTCACTCATTCCTTTAACTTTTCACTCTACAAGTTCGACCAATTGCATAATCTAATCTCAACAAGTACGATGAGGAGGTCAATGTCAAGGGTGATGATTTCATCAATAGGTTTACACGCCAGTTATGTTTGCAAAGGTTGTTGACAACAGGTTTGTTTTTGGGTTATAGTACGTACTTTTAGAGAGAGAGAGAGAGAGAAAAAAAAAATGTTTCAAGGATGCTGGGTTTTGGCTAAATGGAGATTTTTCCCATTTCTTTTTGCTGTTTGGTTGCTGAGAAATAGTTACTGGGTCTTCAAGCCAAACTAGTTCATTAACTAGAAATAGAAGGGTACAACCAAAGTTAATTGATCAACAAGAACAAAGGAGGCTCTTCAAGCCAAACTAGTTCAGCAGAAGACAACTTTGGACTATTTGCTAATGTACTACACCATTTGCTTGTCTGCGTGTCCACTGGAGATCAATCCTTCGAAACAGCCGGAACAAGCTTTGTATTTCTTCTACTATGTTCATAGTCAAAGCTGGCGACCACGAAACTACTCTCTGTCGATTAAAAAAATAAAAAAGCAATAAAGGGAAGGATGAGGGAATAAGAAAATGGGTAATCAATGACTTTGTGCCGGGGAATGGGAAAAGTCATTTGAGAATGGCCCAGGAAGAGTTGTTGACTTGACTGTAAATAGGGGATGTGAAATTGGGAACACAAACACACGGAGAAAGAACAGAGTCCAATCCATTATTAAACAGGCAATTGATATCTAATATCAATTGGATCCTGCTTTGTTTCCACTGGGTTTCGAGCATTACAATCAATCACTACTAGTCTACTGTTATTTCAATTTCCAAATCTGTAAGTTGTTATTTTTCACCCTTATTCATCCCTTTTATTTCTTTCCTTTCATTTTTTTTTTTTTTTTTTCTCGAAATGAAATATCCATATCAAATTGCTTTCTTCTTCTCATTACCAATGAAATGAATGAATAAGCAACAAACAAAAGTTTGCTTTCTAAGATTAGAGTTTTTATAAGATTTCCCTAGCAATTTTTTTAATCTATTAATTTTTCTTTGTCTCATTTCCTATAGTTAAATAATTTTCAGTCAAAAAAAAAAGAAGAGGCAAAAACAGGAGTGTTTTCCGGAGGTTTTGGAGGTCATCGCTGCTGTAATTCCTTCTCACAAATGGGTAAGTTCCCACTTTTAAGTTTTAACGCACAATCCTCTCTTTTTATTATTATTATTATTCTTTCACTCCCTGCCTGAAATTAAAATCCTACTTCACATCGTTTTCTTCTTCCCTAATTTAATTGTTTTAATTTTCTTTATTTTTAATTGGTTGTACTTCTTTTATCTAAATTTCCAACAGATTCATGTAAAAGAGAGTCATCGCCATCACCATCACCATCTTCTTCTTCAACACGTCTGCCAAAATACGATGTATTTCTTAGTTTTAGGGGTGAGGACACCCGCAATAATTTTACTGACCATCTATGTGTTGCTTTGAAACGAAAGGGGATTATTACTTTTAGGGATGAAGAAGAACACAAGAAAGGAGAACGTATTTCTGAGCTCTTCAAAGCAATTGAAGAATCACAGTTTGCTATCATCATTCTCTCAAGAAACTATGCATCTTCTACGTGGTGCTTGGATGAGCTAGCCAAGATTATCAAATGCAAGCAAGAAACAGGACTAATAGTTTTGCCAGTTTTTTATGATGCGGATCCATATGATGTACGGAAACAAACGGGAACTTTTGAAAAAGCCTTTATTGATCACCAGAAACGCTTTGAGGATAACAAAGAGAAGGTGGAAACATGGAGAGATACTTTAAAAGAAGTGGCTGATATCTCCGGTTGGGATCTGCATCTACAAAATAGGTAATTTCCATGAATTTCAAATGATAAGCTTCTTTTATTTACCCTGACGCATATAATTAGCTAAGAGAATATATCATAATATACATGGATTGAACTACATCACGGTATACTAGTTAAAATTCTGTTAAATTTTTAGGAACAATAGAAGTGGCTGTGAATCTGAACTTAGGAAAGCTCTGTGAAAATATCAAAATGGAATTACTTGATTCAAGAATATATATATATATATATATATATATATATATATATATATATATATATCACTTTTGCTGACATTTTTTTTGAGAATCAAATCTGCTAACATTAATTTGTTATATTATATTCTTTTTTGAATATAATATAATCCTTGATATGGAGATCGCCTATGGCTAGATCTTTTGCTTCCTCTTATTTAAGCGGATAAAGTTTTCTTATTATTTGAAAAGTCGTCCAACAGAACATAAAAAGCTTTCCAAAACATTTTACTTAACAAATCATTACAAATAAACTTTGTAACGTTAAAAACTCTCCAAACTCCAAAGACAATTCCTTTCTCATCACGGTTCAACTATTGACCGCCATTAATTGGCAGTTGACCGGTATTGACTATCTGTGGATTTTTTCCCAAATGCCTTTTTTTTTAATTTTCAAATAAATTCAGACTTTAGGGTCAATATTAACATTTTGAGGCTCCCAAATGACCCAAAAAATACAAAATGTTTTATTAGCTCATTTTCAATATTGCAACCAAATACATGACAATGAGTCAATTTTCTGACATATATTTTCAGTCAAAACAAATGGAGCATTCATTTCATAGGAAGGCTATTATAAATTCTTCTTTGGCCCCTTAAGAATTAAAGTCATTCAAAGTGAAATTTTGGAGAATTATAACACTTTTATAACTCAGCATGATGCATCCATCCAAAATTAACTTTCGGCCAGTTATATTTTGGATTCAAGGTGGGCGTGCCAATTTCATAAAGATTTAATTTGGGCTCATTCATTATTTCGGTTTAAAAAAAAATATCAAACCAATTTATCCATTTTTTTCCCATTCCCAAACCAATTGTTTACATAATTTAATTTGAAGAAGTATAGCTTTGAGGAGTTTATCATTGATATTAGGGTGCTTTTGAATGATTTTATTCAAAGAGAAACATAACATACCTTTGGGTCTCGACTAAAGAAGTAAAAGCTTGGGTTTGTGTTGGCACAAAGGTATGAATCATTAAATGTTATTTTTAATTAATAGAAACCAATACCTCCTCTTCACTCATTTACTTGGTATACAAAGCTTTTTTAGTTGTCTACTTTGAAAATTTTGAGTATTGCCATTGTTATTAACATTTTGTACTCAACCAACCTCAAAGGGTCTTAAACATTTATATTTAGCATGTTCAACTTAAAATATTCCAATGAGGTTTCTATCAGCAATCAAGCATGAAATGAGATGCTTAATTTTTTGCTCAATCAATGTATCTCTTGACGAAATAGATTTTGGATTTGGTGGATCCAATATCATTGCTAACCTAAGAAAATTAGTGGACTAATTCATGAAAAGATATCTTCCAAGGAGTATCTTTGCCTAATATTTTTCTTTCTCCCCTGAAGTTTTATAATTGGTTTGGATGATCATGAAATTATTTTCTATCTTCTTTGCAGGCATGAGTCCGAAATTATCCAGGACATTGTGAAAGGAATTATGAAGAAATTGAGTTCTAAATCCTCAAGCATTAACAAAAATTTGATAGGAATTAAATCTATGGTGGCAGAATTGATCCCTTCATGTTTAGGTTTTAGGAACAATATTTACATGATTGGGATTTGTGGTATGGGGGGTCTGGGAAAAACAACTCTTGCTAGTGCTATATATTACGAGTATTCTAATCGTTTTGAAGGTTCTAGTTTTATTGCCAATGTTAGGGAAAGATCAAAAAAAGGTGACCTGCATGAATTACAACAACAATTGCTTGATGAAATTTTGGAGGGAAGTAATACAAAGATCTACAATGTTCAAATAGGAGTTCAAAAAATCAAGAGTAGTGGGTTACGTCATAAAAAAGTTCTACTTGTCCTAGATGATGTTAATCACGAGGACCAATTAGAAAACTTGGTTGGAGAGCATGACTGGTTTGGATTAGGTAGTTGGATCATCATAACAACTAGAGATGAACATGTGTTGGTCAATCATAGAGTGGTTAAAATATATAAGCCTAATGGATTAGATGATGATGATGCTTCAAAACTTTTTTGTTCAAAAGCCTTCAAAAAGGAGCAACCCGAAGAAGGTTATATGCAACTCTCCCAGAAAGTTGTAGAATATGCTAGTGGCCTTCCATTAGCTCTTGTTACTCTGGGTTCCTTTTTGGTTGGAAGAACAGTAGAAGAGTGGCAAAGTGCATTGGACAGTTTTAAATATATTAAAGGAGATATACATGATACACTTAAAATAAGTTACGATGGACTAGAGGAAATGCATAAGGAGATATTCTTAGATATTGCATGTTTCTTTAGAGGGCAGAAGAAAGATGAAGTAATACAAATATTAGAGAATTGTGGTTTTCAAGCAATAATTGGTGTAAGTGTTCTTGTGGAAAGATCTCTCCTAACAGTGGATGACAGGGGATGTTTTGGGATGCATGATCTACTATCAGAAATGGGTCAAAAAATTATTCGTTCTGAATCAGGTGGAAAGCTTGAAAAGCAAAGTCGGTTGTGGCTTGTTGAGGACTTGCTTCATGTATTGGAGCACGATATGGTAAGAAAAATGACAAAGCTTTAATTTTATTTCAATGAATAATATTGAGTTGGTATAGTAAAATAATTTTGTTCAATAAATTAGTTCTTTAAAAAAAAAATTATTCCAATAGGTAAATGGTTACCTAAGTATTTTAGTAACGAAATAAAGAATAAACATTCATTTACCATGCTAATATATTGCCTTTGCTTTCGAAATCTTAGGCAACCGAAGCAATTCAAGCCATAGTCCTTCGTTACAAGAAAAATGATTTTAACTTTGAAGTACATCCTGAAGTGTTGTCAAAGATGTCTAATCTTCGATTGATGATAATTGATAAGACGGGCATGTGGCAAGGACTTTCTGCTGTTCCTAATGACCAAAGACAACTTGTTGTTCCTAATCAACTAAGGCATCTTTCATGGGACTACTGTCCTTTAAAATGTTTGTCATCCAGTTCCCAACGAAAGGACCTTGTTCGACTTGACTTGTGGAGAAGCAGAATTGAATATCTTTGGGAAGGAGTTATGGTAATTTTGTTCTTTTTAATTGCCTTTCTATTGCTTTTTATTATCTCTCTTTTTTAAAGTGTAGCTACAAATACTAATTTCTACGTTTAACGAAAACTCTTTTTTATTTTTTTGGTAACAGCGTTCAGTCAACTTAAAGTTCATTAATCTTTATGGTTCCCGAAACCTTATTAGGACACCTGACTTTTCAGGTGTTCCGATACTTGAGGGACTAAATATTTCAAACTGCTCTCGATTGGTTAAGATCCACCCATCTATTGGACAACTCAGCAAGCTTAGGTATTTACTTTTGGAAAACTGTGAATCTCTTACCGATCTTCCCTGCATGTCTTCTGTAATGCAGTCCCTCACGATTCTTAATCTTGCATACTCAAAAATCAGTTCGTTTCCGAAATTTACGGGAATTATGAAAAGCCTATCGGAACTCAATTTGTGTGCGACTGCTATTAAGGAAGTAGCACCCTCATCAATCGAGTGTGTGCCTGCCCTTACTTTATTAGATCTAAGTTACTGCAGAAATCTTGATTGTATTCCAAGCAACATGGGTAATTTGAGGTCTCTTGAAACACTCGATCTTAGCTATTCCAAACTTATTAGGACACCTGACATTTCAGGTGTTCCAATACTTGAGAGACTAAACTTTTATTGCTGCAATAGTTTGGTTGAGATCGACCCATCTATTTGGCAACACAGCAGGCTTAGGTATTTACGTCTGGAATACTGCACATCTCTTACTGATCTTCCCTGCATGTCTGCTGAAATGCAGTCCCTTACGGTTCTTGATCTTTCTTGTTGCTTCAAAATCAGTTCGTTTCCGAAATTTTCGGGAATTATGAAAAGCCTATCGAGACTCAATTTGGCCTGGACTGCTATTAAGAAAGTAGAACCCTCATCAATTGAGTGTTTGACTGCCCTTACTTTCTTAGATCTAAGATACTGCACAAGTCTCGAATGTCTTCCAAGCAACATGGATAATTTGAGGTCTCTTGAAACACTCGATCTTTCCCATTGCTTAAAACTAAAATCGTTGCCAAGGCTTCCATTAAATGTAAGATGTATAAAGGTTGAAGGTTGTTCTTCCCTAAAATGGTCACCAGAACTTGTCAAACTGAGTATCTGGTCACAACCTCTCTCCCAATGGCTTCCGAATGATGAGAGCGTCAGTCGAAAGGAATTTACAATATTGTTCCACTACCTACAGGTAATCTCTTTTCTCTCTCTCTCTCTCTTGAATAGTTAAATAATAACAATAAACAATAGTTGTGTTTTGGTTTGGGTACAGGGACTCCTTTGTCGTAAAGACGTTTTGGATGGAACTATTATTCTGTCATGTTTAATTCAACAAAGAGTGGGGAATTCAATAAGCATAGAGCTGCCTTCAAATTGGTATAATAGTAAATGGATAGGATTCGCTCTTTGGGCATCACTATCAAATATAGAGCAGAGTATTAGAGCTCGTGTGATAGCCCTTGGTGATATGCCTCAGAATCACTGTGCCTCTAAACATTTTACTACCGAGATACATGATGGGGACAGTATTTGCCTATTGTATTTGTCTCGTGATGATTGGTTTGCTAAAGTTGGGAATGGTGAATGCAGTCAGATTAAGGTTATATTTGAGGAGGTGGAATATTCCTATAACTCAGAAATTAATGTGGGGGCATGTGGGGTTAGTTTGATATACAAGCAAGATGTGAACGAATTCAACCAAACAAATGCACAATGTTTGATCGAGAGCTTTGGGAAAGTATCCATCTATAAATTAACTGGTAATGACCATCTCAACCATCCTTTCCATTAATGGCCAATCCTATTCTATTTTATTTTCTTTCTAACTATACATCTGGTTTTGTCATTGGCAAGTAAGTAAGTCATTTTTCTTTTTCTTCTTTTGGCTCACCATGCGCAAGCATGTATATTCTTCATAATCATTGGTGTTAACTGTCATGCTTTCCAAAATAGGTAGGAAACAAACTCAAATTACACTCATTAGTGATTAGTGAATTATTATAATAATCATCATACTAACTCAGGTTTTCACATATATGCAGTTGGTGATGATGATGTACATATAGTAGATAATGATGATGAAGTACATATAGTCCATGATGATGTACTTATATTTGGCGATGATGATTTTGATGATGATGATATATAGAGTTGGTGATGATAATGATTGACATGACTGCAAAAGATGACACCTAAGTGCTGTTTATACTTTGACTATCTTTTTTTCATTGGATGACTTTCAATCAAGGCTTGGGGAATTAGATGTGTACATGCATTTCAATCAGCCTGACCATGTTTTAATCAATTTGTATTTGGTTCATTTACAATGATTTGGAAACTTGTTCAAGTGGCATATCTGTGCATCTTGTTTCAAAATGAAAATGGATTGGAAGATCTACTTTTACAGGGGATCTAGGTATAGACAAATACTGAGTTATAAGGTTTTACTAACAATATTTCTTGTTGGATGAATTTCAAGTGAGTTTGTTGCTATTGGATTGCATACAAGCATTACTTCAGGTAACTTTGTCACATTTCTCTCTTCTATGCAGATTTGAGTTAATGTCTATCAGACAGTGCTTTGTGAATTTTGAAGCAGAACTTTAAGGTTATAAGTTTTATCAATCTAGCTATGGTATGAAATAAGCATTAATTTTAGTATTCTGTCTTGAATATTTTCCCTGCAGTTCAAAAGTCGCAAGTTTCAAACAAGTTCACTTGTAAAGTAATATGTTTTTTAGATTATAATGGACCCCTATTTATTCAAGAGGAAATGTCCTGTTAGTAGTTATGCTTGCCTTTAAACTGTGTTATTTTCTACCATGCATCAAGGGTTATTAGAGGGCGTGTTTGGCAACATTTAGGAGCCTAGTTTGCAGTCTAGAATGTACCTTTTTGGCATTCGTTGTACACTAGAGAGGGAAAGGCCTTTGGATCAGATTCTTGACAGGGTCTATTGAACAAGTATTTCTGTTTGCTCTTGGAACAAATTTAATTAATAGGCAAAAACAGATTAATGGGCAATCTTTGAAGTTGTTCCTTTCTTTAAATTTGCTTCCCTAACCCATCATTTCCCTCTTATTATGCAATTTATGTTCAATTTACTTAATGGGCATTCAAAATGCAAGTGTGCTCTACATTCCATACTTTTCTTGTGGAATACATAATTTAGATCACCTGTGTAACCCCAATGCATCATTCTGTCTGGAGTGCCTAATCTATTTCTCATTACTACCAACAATAGAATGCAAGTCTTGTAATAGCTTGAGAGAATCAGATGATTTTCCCCAGTTGATTTTTATTTTTATTTTCTTGTTTCTAGTTTTGCTGCTTCTACTTTCTTAAGTTTATTGTTAATGAAATTTCTTATCCATAAAAGAATTAAAACAAGAAGAAAAAAATGCAAAACAAGAGTGGAAGGGACTCTCAAGTCTCACCATAGTTACTCCACTTTTAGTTTCTTTAAAATGAGACCAACCACTTCTTGATTGTGGCTTGCTCCTTATTGGAATTGATTGTTCAGACCAACCATATGTGCTGTCAAATGGGAGCCTTCTGCTTTCTTTACATTCCAATCGCTTCTGCATCTGTGCCAATTCCCTTCTTTTATCAGCGTAGATTAGAAGGCACACCTTTAGATTTACCAATTGCTAATGAAATATATGTATCCATAGTAAAGCTGCAAAATTTCTCAGCTCAATGCTGTATTGGGCTATCCAAACTTTGGTCATGTTGAAACTAGACTATCTTTGTCCTTGACTGAACCTCAGCTAGCCTGCTAAGTCTATGTTTTATGTTGGTTTGAGCTCATGCTAGTTCACAAGCCTAAGTGAACTTTATTAACTCGCTAAAATCAACAACATAAAATCTGTTAATTTACTAATACAAATTGGCAATCCAAAGGCATAGTTCTTTGACACTGATGTTTGTTTAATCCATTGTTGCTGTTATTACCATCATCACATCATAATTATAATTTTACCATAGATGTCTTCTGGTTTGAGAATCTGAAATGTCAGACTAAGAGATATAATTCAGTCATCATGATAAGTGAATTTTTGTGGCTGATAAGCAGTGGGTGGGATGGCTGGTGCATGTAAAGGCTTTATAAAGACAAGCCAATGGGGCAGAGCTATTCCTTCTGCGTATGGGAGTTCTTTCGCTTAGCCGTTCCTTCTGCTGGAATGGTTTGGTAATTTTTTTTTGTTCTTTCTGTCAAGAAAATGGTAGTCTTCATTTTTTGGCTACATATATTAAGTCTCTTAACATTTTGTTGCATGCCAATCATTATACTAGGCTTCTAATTTCTGAATCTATGCAGCTTGGAAATTACTAATTTGTGCTACTAGCCTACTACATACCACATGCATTTGGAGCCACAGCAAAGTTTGCTCTAAACGTGTTTCCTTACGCCTAAACTTATTTAAGCATGGTATACAATTGTTTTGAAAAAGAATGCATCAAACACTTTGTAGCACTTGGGCTTCAAATGAGTTGGGAGGTGGGAATCCACAAGCAGCTAAAATGACTTTCAAGATTGTAATGGTTCTTGTAGTTGCAGAGATGGTTATCATAGCCATGATTCTCTTCTTTTGCGCTATGTTTTGGGCTATGCCTTCAGCAGAGAGAAGGAAGTTTTGGATCATGATTTGTCTCTCAATAATCATGGATGGCTTACTAGCAGTACTTTCAGGGTAACTTTCTCACATTTCTCTCATGTAATGGCCATTTACTTGGAGCAAAACTTTTGAATTTGTTACTTATTTATTCAAGGTATACCATCAACTGAGCATTCATTCATTATTCAGTTTAGAATATTTTCTTTAGAATTTAGAAGTTAACTAATAGTAAATAAAATATAAAAATAAATAAATAAATAAAGCTATCAAACAAGTTTGCTCTTGAATAATTTTCTATTTTTGGGTTATAATAGTTGTGGCCTAATCATTCAGTATCTTTCTTCAAAACAGACCAGCATATCAAGACAATGTAGAAGTTGTAATCTTCCTTGATGCAATGCCATTAACCCTACAAATCTATTTTCTGCTTTGCATCAGGGGTTGCTAGAGGAAGTGGCAGGTAGCATATAGGAGCCTATGTCAATTTTGGGGCATGTTATCTTGTTGGGGTTCCATTAGTCTTGGTTTTGGCCTTTGTTGTACACTGAAGAGGGAAAGGCCTGTAGATTGGACTATTGACATTGTGTACTGTACAAGCATTTCTATTTCTACTTGCTCTTAAAACAAGTTTCACAAATTGGCAAAAACAATTTATTATTGCCAAGAAAAAAAATCTCCCTTTCTTTATAATTGGTTTTTCTCACACCTAAAACGACAATTCATGTTCAACTTGATCATATAATATGAAAATTTGGAATCTTATAATTTTTTTTTTTTTTTTTTGGGAATAACTTGTGTCTGATCTATATGTTTTAAATTTAGTGGTTAGTGAAACATTTTAGACTAATCAGACTAAACCAATTTTGAAATCTTAGTTAATTTTATGCTGATGTTTCAAGCATCAAAAGCAAGAGAGGATATTTTATGGTAATTTTTAGTCTGGACTCGAATGGATCAAGTTTAATAGACACAATATATTATTTGTGATTCCAGAGACTATATAATTTGGCTAATCTAGCTTTCCAAAAAAAAAAAAAATTGCTAATCCTTATTTTCATCCAATTGTATAGAAATGCACATTTTTGCTTTATGAAGGAATAATAATAATAATAATAATAATAATAATAATAATAATATCATTATTCTACCATCTGCCACAGTTTGAAGGTGGAAATCATTTTTATTTTATTATTTTGTCTTTCCAAAGTTCTTTTTGTGAAGATTTTGGTCTTTTGGGGAATTAGGACAGGAGCTTCTTTAGTAAGATGATAATACAATTTGTTGGTAGGTTTCAATTAGTTCAGCTAGTTAAGTTTCTTATTATCAAATAAGAGTTATTTAAACTTTGATACCCGTCTACAAAAAAAAAAAAAAAAAAAAAAAAAAAAAAAAACCTATTTGTCAAGCTTTCCTTTGTGAATTATTTGTAAATTACTATCCCTTTCTTTTGCTTAAATTTCAGTTGATTCAAGGCAAATCTACAATGAATATGATTGACACTAAAAAAACGTTGGAAACATTTTAGTCCAGAATAATTTATCTTAGGAATTATTGAATAGTTTCAAATCTTTCTTGCTTTTCTTGTCCATTTGGTGGGCGGATGTTTGATTTTTAATGTTGGGTAAATAAAGTATTGGGTAAGTATTATTTTTTAAACCAAATACTTTAGGGGAGTTTCAAATCAAACCTATAATTTCGTTAGTTTCAAATCAAATTCTTGTTTCAATATCTATAAGTTAGAAATTCATCAATGCTTAGAAAAGAGCACAATCCTTGCACAGAAGCAATAAAACAAGTTGAGTCCTCTTTTGATATGTAATAATGCTTCATTCTAAATAGATGAAAGAACACAATGAAGCAGTGTGCTAAGGACCAAGTTGAGTCCTCTATTGAATGCTATCAGATCATATGGCAAGAAATACCTACAGAGAAAGCAAATAAGGAAACCTGTAAACCAGCTCCAGAATTTTTTGTGGAAAGTACCACTAGTTGGTGCAAAGAGGCCCAGATGAAAGAGTTGTAAAAGTTTGGGTATCATTGATTCCTGAAGTCAATCAAACAGTGATAGATGCTTTAGCATTTAGACAAGCTATCCTCCTTGTTAAAAATGAAAATTTCAATAATGTTATTGTAGAGAGAGAAATGCTCTACAGGTAATTCAGGCTATTCCAAGAAAATCCCAGTTGGTCATAGTTGTTGTAAATCGACTTCAGAGCATGATTTTGAAGGGCCTTTGTTCCCTAGCAGCTTTCATGGAGATACGATTTAAGCCCTGTTGTATATTTGAATGTATGATTCCTCTGGGTGTTGTTAACTTTTCATAAAGCTTCATTTTGTGAGGAAAACAAAAAGGAAATTAACATCCACAATCCAACTAAAAAAAAGTTTAGGGTTTATATTGACACAATTTTAAAAGTTTAGGGCTTAATTTTAAACTAGCAGAATTATCAAGTTTAATTTGTAATGTAGTCTTATTATATACCTCCTATGGTTTTCTTCTAAAAGGGGGAAAAAAAACTCCTATAATTTAATTTTAAAATTATAAGATTTAATTTGAAATTACACTTGAAATAAAATGTTTTTTTCATAGAAAAATACAATTTTTTAAATGTACTATACTCTTTAAAAAAAAAAAAAAAAAAAAAAAAAAAAAAAACCTCAATTTTCCAAACAAGGAGAGATGAAACTCTTCTAAAAAAATTGAGATGAATTTTTTTTTTTTTTTTTTTTGAGAAAAAGGTGAGAGGAATTTTTTTTTTTTTGAGAGAAAGGATTTTACTGATGGATGCCCTCAGGGCATCTATTAATAAATTATCTTAGGAAACCATTTTATTATGGAAAAAGAAAAAAATAACTAACTTTTTTACATTTTTTTTTAATATTTTTCATAAAAGTGGTATTAAAACTTTTTAAAATGGTTCATTAAAAAATGTCCTATAGGCATCTATTAATAAAACCATTTTACTTAAGGGCAAAGTTTAGCTACAAAATTTGTTGTAATTTAAGGTTACAACCTTACCCAATATCTTTTTATTGGAGATGAATTTTGACAAATCTACCATTGGATTACATTTTTTTTTTTCTCATATCTTCCATGCTTGCAAATTTTTAGAAAATTAAAGATCAATAGCTATGTCATCAATAAATTTTTTAAATTGAAAGTTTTTGTACTTAAAAATTATACAAAAAATATAAGTTTATAAATCATATAGTAAATAATATCTGAATGACACAAAATTTGACATGTGTATTAATAAAATCATAAAGAATATGCAATCTAATAATTAGAGTTTCAAAATACATAGTAATGTTAATTTTTTTTTAAATGTAAATCATAATTTTAAGCGATAACTAATTTTGTAATTAAATTTTATCATTTACGTCATTTAAAATTAATGATTAATAGAATAATAGATGACTTAAAGCATGTTAACCAGGCCCCTGGCCTCTATAAATTCTCCCACACAGCAGCAGTTAGTGGAAGTCAGCTTATTCTTAACTTTATTGAACGGTTGCCGGTTTTAGCCCAGCGTTGATTCCCTCTGCCTTTTGCTCTCTCCCAATCACAATCACTGCTCCTATTTTTCATTTCCCAAATCACTTTTTTCTTCAGTTCTATACATATTGTGGGAAAAAATTGCGAAACAGACTATTTCTGGGAAAAAATTAGGCGCGTGGCATGCGTTCAAAGTTATTTAGTAAGTTATACTTTTTTTGAAAGTCGAGTTTGGCAAACTCGACTTTGGGCTGGAAAACGAACACTATAGTGGCGTTTTTTTTCAGTCTCAGTCTCAGTGGATATACAAGGTGTTTCTCAGTTTTAGAAAAAGCTTTTGTTGAACCCAAAAAAATGTGGAGAGCTGCTTTGAGAGAAGTGGCCAATCTCTCTGGTTAGTATTTACAAAGATAGCTAATTTTCATTACTAATTTATTTCTGTTGATATTTAAATGACAAGTCTTTTTTTCATATACGATGGAGTACATAAATTGCTATTAGAATGTAGCATAATATGCATGGATTGAAACATTACAACATGTACTAGTTAAATTTCCGTTGCAATCAGTGCTTATACTATTACAAATAGTTTGTGACCCCTGCCCTTTTGTTATTAAAAGTGTTGGTGGTGCATTTAACAAAAAGAACATAACATTTATCTTCATTATATATATTTTTAGGTAAATTAGTATTTGAGTTTTGCAAGTTGACCATTCTACAATTTAATCCATAAAATTTCAATTATTAAATTTAAATCCCTAAAATGAGACTGTTACGATTCTGTCCAAATTAATAGATATTGTATCTTACAAGTAGTTTTTTTTTTAGGAAATATATTCTCAAGCTTTACTCTTATACTGCTCTATGGATTTTGCTAAGGTAGATTCTTCAGTCCTATTTCGGAATCCTATTTGTCATTGTCCAAGCATTATGCTAATTTTCATTTTCACCTTGCGCTGCAAATTCTAGAGAATTTTGCTAAATAAATTTTTGACATGTGAAAACTATAGACTGCATACTTCTTTTGGCACGTCTAACGTGATTATACTTTAGAATTGTTGGAGCTATGCCTTTAATTACACTCATTAGGAATGAGTCAATAATTATGGTACCATACTGACGCAGGTTTTTACATATATACAGATTATAATTGACATGTCTGCAGATGATGATGCCAATGTTCTTTTCATACCTTGATTGATTGTAAAATAGGGAGGAGGATTTTCATAGGATGAATGTAAATTGAGGCTACTGATATTGAATGTGCACAAGCATTTCTGTCAATCTAACTGGGTTTTTTCTATTTCTTTTTTTTGAATAAAAATCCTGATATGTTGTAATGAATTTATATATTGTGATGATTTGGAAATGAATTCATGTGACATATCCTTCTTTCATAATGAGAATATAGTCAGGATCTTTTCTTTTCCTTTCCTTTTTTCCCCCTTTTTTGATAGGTTCTAGTAAATAGCAGATATGATATATATGGTTTCAATTATTAGGTTTTCATAGGATGAAGTAAAGTTAAATTGAGCCTACTGCTATCGGATTGCCTACAAGCTATACTTTTAGGTACCTTTCTCACATTTATCTCATGTGGTGTATTTGAGTTAATCTATATGAGAGCATGAGTTGTGAATTTTGGTGAAGTTTTAAAATAAACCAGATTTTTAATATCTTTCTTCAAAATAAACCAGCATATCAAGCTAATGTAGAAGTTGTGATTTTTCCCTTATATCACCGGAGGAATCAGCTAGCAACATAGAGGAGCCTATGTCTATCTTGGAGCATATTATCTGGTTGGGACACCAGTATGTGCTGTTGTGGCCTTTGTTAAATCCTTAGAAGTCCTTTGGATTGGATTTAGAGACAGGGTCTATTATACAAGCTTATTTATTTATATTGCTAAAATGTACAAGCATTTTTGTTTGCCCATGGAACAGGTTTCACAAATTGGTGAAAGCAGGTTACTACAAAAATTCTTCCTTTCTACAAAATTGTTCCCCCACCCTCCCTCCCTTCTTCTAATTCGTAATCTTCTTTATACTGCAATTTATGTCAACTTTATCATATAGCATGAATTTTTGAAGCCTTCTAACCGTTTCAGACTAGAGTAATTGGTGTCAAATCTATATTTTATTAAAATTGGTGGTAATTGAAACGTGCTAGGCCTTTAGACTAAACTAGTTTTGAATGCTTAGTTGGATTTTTATTGATGTTTCAAGTTTTCAAAGCTAGAGTGGGGATATATCAGTGAGACTATTTTAGTAGATAAGATAATAATAGAGAGCAATTTTTGTTTCTACTTTCTTAAGTTTATTGTTAATGAAATTTCTTATTCTTAAAAGAAGAAAATTTTAAAATATAAATAAAAAAAACCTGCAAAACAAGAGACCGGAAGGGACTCTCACCAAAGTTACTCCACCTTTAGGTTCTTTACAATTAGACCAACCACTTCTTGATTGTGGCTTGCCACTTATTTTACTTGATTGTTCAGACCAACCATACGTGCTGTCATATTGGTGGCTTCAGCTTTCTTTACATTCCAACCGCTTCTGCATTTGTGCTAATGCCCTGCTTTTATCAGTGTAGATTAGAAGGCACACCTTTAGATTTACCAATTGCTAATGAAATATACGTATCCATAGTAAAGCTGCAAAATTGCTTAGGTAAGGTAGGTGGCTCAATCCTATTATGGCATCCCATTTGTAAGTGTCCAAATATTATGCTAATTTTCATGTTCACCTTGTGTAGTGCTGGCAGAAGCAAGAGAAATTATCCTCATAAATTTTTTAAACGTGAAAACTAGAGACTGTGTAGTCTCTACCATGTCTATACTTCATAATCATTGGTGACATGCCTTCTAGAAAACGCAAGGAGGGACTCCAAGTGTACTGATTATTAATGAGTAAATTGCTATTATATTTTGTTTTGATTATAGTACCATACTAACTCAAGTTTTCACATATATGCCGATGATAACGATTAACATGTAAGCAGAAGATGACACTCGTGTTCTGTTTTTACTTTGTCTAGCTGCTAAATGGGGAAGATTTTCTCAGGAGGATTTCAGTTGAGGCTATGGCTACTGGATGTGCATAAGCATTTCTGTCACTCTGACTGGTATGTTGTATCGAATTTATATATGGTTTTGGTTATAATGATTTGGAAATGTATTCAAGTGACATATCCTTGTATCTTGTTTCGTAAAGACAGTAGAGAGCCAGGATCTTTTCTTTCATCTTCTTCTTTTTATTTTTATGTGGTTTCAGTTATGATAATTTTCATAGGATGAACTGATGATGTTCATAACTGTTATTGGATAGCCTACAAGGCACAAGCTATACTTTCAGGTGACTTTCCCACAAACTATACTTTTTTTCTCCATACACTGTAGCGTATTTAAGTTTTTTTCTTCCTTTTTTTTTTTTTTTTTTTTGGCATAAGTAAGAAAGGTTTATATTCAAAAAACTGTTTTATGTAAAAAAGCACAAAGCAAATCAAAGATTACAAAAAAAGGAAAGAAAAGCAGAAACATAAAGGAAAAACTAATTACAAAGAAAAAGAGAGCTAAGGAACGAAGAGAGTGTAGCGTATTTAAGTTGATGTCTATGAGAGCATTAGTTGTGAATTTTGGACAAGTTTAGAAGCTATTTCGTTTTATCAATCATGCCATATGATCAGCTAATTAAGCATTAATTCAGTCTCCATTCTAGAATATTTCCTTGCAATTAAAAGGTCAACAAACACTGTTGAAAGCATCAAACAAGTTCTCTCTTGAAGTAATCTCTTTCTTGGACTTGTCTAGTTGATAGTTATGGTATGGCCATCTTCAAAATAAATCAGCAAATCAGGCCATTGTAGAAGTCATGATTCTTCTTTCGTATTGCTAGAGGAATCAGCTAGAAACATACAGGGAGAATATGTCAATCTCGGAGCATATTATCTGGTTGAGAGTCCAGTAGGTGCCGTTTTGGTCTTTATTGTATGCTCGAAGTCCTTTGGATTGGATTTAGAGAGAGGGTCTATTGTAAAAGCATTTCTAGTTGCTCGTGGAACAAGTTTCACAAATTGGCGAAAGAGGATTATTAGTACCAAAAAAATCTTCCTTTCTACGTAGTTGTCCTCCCAACCCCCCTCCCCTCTCCCGATCTCTCTCTCTTTACAACAATTTATTTATATTTAAATTGATCATAAACATGAATATTCCAAAGCTTTTAACTGTTTCAGATTAGAATAACTGGTGTCAAATCTATATTTCATTAGAATTGGTGGCAATTGAAACGTGCTAGGCTCGTAGACTAAACTGGTTTTGGACGCTTATTAATTGGATTTTTATAGATGTTTCAGGTGTGAAAAGCTAAGGAAAGGATATTTGAGGGAGATTCTTGTAGCAGATAACATAATATAGAGAGAAATTTGTGTTTGTTTTGAAAAAATAAATTATAACTAAATAAATAATAATAATAATAATTTCTTGGCCTTTCTTTTCATTAACATTATGTGACAATGTAAATAATATAATTATGGTGCAATGTAAATGATAATTAATAAAAGATCTTGCGAGCATTGATACCTTTCCCAGTTACTTGTAATGAAGCACATATATAGGTGGTGTTACTTGTACACTAGTCACTAGATGTCCAAAATGATTGTGAACCGTAGCGGTTTAAGTACCTTACAAACTATAGCCATATCAATTAAGTAGTTATCGATGTGCCTATGTTAGATTAAGCTAATCATGAATCATGATTGGATTGGAACAAAATGTACAACCCACTGATTTGGCAGAGATTCTCAGTTATACAAGCCAATCACTTGTTATCAGTTATGACAAGGAGTGGCTAAAGTGGGTTGAAGTGAAAGGCCTCTTGATATGGAGAGATATTGAAAAAGCTATAGCATTGATGTGTAGTAGATGATGCTATTAGCATTGATGTGTGGGAGGGTCTTTGGATTCTATGGGTCCAGGGATTTGAAGCCAAAACAATTGGTAATTTGGATTTGCTAAGCAGTTTTTAATTGTAGCTGATCTTGTATACCATGAGGCTCAAGATTTGAATGAGGCATCACTTAGTACTAGTGGGATCCACACTATGCACAAGAATATGTAATTATTTTATAATGTTATATAATACATAATTTATCTTCTAAAATATTTTTAAGATTATTTATTAAAATTAGTCAATGTATTTTTTTCATGAAAATATTTAATTTTAGGTGTATTAAAATATTAGTTTAATTGTTTACAAAACCTACCAAGGGCACCAATTTTTGTACTAAATTAAATGATGCTATATTGCTTTCTTTGTCAACTAATGAAAATTTAGTGTTCACTAAAAATTAAAAAATTATATATAAATTTTATTTTCTTTTTGTTTAAAATTTTCATATAATCCTATTATATGCTAAAAAATTTCAACTTGTGGTCCTGTATTTTAATGTTGTATTTAATCTCAAATGATTACATTATCATCTAATTTTATAGTTTTATTTCCGTGATTTTGATTTGTCTTTTTGAATACATTGCTTAGAGCATTAATTTATCTCTCTCTCTCTCTCTCTCTCTCTCTCTCTCTCTCTCTCTCTCTCTCTCTCTCATGTGAGTTCTGTCTCCTCTGCCTTTTGCTGCTTATTGCGACCACCATCTTGGTGGTGATCTTTTTCTCACCACGAAATTACTAGTGTGTCCTATTTTAGAATCAGTGACTAGTGTGGTTGTTGTTGTGCCACGCCAGAAGACTTCAAAAGTAAAAGGGGAAGGAATTTAAAAAGTAAAAGTGTTGTGGACTTATTGAAAAGTAGAGAATTTCACTATTTGGATGGGATCAGCTGCTCTTGAAATATATGTATCCATAGAAAAGATGCAAAAATGTTCAGCTCAATTGAGTATTTGGCTACCCAAACTTTGGTCAGTGGAAACTAGACCTTTTTTGTGCTTGACTCAACCTCCGCTAGCCTGCTTAGTATATGAGTTTTATTAGCTTCCCTAAAATCAACTATCTAATATTTGTAAATTTACTTTGTAAATTTACTTGTACATATTCGCAATCCGAAACCATAATTTGTTGTCATAGATGTTTTTCATATCTGTTGTTGTTGTTGTTATCATTATCACATCATTATTATTATTATTTTACCATTGATGTCTACTAGTTTGAGAAACTGATATGCTAGAGTAAGGAATATAATTCAAGCATAGTGATAATTGAATTTTTGTGATTGCAAATCAGGGTGGGAAAGGCTGGGGCTTTAGAGACTTTATGCAGACAAGCCTATGGGGTAGAGCAATATCAAAAGTTAGGAATTTATACTTACATTGACATCTTCTCTTATTCTAGTTTCTATCCCAATATCTATCCTATGAATTTTCATAAATAAGCTACTAATACTCATAGGCCAAGATCCTTCAATCTCACTATAGCACACATGTACTCCATATGCCACATCCCTAACCTGTTTTCATGCGCTATACTTCAATCACTAACTCACTACTTCTAGACTCAAGAGTCTGGTCCTTCCAATGCTCTTTAGTTCATGTGCAACTCTTTGTTTCCATATTCCCCTTTGTTGGGCTCTAGTTTCTAAATTAAAGTTAGGAAGTATTGGAGTTACAATATTCACTGGTTCATCATATTGGTTGAATGTGTTCTTGCTTGGGATACACAGTCCAAACAAGAGACAATATCTTATAACACGGATTTATGCAGCCCTCCTCTCACAAGAGGTGAGCCCTATACACTTGTGGTATCCACACATTATGAGGAGGCATTCTGTAGATTCACAAATAAGATATAGACACCTCTCATAAAGAAAGAGAGAGAACATTTTTATATGTATCATGTGTGTAATTGCATGAATAGCAACAAAAATATTAATTTTTTTACTTTACCCTAAAGCACAATGGATAAACTATAATATTGAAAAAAAGCATTAAAGGTAAAACGGGTTAACCTAAAGGCGAGGAATAATAAAGTGTATTTTATAAAATAATAAAAGTAGGACTAAAACTCATTTTCATTCTTAAACTTTCAGCAAGAAAGCAAGCAGCAAAGCGCATCCTAATGCACTATCTATTTTTTGTGTTGGTAGAGCTCAAGCTTCTTGACAAGCATAATTGAACTTGATTAACTTGACTAAAACTAACAACCTAAAATCTGTTTATTTACTTATACAAATTAGTTAATCAAAAGAATAATTCTTTGTCAAATGCCTATCAAATCTGTAGTTATTGTTGTTGTTTTCATCATTATATCATTGTTATTATGTCACCATAGATGTCGGCTAGTATGAGAATCTGATTTGTTAGATTAAGGAATATAATTCAATCATGATGATTAGTGAATTTTTGAGACTGCTAAGCAGTGCGGGATGGCTGGTGCATTAGAGACTTTATGCAAACAAGCCTATGGAGCAGAGCAATACCAAAAATAGGAATTTATACTTACACCACCATCATCTCTCTTATTCTGGTTTGTATCCCTATATATATCCTATGGATATTCACAGACAAATTACTAATACTCATAGGACAAGATCCAACAATCTCACATATAGCAGACATACTGTGTATGCCTCATCCCTAACCTGTTTGCATAAGCTATACTTCAACCACTAATTCGCTATTACCAGACTCAGAGCCTGATCCTTCCAATGCTCTTTAGTTCATTTGCAGCTCTCTGTTTCCATATACCTTTTTGTTGGATTCTCGTTTATAAATTAAAATTAGGAAGCAGTGCAGCTGCATTAGCCTCTGCATCATCATAGTTGTTGGATGTGATCTTGCTTGGGGTATACATGAAGTACTCTTCTGCTTGTGAGAAAACTCATGCCGTATTCTCAAAGGATGTCTTCTTCAACATGAGGGAGTTATTTCGCATTGCTGTTGCTTAGGCTGCAATGGTTTGGTAATTTTCTGTTTTGTTCTTTTCTTTCAAGATTTTTGTAGTACTCATTTTTTGGCTACATGTATTAAGTCTCTCATCATTTTTTTGCATGCCAATCATAATCTCTTGATGGTGGTCGTTTAAGGGTCTTATTTTGCTTTCTGGGCTTTTACTTAATCCAGAATTGGAGACTTCAGTGCTTTCGCTATGGTATGCTTCTTTTCCATATTTACTATATCATATTACAATAGAATGCTTCTAATTTTTCACTGCATGCAGTCTCACAATTACTAATTTGTACTACTACATACCATATGGATTTGTGGCAACAGCAAGGTTTTCAGGTTTCGAATGAGTTGGGAGCTGGGAATGCACAAGCAGCTAAATGACTGTTATAATGGTTCTTGTAGTTGCAGAGATTTATTGTAGCCGTGATTCTCTTCTTCTGCCATCGTGTTTTGGTGTATGCCTTTCTCAGTAAGAAGGAAATTGCAGATATGGGTCCTTTGCTTTGTCTCTCAATAGTCATCTTTTAGGTAACTTTCTCACATTTGAGTTGGAGCTAAACTTTTGAAACTTATAACTTCTTAATTCTTATCAATTCACGCGATACTATTAGCTATACTATCAAATACACATTAGTTCATTATTCATTTAGAATATTTCTTTGCAATTAAAAAGTTAACTAATGGTGTATAAAGATTTAAAAAAGCTTACTCTTGGAAGTAATCTTCGTTCTGGGTTATAAAATAGCCTTATATCTTTATTAGGAAATGTTTATGTAGTAGTTATGCCATAGTCATAACCATCATAATCATATTGTGTATATTTCTTCAAAATAGATCAGCATATGATACCAATGTAGAAGTTGTGATTCTTCCTTGATATTGCTTGCCATTAACTCACAAAGTTATTTTGTGCTATTTATGCATCAGGGTCCCTAGGGGAAGTGGCTGGCAGGATATTGGCGCCTATGTAAATCTTGAGGCATATTATCTGGTTGGGGTTCCAGTAGGTGTTGTTTTGGCCTTCGTTGTACACTTGAAAGGAAAGGGTCTTTGGATCGGAATACTGACAGGGTCTACTGTAGAAGCATTTCTGCTTGATCTTAAAACTATTTTCACAAATTGGGAAAAGCATGTTACTAGTACCCAAAAAAAACTACCTTTCTATATATTTGGTTTTATTTTTACACCTTTCTACAACTAAATTTCATGTTCAACTTGATCATATAGTATGAAAATTGAGAACCTTATAACTATTTGTGACTAAAATAATTGGTGTCCAATTGAGTTGAATGGACAAAATATTAGACTAGACCATTTTGAATGCTTAGTTGTATTTATGTTGATGTTTCTGGCATCAAAAGCAAGAGAGAGGATATTTGAGATATTTAGTCCAGACTGCATAGTTTATTGATTTTTTATTAGCTAATGCTAATTTTTATCCAACATAGGGAAGGAAAATACGGCCAAAATGGCTAAATACCACCATTTTCAGAAATTTGTAGCAAAAAAACACTGTTTCGGAACTATATAGGGAAATACCACTTTTCTAGAACTCGAGTTTCATAAACTCGAGTTCCAAATAGTACTCGAGTTTATGAAACTCGAGTTCCTCATCAGTTTTGCCACCGTGGCACTGCTGAGCTGGAAATTGGGCGATTAAAAAAAATAATGTGGTACTCGAGCTTGGTAAACTCGAGTAACATGCAACACAATACACGAGTATACCCGGCTCGAGCACCGTTTATGAATAAAATGCTGTTTATTTTATTTTTACAGTACTCGAGCTTACCAAGCTTGAGTACCTTGTTACTTTTTTTTTTTTTTTTTTTTGGATTATCGACAAATAAACATAAACATAAAATGCTGTTTATTTTATTTCTACAGTACTCGAGCTCACCAAGCTCGAGTACCTTGTAACTTTTTTTTTTTTTGAGATTATCGACAAATGAACATAAACATAAAATGCTGTTTATTTTATTTCTACAGTACTCGAGCTCACCAAGCTCCAGTACCTTGTAACTTTTTTTTTTTTTGGGATTATCGACAAATAAATATAAACATAAAAATAAGTAGCTTTTTTATGTTTTTATTTATTTAAATAGAAGCATTGTAAAATATAGAGATTTTAGTTTCAAAATATGAATTTAATTTCTACATTAAGTAAAACTGTTCACTATTTTCTCATAAAAATTGTTCACTGTTTTCTGCATAAACTATTTCTAGCATTCTGCATAAAATTATTTTCTGTTAAGCATTATTTAAAAAATCGTTCACTCTTTTTTCTGCGTAAATTATTTTCTGTTCACTATTTAAAAAAATTTTCCTTGTTTTCTCATAAAACACCTAGTGAAATTGTGTTTTCTAAATTTAAATGCCAAATTTGAATGCTTTTTCATGTTTAAATTTCACAATGAACGAATTTGTTTTTTCTGCATTGATAAAATCTCTTTCTACATTAATAAAATTTGCTCTCTGCACATCATGTTTACTGTATATTCGAATCTGCTTACTATATTCATAAAATCTGTTTTTTGCATTAAGTAAAACTGTTCACTGTTTTCTACATAAACTATTTCTAGCATTTTGTATAAAATTATTTTCTGTTCAGCATTATTTAAAAAAATTGTTCTCTTTTCTGCATAAATTATTTTCTGTTCACTATTTAAAAAATTGTTCCCTGTTTTCTCATAAAACACCTAGTGAAATCGTGTTTTCTAAATTTAATAGCCAAATCTGAATGTTTTTTCATGTTTGAATTTCACAATGAACGAATTTGTTTTCCTGCATTGATAAAATCTGTTTCTACATTAATAAAATTTGCTCTTTGCACATCATGTTTACTGTATATTTGAATATGCTTACTGCATTCATAAAATCTGTTTTTTGCATTAATTAAAATTGTTCACTGTTTTCTCATAAAAATTATTCATTGTTTTCTGCATAAACTGTTTTTAGCATTGGTGCTGTTATTGCACTTAAATGGTTTTTGTGTTTTTTTAAATATGTAACCATATGAATAATGGAAAAACTCCATGAAAGAAAAATAAATGATTCGTATAAATCACCTAATGGTAAATGCCTTGAATAATTCGAACTTGTAAAAAAGTTCGAATTAGTTGAATGTAGTGTTTCGGGGAAAATCAATGGAAAATCAATGAACATACCAAATCGTGAAGGTGTACATAAGATGTACAGATAGTCTAGACTTGTTGAGAAATTTGACTTCGTTGAAAGTACAAAATAATGAAAATTCAATGGAAAAGTATGTACGTTAGATGTACAGATCATATGAATTTGTTTAAAAATTTGAATTCGTTGAATGTACAAAATTGTGAAAACTCAAGGAAAAATAATGTACATTAGATGTACTGATAGTACGAATTTGTTGAAAAATTCGAATTCGTTGTGTGTAAAATCGTGAAAATTCAAATGAAAATTGAAGAACATACCAAATTGAGTAAACTCAATGGAAAATTAAATTACATTAGATGTACAGATCATCCAAATTTGTTTCCAAATTTGAAGTCGTCAAATGTTCAAAATTGTGAAAATTCAATTTAAAACTGTGTACTAATGTACTAATCATTCTGATTTGATGAAAATTTCAAAATTGTTGAATGAACAAAATCGTGTAAACTCAATGGAAAATCAAAGAACGTACCAAATCGTTCAGCAACACATGCAGCACTGTGAATATCAGTGTAGCAATAGTGGACAGCTCACCCCCAAAATTGATGCATAAATTTTCCAGGGATGCTCTGCATCCTTGAAAATGGTGCATTACAAAGGGTTGCATATTTGTGTATTCACGTAAGTGTGGATGGGTACTTCTGGTCAGGGCTCAACAGTGCCTAGCTGTTGAGCAACACATGTAGAACTGTTTACTATCTTTGGTCATTTTCAAGGATGCTAGTCGAAACGCTCTTCCCATAATCTATGACTACTGGTTAGAAGTAATAGCACATAGGTACTTCTGGTCAGGGCTCAACAAGTAATGTACAATAAATCTAATTTGGGTGATAAGTGTTATGTGTGTAACATTTCAAATTACACAAACAGAATATTAGAAACATCAACATATCTAACTTGAGGCATTTCACTTCCTAAGGTATTTCCTACATTACAAAATAGAGGACATTGTCCAACCAAAACACAAGAATCATATGTAGCAACAAAGAACAGCAGGGAAAAAACGAGCAAGTGATTTCATATAAACTTAGCCAAAACTAATGAACAGTTAATCTTTAGATTTGCAAAAGTTGAATGTACATGATCATCAGTTGTCAGACATTAATAACAACATTTTGTATTGCACAGAACGTGTAGACATTAACAACAACGTCTAATGTTCGTAGGTAGAAATTTTTGGAAATCATCATTACTTGAATCTGAGAAGTCTGAAATATCTCTTTCATCATCTAACACAGTAACTTCATTAATAGACTTGATGGCTCACTCTTGCGCCTTCCCCTTTAAATGCTTCCTAGCTTTTTGGATTGCATGAAAACGGTCTAATCGCTTTTGCATTTGATTGTTCTCTTGTTCAAGACGAGCAAGTATGTTGGCAGGTTCATCTCTAGGTAACTTGGCTGAGTGTGCCTTAGGAACTCGTAACCCATGCCATCGACAATACACCTCCAACTCACACCTCTTCTCGTATAGGGTTGACCATGGTGATTCTACTACGGTGAACTCTATTGTGGTGGTATCTGTACTTAGTTTTGTAGGTTTGCTGACCATGATGTGCCTAATGCTTCCAAGACTCTCGTACGTGTATATTGGCATATTAAGGAAATCTCTCTTCTTTCCAACCCATTTCCCTCCATAGTTGCCTGTGTATGTCTGTAGTTGTTGATCTACTGGAACTTGTGATAATCTATTTGTTGAAGTAGATCCAAACTTGTTTTACATAGTACGATTTGATGTTGAGGTGTTACGACTCATAGCTTAGTCAATCTACGAAGTTAGTAGGGGTAGAAATAAGATCATTATTGTGGTGCATTTATAACCTTATTTCATGTTCCAAGCATTATAATTTCAGTTATTAGGGCTTGTCATGTCAATACAGGCTGGAAAAATACTACATGAACAGGATTTTAAATGTTCCTAATGTCACAGTGAGATTTGAAGATGTGGGTGGTAGTTGCAGTGTTCTTGAACAGAGCATCATATTTAATTGACACAGTGCTATGTCCCTGGCACCAGGGTACGATTATTCATATATTTAAGTATTCTCATGAATGTGGATGATATGACTGGACAATGTCTGAAATCGTGCCGAGCTGTTGAGCAGCACGTGTGAAACACTGGCGTCTATTGGCGTATGTGGTTCATATGACTACAGTTGGTGCTACAGCAGCGGACTGGTGAGGTGTCTTCAAAAAACTACTCATGCCACAGTTGGTGCTACAGCATGTTTACTGTATATTCAAATCTGCTTACTGCATTTATAAAATCTGTTTTTTGCATTAATTAAAACTGTTCATTGTTTTCACATAAAAATTGTTCACTGTTTTCTGCATAAACTATTTTTAGCATTCTGCAAAAAATTATTTTCTGTTCAGCATTACTTGAAAAATTGTTCACTGTTTTTTCTGCATAAATTACACTGTTCATTAGGTGTTTTATGATTCAGATGCTCTAATACCAATGACTACCCAAGAGAGAGCACAACAGTAATATGGAAGCATAAACAATGATAAAATAGATAATAAAGAAGTAAATAGCAAAATAGATATATTCAAAATAAGGTTAAAATGAAGTATGGATATGAAAACAGAAGCTAGTAAAATCTTACTTGAATAAAAACTTCAGTCTCTGATAAACTTGAAAACAAACTGCTGTCTTTGATACAAGCTTGAAAATAAAACTGTCTGAAGAGAAAGGTTACATGATTACAAGATGGGGAGAGAGTACAAAGGTCTTTCTGAGGGAGAGGGAAGGCTATTACAAAAGGCTTTATAAAAATTAGAACTTAAAAGCTTAGAATCTTAGAAACTTAGAAACTTAGACTCTTGTCTTCTGTCTTCGTAGTCCATCTCTTTTATAGGTGAAATGAACCATGGTAAAGTAATCTGAGTAGGTAAATTTAACTCAAGTTAATCTGTTGGTGGTATGGAAATTAGTACTGATGAGTAATAGTCTATCTGCGTCTGTTTGGGAATCTTTCAGATCTCGGGAATCTATAAGATCTCTTTTTACGCATGCTAGTAAACAGTAGTAACTTTTGAACATCTGTCTGTGTCTGTCTGGACTGTCTTGATTTGTTTGGAAGCTATTCATGCGTGCTGGTGAATAGTGATTTGTTGCCAGTGAAATAGTGATTTGTCACCAGTGAATAGTGATTTGTCGCTAGTGAATAGTTATCTATCACCAGTGAATAGTGATCTATTTGTCTGTCTTTCAATCTGTATCATTCTAGGATCCTTAACAATCTTTCTTTTCCCAAATAGCCTCCTTGTTGAAGGTATTGGACCATATACGACTATCCTATTTGTGTAACTATATAAGTAGAAGCCTCTGTCTAATTCTTTGGTAATTTACAACTCAAACTGTCACTTTTATAAGTATTAGTCAAACACTCAACTTTGTCAAAAAGCATTTTTTGATAGATTTTACCAAACATACTACTTTAAAAAAAAAAAAAAAAAAAAAAAAAAAAAAAAAAAACTCAATTTCATATTGCACTTTTTAAAACTTCCACTTTTTCTAAAAGAACTGTTTGAAAAAGCTGAACCAAACTTACCTTAGTAGAACTAATAGATTGTGGTTTTTTAGTACTTTGAACCCACTTTTTTTTTTTTTTTAAGGAATTACACTTTATCCACCTATGATTTGTCTTTGTTAGGTTCTAAAAGTTTAGAACAATTGGCAAATCGTGAACACAAACTTGTCTAGATATAGATCTTAGAGTCTATAGGTATTATTAGACAATGCTCAAGGTGATTCAAGTCAAGATTCAAGAACATACAAGTTGCAGGAAGAAGATTTCATAATCTGTCTGGTTTGATCGATCGAAAGACAGGCTCGATCGATCGAAAGTAGTATCTGCAGAATTTTAATTAAGCCCAAACAGTAGTTCAAGCCTATTAAGGATTAGGGTTTCAGATCTACTTCTCCCAGTATATAAAGGAAACCCTAAGCATGTTTTTATAAGGCTTTTCAGAGAGAGAAGAGTGTGTCTCTTTGGTATTTAGGGTTTTGTTCCTAAAAAAACTCTCTCATATTTTCTACCGGTGTTATTACTTGAAGAATCTCAAGATCCGGTATTGTAGAAGTTGCTACCTTCTCTAGTCATCAAAGGTGCTGATGATCTAAACCTTCAAGGGTGGTCTTGGAGTCACAAATAGGAGAGTTTGTGTTGCTAAACCTTTGAGTGGGATCTCAAAGTCACAAACGTGGGTGTTTTTGTTTTGCAAAGGCCAAAAAAAGGAGTCCGTGGTCTCGGAGCTTGCACATGGTCGTGTCAGTAAGTTTCTATTGGTGGGTAGTAATAGGATGTTAGTGGTCTAAGTCACTATTGTAAAACTTCAATTCTTTCTAGTGGATTTGCTTTTTACCTTAAGGATAGTTAGGTTAAATCCTCCCCAGGTTTTTTACCAGTTTGGTTTTCCTGGTTTATCATATCGTTATGTTTTTTATTTTCCGCTGCTATACATTGATATGATATATTTGTTGATATCGCTCCGGATCAGTAAGGTGGATGATCTGGCTTCGGTGGGCTACTTCTGTGGTGGAAGGCCTACAAGAAACAAACAGTCAAAGAGGAGACCGGAGAATACCGGCCAAACCCTCTCCGATGAAGAAGTTAGTCTCGCAGAGAAAGGAGTTTCAAGTATTTTGGAGTAATGTCTTAGAGAAAATCTTACCGCTGTCGGGTTCAGACCGATTCTTTATATAGGGATCTTGGGGGACGATTATTTGTCCAATAACCTCCCCAAGATTTGTGGAAGCCAACAAGTTCGGAGTTAACTTCCTCAACGGCTACTAAAATTGTAACCGCTAATGGAAGTTAACTTATTTGTTGGATTCGCTGAGATAGTTGTGGGTTTGGCAACCGCTACAGAGTCGAGAGTTTTAAGTGTTGTGCATTCGTCCGTCTGGTGTAGGATGGTTTGGTCGTCCACGGATATTTGATGATTGTCCCTGGACGACCTTCATGGACGAGCATGTCGTCCATGGGAGATTTCACCGATCAAAAGTAGTATTATTGTCTATGAACGATTTTCTCTCTTCTGGGATGATTCTTGGCCCAACTTGCTCTGTTTATACTGGATGAACCATTTGGACGAACTGGAGATGAATTATTTTCTACTTCTCCATCATTTGTGTTAAACTAGATTTGTTAATTTGACTAAGTAATCACTTGGTTAATTACCTAGGTTAATCTGGTTATGGTTTTAAGGGGTCTAAAAACTCACAGTCTCAAATTTAACTTACCCACCTGTGGTTTCATTTTTAACACTTAACCCACTTGTGTTTCACTCCGTTACTATTCCGTAACCCACCTCTCTATCAAAATTTTAAAACTTATATACATTCACCTATAGTCTTGCCAGAGAATCTCTCTTGCACCCCACATTTTTTATTGTTTTTTTTTTAGTTGCAACTTACGCATATGCAAGTAACAATAATATGCAAGTATTATAAAAGATTTAATTGCTTGAGTTAAAATCATCTCCTTCATTAATAAATAAGGAGTTATAAAAAAAATTAGAAAGATTTTTATTGATAATCTTAATTACAGATATTATATATAATGACAAATATACAAAATTATGCATGTTATAATATAATAATCATTCATTTAGTTAGAAAATAATTCTAAAATTATGTAATAATAACTCATTTAGTTGTAATTTCTCAAAAATATATATAAAGAAAATTCAGGATTAAAGCCATGCAACGCATGGAACTTTCACTAGTATCTTTTATAAATTTAAGAATTATAAAACATTTCATCCATACTTTAAGGGTATCATTTGATTCATTTCTTTCAATTAAAATTTTGAACGAATCCTTCTATATATATATATAATCATTCTATTAATTTCCTTCCAAAATGGCAAAATGATAGATAGTTTGATAGCCATCCAAACTCATCACAAAACAAATATCTTTTTTTTTTTTTTAATGAAAAACAAAAATCTTTTAAATATCATAGGACATTTCACTTTTGTTATGTTTTGAGTTGATACCACTTCTATTTCTTGCAAAGTGACATTGTCTCCAAGTTCTTGTTCCATGTGTAATAGACAGTTTATTTAATTCAGTGTTAACTGTAGCTATGTATCTTGTTAGACATTGTTTCATAAAATTGCTAAAGAAACATGACTTTTTCTATACCTCTTGTTTCAAATTTAATTGACTTTCCTCTACTAATGGTTACGTTCTATTGTCAACTCGTACTTTTGATTGGAAGATTATTGCATAAATTAAGCCTATGTGAGTGGACTCTGACTGGACCAGATACTGTGTATTGTTCCCCATTCAGCAATCAGCTAGAAAATCTTTATGTTTCTAAAGCATGGAAGCAATAGGCAGTAGAAATCTAAAAGAGACATTTAGCACTTGTGTTGCATTAAATTTTGTAGAAATACAATGTAGCTTAGTATGAAAATAATACACATGAAAAATACTTTAAAATAATTATGAGAATGGCATAATAATGAAATTAAAAATGTGCAATTCCTAGTGTTTTTACAATGCAGTTGTACAATACTAATGATTAGGTACCCATGCCATGAGTATGAAAGAAGTGGCAGCACAATCTGCAAGCTAGCCAGCTTTAAAAGACTACAATAGGAGGTGTATGCATCCCTATAAAAGTAGATTTGTTCCTTGCAAAGCTTGAAGGTAGGCAAATAGACGGACACAATCATTCAGCTACTTGATGCTCTAGAAAGGTAGACTGTATGGCTAAAAGTAGATTTTATCAATGCAGAAAAACAAATTCGTTCATTGTGAAATTTAAACATGAAAAAGCATTCAGATTTGGCTTTTAAATTAAGAAAACACGATTTCACTAGGTGTTTTATGAGAAAACAGGGAACAATTTTTTAAATAGTGAACATAAAATAATTTATGCAGAAAAGAGAGTGAACAATTTTTTAAATAATGTTGAACAGAAAATAATTTTATGCAGAATGCTAGAAATAGTTTATGCAGAAAACAGTGAACAATTTTTATGAGAAAATAGTGAACAGTTTTACTTAACGCAAAAAATAGATTTTATGAATGTAGTAAGCAGATTTGAATATAAATGTAAACATGATGTGCAGAGAGCAAATTTTATTAATGTAGAAATAGATTTTATCAATGCAGGAAAACAAATTCGTTCATTGTGAAATTTAAACATGAAAAAGCATTCAGATTTGGCTTTTAAATTTAAAAAACACAATTTCACTAGGTTTTTTATGAGAAAACAGTAAACAATTTTTTAAATAGTGAACAGAAAATAATTTACGCAGAAAAGAGAGTGAACAATTTTTTAAATAATGCTGAACAGAAAATAATTTTATGCAGAATGCTAGAAATAGTTTATGCAGAAAACAATGAACAATTTTTATGAGAAAACAGTGAACAGTTTTACTTAATGCAAAAAATAGATTTTGTGAATGCAGTAAGCAGATTCAAATATACAGTAAACATGATGTGCAGAGAGTAAATTTTATCAATGTAGAAAGAGATTTTATCAATGCAGAAAAACAAATTCGTTCATTGTGAAATTTAAACATGAAAAAGCATACAGATTTGGCGTTTAAATTTAGAAATCACGATTTCACTAGGTGTTTTATGAGAAAACAGGGAACGATTTTTTAAATAGTGAACAGAAAATAATTTACGCAGAAAAGAGTGTGAACAATTTTTTAAATAATGCTAAACAGAAAATAATTTTATGCAGAATGCTAGAAATAGTTTATGCAGAATGCTAGAAATAGTTTATGCAGAAAACAGTAAACAATTTTTATGAGAAAACAGTGAACAGTTTTACTAATGTAGAAATTAAATTCATATTTTGAAATTAAAATCTCTATATTTTACAATGCTTCTATTTAAATAAATAAAAACATAAAAAAGCTACTTATTTTTATGTTTATGTTTATTTGTCGATAATCCCCCCCAAAAAAAAGAGAGTTACAAGGTACTCAAGCTTAGTGAGCTCGAGTACTATATAAATAAAATAAATAGCATTTTATGTTTATGTTTATTTGTTGATAATCCCAAAAAAAAAAAAAAAAGTTACAAGGTACTTGAGCTTGGTGAGCTCGAGTACTGTAAAAATAAAATAAACAGCATTTTATGTTTATGTTTATTTGTCGATAATCCCACAAAAAAAGAAAAAAAAGTTACAAGGTACTCGAGCTTGGTGAGCTCGAGTACTGTAGAAATAAAATAAACAACATTTTATTCATAAACGGTACTCGAGCCTAGTATACTCGAGTATTGTGTTGCATGGTACTCGAGTTTACCAAGCTCGAGTACTACATTATTTTTTTTAATCGCCCAATTTCCAGCTCAGCAGTGCCACGGTGGCAAAACTGATTAGGAACTCGAGTTTCATAAACTCAAGTACCATTTGGAACTCGAGTTTATGAAACTCGAGTTTTAGAAAAGTGGTATTTCCCTATATAGTTCCGAAACAGTGTTTTTTTGCTACGAATTTTTGAAAATGGTGGTATTTGGTCATTTTCACCTATAAAAACATATGTAGAATCCATGTGTTTTTCTTCCACTAGTCCCCAGTAGTTTGGCACATCCATGAGTCCTATATTTTGCGCATTATTGGTCTCCAATTCATCCTCACTTGTCTTTATTTTATGCAGTTTACAAAATGGCTTGATTTTATTGTTTAGTAGGGGATTGAAAGTTTACGATCCATAGTTTAGGGGGGACAAAATACACTTAACCCAAGAAGAAATTACTAGACCCTTCTTCTTAAGCATTTTCATTTATGATATGAAAGGTGACATCCATAAGTAATTTGATTTGTATTAGCCTTTGCAGTAAATCATAAAAAGAACTACAAACCAAATTATCCAGTCAAAATCTATACATAATTATTAGAACCATTTTTTAGCTAAAACTGTCACTAAAAACTTAATTCTCTTCAAGATCACAGTAGATAAAAGGCAGAACATTAGATAGTCTTCATATTTATTAAAGAAAATAAAGTCAACTGTTGTAACAAATAGGACACATCACTTGATGAGTAATAGGTACTAGATTTTGTTGGCAAATCATTTTGGACATAGACCGCTTGAAGAAGTACGCAACGATTGAGTGGACCAAGTAAAGAATTTGGGATTTGTCACTTGGTTTAGATCCTATAACAGACTTAACCCTTATGCAGAGGTTTATGCACCAAACCTTGTTGTGCATATTGCCTTGAAATTCCTAGACACGAATCTGTGGTATCTAGATGGAGGCTGATCTAGGTACATGACTGGGGATAAGTCCCTTTTTAAGACCTTTGAGAAAATCTTCAAAGAACACCAAAACATTATTTACAACAAAATCTTAGAACTCTAGCTTGGAAACTCTGCCCATATTTCTCCAAAACACTAAGTTTTGTTAGGATCATCAACCAAACCAAAACCAATCATAATCTTTGTTTATGCAGGTAGAATATCTTTTTCTTTTGAGTGTTTGATCTTGTGTGATTATCCAATTATTTCATAAACATGTTTGTCTATAATGATATGGGCTAATTTAGGATCAAAGCAAGCTAGATTTACTTTATTTAGTTGGAATGTTCATAGGTTACTCTTATGATTTTCACATGCTAAAAAACTCTTTTTCAAAATCCTAGATACAAGGGGCCTATTTGGTAGTGCTTTTAAACAACAGTTTTCAGTATTTAAACAACAATAACACTTCTGACACATATTTCTATAACACTCAAACATGTATTTTCACAACATTGAAAACTGAATAACAATACTTAAACACTGCTACCAAACGGACCCCTAGATCTTTCTTCTATGAATGACATGTTTTTATGTTTTTCTATGACATATTGGATGAATGGATGATATGACATGATTAAGGTCACCATAATCTAGAAGACCGATTCAATGGGCAAGGTGGGTGCCTAACACCTTCCAACCTCATAAATTAACCTCCAATCTTGGATCAATGGTTCATAGACAAGATAATATCCAATGTAAATTTTATCTTTTTAGAATGTAACTACAATTTCAAGCCATGTAATTTCGTAGAACACATCTAAAACTAAGGCCATGTAATTTTCTTATTATAATCAAATCTGTATCTATATCTATATATTACTAAAAGCTGAAGTGTAGCATATCAGCCACCATGTCATTTCTAATTTTTTTTCCTGAATTTTTCCTACAATTTTAAAATATTTTTACTAAATTTTTCCCTAATTTTAAAATACTATTAAGAAGAAAATGATTTTCAACCATATCTCCACCATAAAGCCCAATCTTAATAGCTTTAATTATGTTAACCTTAAAGCCCAAAAATGAATGTTACGTTGCTATCCACCATTAAGCCGAAATCCAACCCTTTATTCTTTTAAACGCCAACCCTTTCTCCTTCTTCTTCAGACCTTTAGCATGACTAACGCCAACCTTTCTCTGTTCCAAAGACAGATTCAATACTTCAGACGTTCGGCTTTCTAACTCCAACCTCTCTTTTCCCTTCTTCGTCTCTTCCTCTCCTTATTTAAGGGAATCACTCCTTCATACCTCATCACTATCTCCCGTCCTTTTGCTCTTCCTATCTTTCACGGTTCAAAACTCCTCATTTAATTGAATAAGAAAACAACATATTTAAAGAAGAGCTCAAAATGGATGATTCACTTCAGGTATTTCACCTTTGTTCATGTTTCATTTGGGACTGTTTCTTCTGAATGATTTGCTTAGATTGATGGGTTTGGAGCCCTGTAGTGGGTTTTGCTAATTTCAATTATTGGACGCATTGCTCTCTCTTTTGTGTTTCAGTAATTCAATCAACACTTCGTTTCCTATCCATATCCTTCTGCAAGAGGCAAATTGATCCGACCATAGGCCCAGGTTCAAGGCCACCGTAAACTTTAATGGCAAGAAGCTGTTAGCTTCCTCCTCTATACGAGCCATCGAGGTATACTTAAATTTTATTTTCTATGTATATTTAAAATTTTTAGGGTTAATTCTTCTATGTTTTCCTGTTTGGGTATTGAGTTTATGGTCTGTAATTTTTTGTATGTTTAGTTGTTGCCGTTGGCTGTAGAGAAAAGCTCAGAAATTAGGGTAAGGAAAATTACCCCAATCTGTGATTATTTGTATTAGGCTTATATCAAGTTGAGGCTATACAACTTCAGGGGGATTAGAGGAAGAATGTTTCCACCTTTCTTGTGCAGGCTGGCATTGTGAAGAAGGAACATATCAAGATTCATTGTTTTTGAATAGATGCAGCCTACAGGTTAATCTCCATCTGTGGATTAGATTATTCTTGCCATGCTATAGTGGATAGTTTATGATCTGAACCTTAGATTGTAGCCATAATACATGTGACTTTGTTATATGTACGTCTATCTTCTATGTCAATTTGGTAGTTTTGCTACTTGCTGAGTTGTGTGGGAGAGAAGGTAAGGATTGTACCGAAGCCTTTATCCATACCTTAATCAATAATACTAATTTCTTGTTTTATATAGATGATTTTGCATTGATTGGATGTATTTAAATGTCTAATTGATTTAATTGTCACGTAATTAGGTATTGCCACATTTAGCTATGATAACTTGATAATAGAGTAGATAAACTAACTGAAAAGGCCAAGAGTTATTCAAACAAGAGATGAACACCTTAATAACTTCTTCTTTCGTTGCAAATGCTTGCATTTTTTTTTTTCATGTTTGTAGCTGTACATCATTAAGCAAGGGTTATATATGATTCTTTATTCAGTGTTTATTTTTTTTTCCTTTTTTTTTTTTGGTAGTAAGCATAATTTAATTACTGCATTTGAAGTTTTTTTCCTCCTTTGTTCTTTCTTATGTTTTTTTTTTTGTTTTATTCAAAAGAATGCACTACCATATATGTAGTATGTTAGTTGGAGAAGTTAAATATTATGTTATGCTTGGTTAAATGAGATTTTTACTTCTTCTTTTTTTTTTTTTTTTTTTTTTTGGGATTCAATTTTTATAATTTTTAGCTATAAGTTCCTCAGGGCTCGAGTTTCTTAGGGATTTTGTGCACAATAAGTCTCTCTCTCTCTCTCTCTCTTAAATTTGCTTATTTTATAGAGTTTACCCAAAAAGTTTTTTTTTTTTTTTAAATGAAAGAATTTTGATTTTGTTAATTTTTAAATTTTGAGCAAGTTATTGGGGTTTTAGTTCATCAATTTTGCAATTAGAATATTTTTTCAAATTTGGTGAATTTTGGGGAATGTAATAGTATGAAAATTTTATAAACTTTTACTACCTAGGAATCCAACTTGAGTCTAACAAGAAAGCCATGAACAACTTAAGTCCAACATGAAGGCCATGAACATCCAAGTAGTCTGTAGGCATGTTTTTGTTTCAATTCTTTTCCCTCCCCTAATATAGCATTGTCATTTGATTTGTTAGTTGAAATTGAAATAACACAATTTTCTTATTCTAGATGAAATTGTTTATGGGTTTTTATTTAATGTATAGTTTTCAATGCAACTAACATCAATTCATTACACAAACATGAAGGTGAAAAGGAGAGTTCTTGATGCTCTTTTTTAAAGCTCTCTCTGATTTATTAATTTCCGTTGCTTACTGTTTCAATGTTAAGGATTCAATGACAAACTTATTTTGTATTTGTACTATAGTTTTACTCGTGGGGAAAATTTTATGAGTTTTCTATGTTTGTGTTTTGTAGTTCATATTGATTTGCTGAATGTGAATGGTGATGTGGGGGGACTTAGACGAAGATAATGAGCTACTTGTCTTCTATCTCAAGGTTTTTGTTTTTCCTTTTTATTAAGCTGTAAATGCGTAATAGTTTCTTTGAAATCTTATATCGATTCTATTTAAAGTCATAGGTTCAACATAATATATTCAAATAAACTCCTATTAATTATTTTTTTACCGAGTTATTGAATCAAACATGCATCCAAAATTTGTTTTAAATGGAAATAATTCAACTGATGATTATTTACCCTTTTTTTTCTAGACTAGAGACGAATGCTTACATTGAATTGTGTACTTGATGGTGCACTCTCACGCATAGAGTGGAAGAAAATCATAAACTGAAGTTCTATGGAGTTCTTGAAAACTTGCCTCAAGTTATGATTAGGGGTTCTATGATGATTGTATGTAACTTATTATAGAACATGGTGGAAAAATTGAATCAAAAGGAAAGAGGAACCATTTTGGATTAGCACATGTTGACAAGTTTGGGGTTTGATGCTGTCATAGAAGTTTCAGTGGAAGTCTTCTCTTAGTTGCAAAGCTGTCATGTATGTAAATTAGGTTACTTATTGAAAAAAAAAAAAATTGTAAATTAGGCTAGATATTGAAAGTTCTTGCTAAATGCTATAGTTACTAAAAGCTATGTTTAGCTACTAAACTACTTGAGATGTTCCTTAAAACTTTGGGATATAAGTTAATAAGAATTGTCTTTTACATTATGCTTTCAGATACAATTTTTATTCAACTTTGATGTTGGTTTTTATTCCCTTTTAGATTTTATAGAGAAATAGGAACACATAATTTGTATTTTAATTTTGTGTGTTTTTTGTGTACGCATATCCACATTCCCGCACACAATATATACACTATCAACTTATATAGTTGCATGGCTAGATAGTTTAGCAAATACCTGTTAGTCTTAAATGGGGTTTTGCATTTTAATAAAATTTAATGAATTCAAAGTGGAAATTTGTTAGATACCACCAATTGTGTTTTCAACCAAGTGAATATCAAAAAACATTTGACATTTTTTTTTAGTTTATATAACATGCCTCATTAAATACATCAATCTTCAAATGTTTAGAAACAAATTATAAGTAGCATGTAACTTTGCAATATGAACTAGACATTAGACTTGCGTATCTCTTTTCCAACTACAAAATGTACCAATACTAAGAAACACTATTTGAAAGGAGATTTAATTGGAAAATAATTGTGCTTGCCGAAGGAGGAGTAAAAATTCATAAAACTTGCAACATTTAACCATTTAAATGTGCTGTTTAAGTACATGAATATTAGGAATTAATCTTATAGCTTTCATCAATCTAGAGGAAGATGAATTAAGAAAAATAAATGAATTTCTTGAACATTTTTCTGAATTTTCCCGTGCATCGCACGGGTTAGGGACTAGTATATTTAAAACCTGAAGCGTAGCATTTATTGTTGCTACACACCAATTGAGCCACATTAGAGGTCACATAATCCATTTATTTTCTACCTTTTATTTTCTCAATTTTATTTTCCCCATTCTTAAAAAAAAAAAAAAAAAAAAAAAAAAAAAAAATCTTCTTCTCCCCATTAGTCTACATTTACTGTTACACTTCCTCCAACATTTCCCTTCCATTTTTGCTCTTTATCTCCCCTCTACTCTCTACTTTACCGTTACTCCATCATTTTTTCTTTCTTATATTTGACTCTTCTTCTTCCTATTTTATTTTGTATAAATTCCATATCATTTTTCCCATTCAATCCATATTTTTCCAACAAAAAAATTGTGAGTTCTCTCTCTCTCTCTCTCTCTCTCTCTTTGCTTTGGTTGTATTTTGGTTTGGGTTAATACTCAGTTTTTTTTGCAAATAGGGATTTGAGTTTATATCAAAACACAATCTACATGGCTATGAATTTAACTATACCTACCAATTGTTTGAGTATAAATTATTATAAAGTCATTTTGTATTCCTTTGTTTCATTTTAATTTTGATTAAAATAATATTGTAATTTTGTAATGAGTTTTTATTATTACTATGAGAGACCGCAACTTCTTGAGAGGGTGCTCTCAAAAAAGAGATTTGGGTGCTTTGAAGGGCATCTCTCTTTTTGGGTAAGTGGTGTGGAGTCGTCACTTATTTTTTATACAAAAAAATAAGAAAAAATAAATACAAAATTACATGATCAAAGTACTTCATTGTCATTGATTGAATAAAAATAAATACAATCTTGGTAAATTGAACCTTACAAAACTTTGAGTTCTAGTTACAATCTACCAAAAGAATACATGCCTTTTTGTCCTTGTTACAATCTACCCAAAGATAAAAAAAGAAAGACAAAGCACAAGTCTACCTATCCAAAAAAACTATGTTCGGGGGCTAGGTTACGGAATGGGAAGATGTTAGGCACCCATTCCACCTAAGTAGAATCTGGTCTTCTAGACTCTAATGACCTATATACCCTTTTTGCATGATGTGAATGATGTTGCATATACATGACACACTTGACCAAAACTAACTCACATAAATCTATCTTATGAATGTCTCCTCTTTTTTAGAAAAAATTTAGATCTGTTTTTGTAAATAAAAAAATTGATTTGATTCATTAAAAAAGAAACCATATCTGTGTTTGTGTAGATAAAAAAAAAATAATAATAAAAAAAAAAAAGAAGATATATATATATATAGTTTTGTAAAGAAAATCATATCTGTTTTTATATAAAGAAAGGAACAAGGTTTTTGCTAAAAAATATCAGATCTGTTTTGGAGCAAAGTTAAAAATGGTGATTTTTATTAAGAAAAATCAAATCTGTTTTGTGAATAAGAAAATCTAGATTTGTAGAGAAAAAATTATATCTGTTTTTTATGAATAAAATAAGAAAAAAACTTTTTTAGAAGATGAACTACAATCATGAGATAAATCTACGTTACATGCATCAATCAAAAATCATCTTAACTTTTAATTTCTTCTTTTAAATTTCAAAATCTGCTATTTTATGACAAAGAAAATTTTCTTTAAAAAAAATCAGATCTATATTTAATGAAAATACAGATCAATTTTATGTGTTTTAAAAAAAATCAGATCTATATTTAATAAAAATACAGATAAGTTTTATGTGTTAAAAAAATCAGATCTACATTTAATGAAAATATAGATCAGTTTTATGTGTTAAAAAAATCAGATCTATCTTCTCAAAAAAAAAAAAAAAAATCAGATCTGTATTTAATGAAAATACAGATCTATTTTTAATTTAGAAAATCAAATCTAAAAAATTCAGATCTGTTTTTAGTTTAAAAAGATCTTTGATAATTAGTAGATTTTGAGATTCAAGAGAGAAATCATAACAACAAAAATCTACCAAGAACATATTTAAAGAAAAGTTTAAACAACACATGGCAATTACATCAAAAATCAGAAATAATAAAAACATCCTAAACCTATTCATGCATCATCAAACAAAATTATGGAACACAAAAAAAAAGGAAAGAAATAAACTACCTCTTGCATGAGGTGCTCTTCTTAGTGAAAGAATGTTTTAGGACTAAAAGAAATTTATTCAATTCTCTTTAAAGCCTAAAATATTTAACTTATAGAAAAGAAATTCCTAAGGCAAGAGCCTCCAGAACATCTTTAACGTAAGAGGGAAAAGAAAAGAAGAGTAGAGCCAAAAAGAAGGGGGTCAGAAAGCGTGAAAAAGTGTGCTGAATTTTAAGAGGCATCCTCTATTTATAAAGGCTAGGATGTTCGAAAAATTAGGTAAATGATCAGAATACGAACTGGGATGCGTCCTTATCTCTAAAAAATCGAAAAGGATGAAGTTTATCTCAATCCAAGTGCCCTCAAGCCGAATATGACATTTGTGCCAATCGACACTTGAGAAGTGCCGATTGGCACTCCAAGAGTGTCGAATGGCCCTCTTGGGTGCAGGACCTGTGTTTAAGTTTTAGTCCATTTTTGGACTCTTTTTTAGGGGTTTTTTGAGCTGGGACTTGCACTTGGATGTGTTTTTAATCCATATGTTAAAAATTAAACTCCTTTTCTAATGATTCAGGTCTCTACAGTAATGATTATCTTGTAGATAAATACTCCAAAAGTCTTGACTATCCACAATTTTGTAGTTATCTAATTACCCTCTTTACTCCCATGCAAGCAAGCCTATTTTTAATACTAATTAACAACCAATCACAAAATTACTTAGTGACCGTTTGGATAGTGCTAAAAAGCACTGCGTCTAGCGTTTCACCCTCTTTTTTTTTTTTTTTTTGAGAAGAGCGTTTCTGTGGCAATAAGCGATATCCAGTGGGTTCTTTGTACTGTTCACAGGACCCACAAACCTCTTTTTTCAACAAAACTTTCATTAAAATTAGGTCCCATGGCACTATTCACACGTTTAAAAATTATTTTGCTACAATATTTTCAGTTTTTAGTTTTTGTTAGAACATATATGAATCATGTTAGGAACATATGTTAATATAAAATTGGCTAATCCTTTAACAAAACGCACTTTACTTGTAATTGGATAGATCTAGGATGTGCTTAATACTTCAAGGAACGAGGTTTCAAGTCCAAGTGTTAAAGCCATGCAAATCTGTCCAAGAATCAAGTGAAGAAGTGCTAGATTTTAAACCTTGACAGCTAGCTCGACAGCTAGCATCTATTGAGGTTTAAAAGGCTATTTAAGCCCGATGCTCGACAGCTACTCGATAGATAGGGTATCTATTGAGATTTATGAAAAACAGATTTTCAGTTTTGATTTTCATTCAATCCGTGTATACATGTTTGGGCTTTCTTTTCTCACAACCCTAAACATATATAAGGATTATTTTAAGGGCCGTCACAGCTAATGTAAGTAAGTGCAACTTGATGTAAAGGTTTTTCACAAGTATATTGTGACCGAAGACAATTTGCCCTAGTTCATCTTTCTCTTCAAGAAGCTATTGTGTTTGTATGCCGTAGGGTTTTGTAACCAAGGAGTTTCGTGATCTTCATCGTGTTGATGAATAGAAGAACTTTGCAGCCAACATCCTTCTCAAGTTGGTGGTTAGTCACGTACTTGGATCCGTGTATCAATTGGTTAGTCACATATTTGAAGTCGTGCATTGAAAATGAGAGATTGTCACTATAGAACAAGTCCAATTGGGTATTGGGGTAAGGGTTCAACTTTAGGTTGGTATAAGGTACTGGGATTCCTTTACTTGTAACCGCTTGTTGTTATCAAAAAAAAAAAAAAAAAAAAAAAAAACCGCTTGTTGTGATAATAGTGGATTCTCGGGAGTGGTGACCTTAAATTCATCCGGTGGGGTTTTGCCTTGGTGGTTTTCCCCATTCGTAAACAAATCACCCGTGTCAAATGTATTTTCTGTTGCATTTAGTTTAATTGGTGATTTGTTTGTACTACCACACTATTACATGTTAATTGGATTAATTAATTAACTTGGCTAATTAATTGGCTAATTCATCACAAGGGGTCAATACATTTTGGCCTATCAAGTGGTATCAGAGTAGGCACACTCTAATTAGGGTTAATCTTTGTTGTGTGATCCATTGACTCTTGTTGTCATGGATAGAGGACAATCATTAATTATACCTCCTTTATTTGATGGCGCTAACTGTGCATACTGAAAAGTACGCATAAGAGCTTTCTTGCAGTCATTAGATGAAAAAGTTTGGCAAGCTGTGGAGATAAGATGGACCAAGCCAAAGGAAGCGCCGGCCGATTGGGATGATGCTAAGATCAAGGCGGCAAACTTCAATGGCAGAGCATTGAATGCCTTATTCAATGCAGTCACGAATGAGGAGTTCAAGAAGATATCCTCCACTGAAATTGCACAGGAAGCATGGACCATCCTTCAAACAACTTATGAAGGAACTAAGGCTGTCAAGGATTCGAAACTTCAGAGGCTTACTACGAGCTTTGAAGAGATCAAGATGGAGGAGGATGAGTCATTCGATGAGTTTTATGCCAAGCTCAAGGACATGGTAAACTCAGCCTTTAATCTTGGGGAAACCATTCCCGAACCCAAGATTGTTAGAAAGGTGCTTGATCTCTACCCGAGAGATTTCATGCTAAGGTCACTGCAATTAAGGAATCAAAGGATATTGACAAAATCCCTTTGACAGAGCTGGTTGGTAATCTGCAGACCTATGAGTTGGGTTTGACAAGGATTGGGAAATCTAGCAAGGGCAAGGGCATGGCACTAAAGGCCAAAAGCAGTGACACAGATGAGTCTTTAGACAATGAAGATTCTAAAATGAAATCCTACATTACAAGGCAGTTCAAAAAGTTTATGAAGAATGTCAATGCCAAAGGACTTGACAAAGACCGCAAGTTGTCCAGTTCGTCTCAATTTAAGAACCAAGACAAAGGAAAGAAGGTTGCTAAGGATGGCGGTCAGTACACTGTTCCCTCAGGACTAAAGTGCTTTAGGTGTCAAGGCTTCGGTCACATGAAACAAGAGTGTCCTATGTATCTCAAGACCATTGGGAAGAGCAAGGCACTTGCTGCAACCTTGAGTGACATCGAGCCTGAGGATGATTCTGATAATGAGGATGATGGAATCCTAAATGCCTTCACTGCCACTGTAAATCCTACTGAGGGGATTAGTGAAGATGTGGATGATGAAAAGGACTTGGTGGATTCTAAATTCGAGATAATGGACGATCAAGATGATATCCATATAGCCTATGAAAAGTTGTATAAGGTTTCTGAAAAGCATGAGAAACTATATAGGCTGGCCACCAAGAAGCTGACTGATGTGGAACTTGATCGAGAAGAGCTTTCCACAAAGTTTAATGAAGCTAATCAGACTATTGGAGCACTGCGATTTGAGAACAATTTCTTGACTGAAAAGACCAAGAAGCTTGAGGCAGAGCTATTCCAAGTCAGAGTTCAGTTGGAAAGGACTTCAAGTGCAAAGCTTGACAAGATGCTCAGCGTTCAGAAATCTGCTTTTGATCGAACTAGTTTAGGGTATGACTTCTCTATCCTAATATTGCTTCTACTAGTTTTACTGTTTTTGTTTCTCCTACTAATAATGTTAAATCTGAGAACAATGATGTGAAAATTGTTTTAGCTAGTGAAAACATAGACAATGGTAAATCTATCTTAGGAGCACCCCCTAAACTTGATAAGAAAAAGACTAAAAACACTAGGGCTAAGTAGGGAAACACTCAAAAGCCTAAACAGAAGAAGCAGCATCTCTATCATCATTGTGGAGTGATTAGACGTACTTGACCTAATTGCTATAAGTGGTTAGCCACTTAATAAAGCAACAGTATGATCTCATTGAGAAACCAGAATCAGTTTCCATCCTCCTTTGCTCCTCTTGGAGATCTACTCAAAGCCCTCATGCTCCTTTCAAACTTGAATGGTTTCAATTCTTCCCCCTCACCGCCGAATCAAGGGTTTGCAAAACAGAAAGGTTCTTCCAAGGTGTGGAAGGAAAAAGGCTCCAAGTGATTTAGTCACTTTTTCTCTCTCTTCCCTTTCTTGTTTTTGAGTTGTATTACTTGTGTGTTTTTACTGTCTTGTTTTGAGTCAGTCTAGTTTTATGCTTTGTTTTGTTTAACATGTTTTTGTTTGTTTGTTTTCAGTTTTGCTTTATTTTGTTTTTCATAAAAATTGAAAAAATTGAAAAATCAAAAAAATACAAAAACAATGTGAGTTTGTGTACATTGGTACTTGTGTACCTTGGATGGCCATTGAAACAAAGTTTTCTAAACTTTGTATCTTTTGTAGCTTAGATGATTATCTCTATTCACAACTAAGCAAGTGAGCTTTGTGGCTCGTGTTTGTGATGAGTAATATTAAGTAATTTCTTGTACTTAACATTTGTATCACTCTTTATGACTGGAATGCCTAGAAAATCCTAAGAGAAAGGCATAAATAACCATCTCACCACTGTTGCCCGTCAATCATGAAATGACATCTGTATGCTTCGGCATAGCAAAAGTGCAATGTCAAAAAGCTTAACAACATTGAGTATCTCTTTTCTCTCTATTATATGCCCATGCATGATATGCTCAAAAAGAAAATATGCAAAGAAAAATAAAAAGCAAAAAGAATCAAAATGCTTTTAAATATGATTGCAAGCATGTCTTCTAGGAGATGTGGGAGTTATAGGATGTACCTCGAAGGTCATAGTCCCCATCAAGCAGTTATGATTGTGTGTGATTTAAAGTGATTTTCTCATATCTCAAATCGTCATAACATGTAGACATTTATGCAATCTTGCGATGTTTTTCACACATAACACGCAATATTCTTTGCTATTCTTGATACATGTGTAGGTACAATGTGATTTGGCCATAACAAGGAATACATGTGTTAATGAATACTCACTAAACTGTCTTGACTTGTTTTTGAAATATTAAAATTGGTTAGACTTATTTAGTGTGTGTGTGTGTGTTTTGGATCTAAATGCTTGACATTTTTCTTGATGAGAGATATTTTTGAGAGCTTAAAATGTTGTTTGGATCTTTGGTTGAGTAGCATGTTTGATTGCATTCATGTCTATGTTTTTCTCTTCTTTGAAAAAAAAACTATTTTTAAGCAATCTCGACAGCTTCTCGATACCTCTCAATAGCTAGGCTATCTATCGAGCCTCTTGAGCTTCTTTTCTCAATAGTTGTTATCGGAATTTCAATCCAGTGAGGTTTTTGAGAATCAGTCTCGATAGCTTCTCGACAGCTTCTCGATCCATCGAGGAAGTTTCAGTATGCTCGATAGCTTCTTGATCCATCGAGGTCACATTGCTGTGGACACCTCTTGATAGCTCCTCAATAGCTCTATCTCGCTATTTTAATTCTCGATAGCTCTCGACACCTTTCGATCCATCGAGAAACTGGTTTTTCTATATAAAGGGTCAGCACGATCTTCATTTCATTTTTCTCAATCTCTCTCAATCCTTTCTGACTTCTCACCTTTCCAAACACTTCTCTCTCACTCCAAATCTCATTCCCAAGTGATTTTCAGCCTAGATTGAATCTTCCTTCACTAGTAAGATCTTGTTTTCTTTCTTTTTCATGCATTTCATTCATATAGATCTAGGTTTGTGAGTTTTTGAAATTTTTTTTTTTGGGTTTTTCAAGTTTAATGAGGTTTTTGCAAAAAAATTTGGGATTGATTTTTGTTTAAATGATTTTAAATTATCATGCATTGCATCACATTTGCATTTTAACAATGATTCATGCATTTTAGATATGTGCTTAATATTTTGAAATGTTGTGTGTTGGTAGGTTTGGATTGGGTTGAGCCCATGATGTTTTTACTATTGCATGTCACATGTTCATGCATTTTTCATGCATACATACCTTCATTTATCTTTATTTTGATATTGATCTGTGTTGGTGCTTTTCTGTGTGTTTCTTTCTCTCTCTCTTTCCTTCGGTTAGTTGCTCTATGGCACCTAAACAAAAATCTATTCTATCTCAGAACCCTCTTCATTCCGAGGCATCTTCTTCTTCTTCCCCACTGATTCTACTCCATCTCACGTCCGGTTCTGTGATGATAAAGCCCGTAAGGACTTTTCGGAGAACTTCTCACGATGCGGCATTCATTCGGAACGCCAAGTTGTTCTATCGGATTTTTTCGATATTGACCTTCCCACTATCATCTACAGTAGGGTTTGGGAGTCACTGTGTGGTATCCCGGTCACTTGTCCCTCCATGATCATACAGGGGTTTTACTCTAATATGCACGAATTTGAATATTCTGTATCTCATTTTATCACTCGTGTTCGAGGAACACGTATCGTAGTCACTTCGGATATTGTATCCGAGGTGCTACATGCTCCTAGGGTAGCACATCCGGACTATCCTGGTTGCGATCGTTTTAAGACTGTGTCTAAAGACAAACCCTCGTCTCTTTTTTGTGAAACACCTTCTTCTTGGGGTGACCGTCAAAACACCCCTTGCTCGGGCTTTGTAAAAAGTCCGAGGTTCTTTAACATGGTGATGACATTCGTTCTTCATCCTTTGTCTCACTATAACTCTATCACAGAGCCTCGTGCTCGATTTTTGATATCCCTCCTTGAGAGGCTTACCATGGATTTTTCTTCTCATTTCATTCTTTCCCTCATAGATGTATATAAGAATGCGGCGACCTGTGATAAGCTCATTTTTCCTTCGGCTATTACGCGGATTCTTCGCCATTTTTCTGTCTCCTATCCCGAGTCTCCTCATTTTTCGGTTATGTATGCCATAGATGCTGCTACCGTCAGACGGAGCGAGGCCCAGTTTTGACTGAAGTGGCCATGGACAGAGACAGTGACTCCTCCAGCTTCTTCCGCTCCTTCCACATCTGCTCCTTCTTCATCAGTGGGTGGTGTGACCCTCGAGGCGGTCATGGCGCAGCTGCAATGCATGGATGCTCGCCTTGACACATTCAGTGATGAGTTATGTCAGGTGAACACCCGTGTCGGCCGTATTGCTCGATGGCAAGCTCGCCTTAATGGCTTGGTAGAGTCTCCCTCTCCTTCTCCAGAGGCATCTGAGGACGAGGACAATGATGGTGACTCCGATGATGATGATGATGATGAGGATGAGGATGCTAGCTCTTTCGACGACGACACGATGACTACTTGATTTACTTACCCTTTTATCATTCGTGACAAAAAGGGGAAGTAGTTTTGGGATGAGAGTAGTTTTGGGATGCTCGCCTTGACACATTCAGTGATGAGTTATGTCAGGTGAACACCCGTGTCGGCCGTATTGCTCGACGGCAAGCTCACCTTAGTGGCTTGGTAGAGTCTCCCTCTCCTTCTCCAGAGGCATCTGAGGACAAGGGCAACGATGGTGACTCCAACGATGATGATGATGATGATGATGAGGATGCTAGCTCTTTCGACGACGACACGATGACTGCTTGATTTACTTACCCTTTTGTCATTCGTGACAAAAAGGGGAAGTAGTTTTGGGATGAGAGTAGTAATGTATTTAGGAGGAGAGTTAGCATAGGACATTTTTGTGATAAGGGGAGTGTTTTTCTTTTTTGAGGGATGTAGTGAGGACTTATGTATTTTTTTCTTTTCTTACTTTATAGATACATTGTTCCTACTTTGTGATAGCAAACCTTGTACTTATTTTAAGTTATATATATGATGAGGTTGTTATTACAATTCTTTCACCTATCTTTTCATATGTTGTTTCTTTTCTCTCTTTATGCACATGCTTCTTATATAATTGTATGCAATCTTTTATTTCTGTTTCACACTATGATGCCATGATGAGTTTTGTTTAAAGTGTTTCAGAAATACAGGTTGTCAAAGTCTTCTTGCAAAGTTTCAAGAGTTTGTGCTAGGATAGATTTTATTGTATTCAACAAGTGAGTATGAGTTATGTGATTTATGACTTCTCTCATATGTTCATTTGTTTGTTGTGGTTTTGTCACGAATTGCCAAAAGGGGAGATTGTTAGGACATATGTGAATCATGTTAGGAACATATGTCAATATAAAATTGCTTAATCCTTTGACAAAACGCACTTTACTTGTAATTGGGTAGATCTAGGATATGTTTAATACTTCAAGAAACAAGGTTTCAAGTCCAAGTGTTAAAACCATGCAAATTTGTCCAAGAATCAAGTGAAGAAGTGTTGGATTTTAAAACTCAACAGCTAGCATCTATCGAGGTTTAAAAGGCTGTTTAAGCCCGATGCTCAACAGCTGCTCGATAGATAGGGTATCTATCGAGATTTATGAAAAACAGATTTTCAATTCTGATTTTCATCCAATCCATGTAAACATGTTTGGGCTTTCTTTTCTCACAATCCTAAACATATATAATGATTATTTTAAGGGCCGTCATAGCTGATGCAAGCGAGTGCAACTTGATGCAAAGGTTTTTCACAAGCATATTATGACCGGAGACAATTTTCCCTAGTTCATCTTTCTCTTCAAGAAGCTGCTACATTTGTACGCTGTAGGGTTTTGTAACCAAGGAGTTTCGTGATCTTCATCGTGTTGATGAACTGAAGAACTTTGCAGCCAACATCCTTCTCAAGTTGGTGGTTAGTCACATACTTGGATCAGTACATCAATTGGTTAGTCACATACTTGGAGCCGTGCATTGAAAATGAGAGATTGTCACTACAGAACAACTCCAATTGGGTATTAGGGTAAGGGTTCAACTGTAGGTTAGTATAAGGTACTGGGATTCCTTTACTTGTAACCGCTTGTTGTGATAATAGTGGATTCTTGGGAGTGGTGACCTTAAATTCACTCGATGGGGTTTTGCCTTGATGGTTTTCCCCATTCGTAAACAAATCACCCATGTCAAATTTATTTTCCGCTGCATTTAGTTTAATTGGTGATTTGTTTGTGCTACCACGCTATTGCATGTTAATTGGATTAATTAATTAACTTGGCTAATTAATTGGTTAATTCATCATAAGGGGTCAATACATTCTTGGCCTATCAGTTTTCAACAATAAGCGGTATCCAAACATACCCTTAATTAATTTTAATTGTCTAGCCAATCAGAATTAATTTAAATTAATCATGTGTGGTTGGTTCTACCTAAACAAAATACATGCAAACTTTGCAAACTTGATCATGTGATATCTTTCAATCCTACGGTCCGATTTAGGAACCGGGCATATTGTCACAACCGTTAGAACCTCAAGATCATTTTTATGGTATGGAATGAATGAACTAATGCATGTAATAGAATCATGAATTTTGGGTATATGAATGGTCACTCTAGCCATCTTCCTTGATTAAATTATGGGTGCAAAATCGAGTGTCTACAATTATGATAATTTCTTTTTTCCTAAAGAGGTGAGAAATTTGAATAATAAATTTGAAACTTATAAAATTTAGTTTTATTTTAGGTAAATACTATATTACACACTACAACAACAGTTAGAAGAATATGGTTCACCTTAAAAATATATTAATCAAACATATAAAAAAATACTTATGGAAATCTTTTAAAAATCTATATTTATATCTAAAAATTGAGACGTAGCATTTAATGTTGCTATGCTCATGTTGAGCCACCTCATCGCCACATCATACTCTTTTTCTTTTTCTTTTTCTTTTTCTTTTTAAATCATTTTTCTCTTTATGACTTTTTAATTTTTTTTTATATAAAATAATTAAATACAGATCATGGACAAACATTATTATTCATTAGATACAAATATTTGACTATTCAGTTACCCTACTTGATTTCAACTTTTCGTTTTCTTCTTTCAAATTCAAGTAATTGTTAAAATTGAATAATTCATTATAATTTTAGTGGATAAAATTAACATTTCAAGTGTGCCTCTTCGTTTATCTACCATTATAGTGTTTCATCTTCTAAACTTTCATTTTTTTCACAACCTTATCTCTCTCTCACTCATACATTGATTATTTATTTAAGTTTTACAATGTTATATATACCAATACACATTCTTGATACAATCACCTGTCATCTACAACAGAAAAAATTAGCACAACACTGATTCTTCTCCATATTTTTCAATCAAGCTTTAGTTTTCACTTTTTTGAGAAGACATCAATTATTTTTGTCAGAAAATTTCAAAGTTAAGGCAATAATAGGAAGACCATTGAGGTAAACAAAACACACAATAAAAAATGATCTCTTTTTTTTTTTTTTTTTTCCGTTTTCCTTTTCTTTTTATTATTCTTGCATTTTTTGAAGTGATTTTGTTGTTTTCTTTTCCAAAATTTTCAATGATATTGACTTTTGTTATTTTTAATTGAGACTTAGAATTGTTAATGCAATTTTATTTGGCCTATCATTGTTGTGGAAATTCCTAACATTGATATGAAACATATTGATAATGAACATTTTTTTTGCTTATTTGTAAAGTGTCAAGAAGTCAAAAAGTTTTCAATTCAATAATTTTGTTATTGTTGCATCCCATGTGTTTGGTAAAATTTTTTTTAGAAATCTTATACGTCTTTTCTCAAATCTGTTTGTGATTTTTATTTTGTTCATTCTAATACAAATAATATGAATCTCCACCATTAAATTTATAGCTAATTTGAGCTTTCTTGGTGAGTTTTTACTTTGTTTAGTTGATTATCTTTAAGGAAAAAGCCAAAAAGAAAATAAGACAAAATATTAATTTACTCTAGAGCATTATGCTATTAATGTTTTTATGTATAGATACTTAAGGAATTTGATTAATTTTTTCTTGGAATTCCTATTATCCTTACGTCTAGCCTCTTAGATTAATTTTTGAGGGTTCAAGTGATAGCCTAGAAACATTCTTTATGGTGTCCCCTATTTGTGGTTCAAAACCCTCCATCCCCCCTCCACCACCACCTCTCTCTCTCTCTCTCTCTCTCTCTCTCTCTCTCTCTCTCTCTCTCTCTCTCTCTCTCTCTCTCTCTCTCTCTCTATATATATATATATATATATATATAATCAATTGTTCAAATTAAGAATTCTCATGTGTTACTCTTTGAAGATTTTATTAGATGTATAGATGGTACTTTTGGTTTATGGAACATGATCAACAAAACATGATTTTTATATAATTATATCTAGACTATATTGCAATGTCATGATGGATGGATTGATCTTATTTTACTATAGAATCTAAGTAATCATTTGGTTTATGAATTTGAAGAGTTATATACTGCGAGATTTGTTCATATGTTCATATGATGAAATAAAGTTTGCTTTTTGCATTTTATTTTATTTTATATTTCCACTTTATGATATATGATTTATTGATTATGATCTATTGCATAGTTATCTTTATATACTTTTTCACTTAGTTTCAATAGTGTGGAAGAAAGAGATGTGGATCTATGTTTTGGAGAAAAATATACCTATAAGTGTTGAATTGCATACATCTGTATAGAAATAAACAAAATATACATGGTTAGAACTTAGTCTAATAGTTCTCACATGGTAAAAAAAATTTATATAAAATTTATTGCATTGTATTTTCATACATATCTCACTATATATAATACCCAACTACAAAATATATTTAATTTGTTAGTTGTTACACCACAAAAAAACTTCTAATATAAAACATTATTTCAAATTACACATATTGACTTTTAAAAATATACAATCTAATATATTAGTTCAATAATTATCCAATAAAACATATTTATATCAAATTTTCTCGCGCATTGCGCAGGTCTGCAACTAGTCTATATATTACTAAAAGCTAAAGCGTAGTGTTTAATACTGTTATGCTCAAGTTGCGCCACGTCAGCAGCCATGTCATTCCAATTTTTTTTTTTGTCCTACAATTTGAAAATGGTTTTTGCAAATTTCAGAATTATAGTAACTCTTGCATAATAAATCCCAATCCTATAATAAATCCCAGCCCACTTCTTATTTATTTACTTCTACTATCAAGCCCAACCCAAAGCCTTTTCAGCTTAAACCCAAAGCCTTTTTAGCTTAAAGGAAAATAAATAAAAATAAAAACCGTGGAAGGTGAAAAGGAAAAGCAAAAAAAAATAAAAACCGTGGAAGGTGGAAGGTGGAAGTGTGGAACCCTGAAGGGTTTTGCGTGATATAACGTGAGGAAAGTAGAGAGACTGAAACCGTGAAGGAGAACAGAGATTTTGAAATTGTGCTCCCCACCTTCCTGCTCTACTATTTCACATTAATGGCCGCCTTTCTGAGTTTCTTCCTTCCTTCCTATCTTCCTTTCCACACGGTGTATAAATATGGACAGTGCCTGCTTCAGTTGAGTTATCTCTAAATCTCAGTTCTTTTTTGCTCCATTCTTTTGCTTGATGATTTTTGTTTCCCTTATTACATTTTGTTATATGGATTGGTTTGCTGCTCAGTTTTGAATCTTTATTATTGTTTTGAGAGTTTGGAACTTTGACGGAGATATAATTAATTAATTGAGAAACAGAGAGAGATAGAAAAGCCCAGGAAAATTGATCAAATATGGACTCTTTAAAGATTATCTATATCTATGTGCTGTGCTTTGGCAAATTGATTGATAGCTGCTATCATAGGTGGTCCGCTCTTTAAGTCTTATCTATATCGAATACAGAGTGTGCTTTGGCAAAACATTGTATACTTTCCTTCTTACCATTTTTCTTTTGTGTCTTATTTTTTATGCTAAAGGTAGGTTTTAATTTATGAAATAAGCTATAGTTGGATTGGTACCCAATTAGTTGTGGTGAAACTGTACTTTTGGCTTAGGTGGTATTCCTGTATCTTCTTAGTTTGATTTTCAATATATTATGTAGTTTTGTATAGTGCTTTATTTCCCTTTGTACACTCTGTTTGCCTGGCATTTTTTTTTTTTTTTTTGCTGCGCCTCTTTTCCATTTCTGATAAGGTTTTACATCTACTGATTCAAAAAAAAAAAAAAAAAAAAAAAAAAAAAAAAAACAACAACAACAACTAATGAGGGAGCTAACTCAGCTAAGTCCAATCCCTGACTCGGGTGTGTTTACAAGGATAGGAGAGGAGAGGAAAGATGAGGAATGGGGTGGGGAGTTACCCTTCCCCTGTTTGGATGTTTTGAGGGAGAGAGGATTTGAGGGGATTTCATAATATCATGAGTTGAAGCTGATCTTCTTTCAGACTTTGTTTGAATGGACAAATACTTTGGGTGTTCTTACTTTATTGATTTGTGGTTGAAAGCCACTACAATTGGGAGTTTAGCCATGCCCACTTCCAAAGTAATATTGTAGTTGTGGATTACTCAGGGAAGAAGCTGAGAATTGTAGACAGAAAGCATTACTGCTTAAAGTGAAATCATAGCACCCTGAAAGCTTGGATTATATTTATGGTCATTGAAAGTATAAGACATTGTCTTTTTGCCATTCATCTAAAATCATAACTTTTTTGTTCTTTTGTTAATTACTTTATTTATTGATTAGCTGGTAAGGTGGCTGTCAAACACAATACTAGATCTTAGTAAAATTGATGAACCTACTTTACTATGAGACCCAGCTGATATGGATTTTATATTTTTATTGAATTAGTTCTCCAAATGTGTGCTAAGTGTTTATTAGGTAGAATTTGGTTATATAGATGATTCACGAAAATCCTTAATTGTAATTTGAGATGTGACTAACATTTTTCTTGGACTGTGATAAATGGTATTGAAAAATTTATTTTGTAGATGATGCAAAGACACATTTATTATTCATTTAAGGATTTATATGAGAATTTGTTTGGGAGTTTTTCAGACATTACCATCATCTTCATTCTTCATTGTCAAATTTTTTTTTTTAAATAATACAATTGTTATACTAAGTGAGGGAGGGAGATTTGAACCTTTGTTTTTCGCTTTTATGAGATCAGATATTCTCTCTAAGTTACAAAGCTCTTAGCATCTTTCACTGTTAGTTAACATCTTTGAAAGACAGAAAACGAAAAGCCCAATACGTTTCTGAACCTGTCCTGTAATATTAGAACATAAAAGAATATAATTCAAACCAAGTAGGAAGGCCAAGTGAGTGTACTGTATAGTATGCACCACTCTGGAACTGTTCAAAATTAGACAACTTCACTGCTTTGCATGCAGCAGCTATAATCAATATTTATGCACGTTTTGGTATAATGTAAAGTAAAAATTACAATTTAATAACTTTAAATAAATAAATATAAATTGACATTTTAATTTTTTTTTTAATCCTCCCCAGTCTCCACTCCCCACTCCCTCCAAATTCCCCCAATTTGGGGGATTAAAAGTTAGGGTTGGGCGGGGTAAGATACCCCTCCAAACCCCTCACCCTACCCTTTTAAAAAATATCCATACAAAGTTCATTAAAACATACCCCTCTCATCTCCTTCATATCTATTCAAAAACTAACCTTGAGATTTAGGCTAATAGCTAATACTTTGAACTTTTCAATTATATCCAATTTTCTCCCTAAACACAAATTAATGACACTTAAAATGGTTTTTTTTTTTTTTTTTTTTTTGAGAAGATGGTGTTAAGTGTTGAGGCCTATTTTTTTTACAAATGGCCCAACAGCAGAGAAGCCCAACAATAGGGAAAGATAAAAGAGAAAGGAACTGGAAAGAGGTAATTAGCCCAATGGGCCAACATGGCAAGAATAATAGCCAATAAGCCCTTAGGCACAATAAAAGGTAAAAGTAAAGTAAATAGGTCGTGGAAACCCAAGGAAAGAAGTGATAAACCCAACAGGCCAACATGGCAGGAATAATAGCCAACAAGCCCATAGGCATAATAAGAGGTAAAAGTAAAGTAAATGGGCCATGGAAGCCGAAGGAAAGAAATGATAAACTCAACAAGCCAACATGGTAGGAATGACAACTAACAAGCCTACGGACATAATAAGAAGTAAAAGTAAAGTAAATAGGCTGTGGAAGTCTAAGAAAAGAGATAGTAAACCCAATGGGCCAACACGACAGGAATGACAGCCAACAGGCCCATGGATACGGTAAGAAAAGAGGCAACAGGAGTAGAAGCCCAACGGGCTGGACGGACAGGGGCTTCTGCCAAGACGATGTCCAAACCCATGAGGAAATAAGAGAAGACAATACAAGCCCAGGAGCCCATGCCCTTCGTGCCGTAGAGGATAAGCATGAACATAAGAGACACGTAGCAAAATGAGACATGGCAAGAACGGTAGAAATGGCATGGGAACAAAAGAAGACAGATGCAAAGGGTAGTGGAGCTCGCGTATAAGGGTCGGAGCACCACCTACATGTACCCAGCCAATATAGGAGAGGGGGGCCCTCGGTCTAGAGACTCATATGGTGTGGTTTGGTGGTAAGGGGAAAAGGGTCTATTTTGGAGTTCCTACTGAGGCTTCTTTTAGGGAAAATGCCTTGCTAGGATGGCATTTCGCCCAAAAGAGGTAAGCAAAGGTCTTGGACCACCTAATGCATGCCATAGAGGTAGAGAGAGAGAGAGAGAGAGAGAGAAAGAGTTTCTAATCCTAATCCATTCGGGTAAGGCAGAAAGGATGAGAGGGAGAAACAAAACAAGGGCGTTTTGTCCTAGAATGAAGAGTGGTGCAGCAAGCACATTCTGGACAGAGGTAGTGGCCGAGTAACCAACGAGCCAGTGGGTGATCTTGAAGGGATGCTCACAAGAAGCCAAAAACGGTTGGTGAAACTTTAGGGACAAAAGGGAGAAATCTCATGAAATCAAGCAATATAAAGGGGGAGAGGTATCCATAAGTAAAGAGGGAGGAACCTGCGAAAAGGATAGCAAGAAACTAAGAGTGATAGAACCTAGGAAAGAAAGAAGGTGGTAAAAAGGGAAGAGAAAAAACATGGTAGAAATAGGGGCATGCATCAATAGACCATCTTTTCTCTCCCTCTAGACATACCAACTCTCTGGAATTCTATAAATCGTAACTCAAAACTACTTAGGCCCTTCCTCCAGCACGAGTAACTTCAATGGCAGAAACCTACAATTAATGAGGTTATTCGTGTTGGGGTTTGGTTCCTTTTTTGGACTTGTTCCTACTGAAAGACTTGACCCAAGACTGGGAGAGTGAATTGACGTTATTGTGCTTGCCTAGAGTTATTGCTATTGTCCTGTTGTGGCTTCTTTTAACTTGTTTGACATTCATGTTATGATTTGTTCTGCCGCAGGGACTTACGCTATTAGTTGTTTTGTTGTAGCACATTTTTATTATATATTTATTGTATCAGTAATTCTATTGTAGCACCATTTTATTATATTTGTTGTATCAGTTGTTCTGCTGTAGCACTTTTTTATTACATTTAATGTATCAGTTGTCCTACTATAGGATTGATTATTATTTTGCTATATCAGTCGCCCCGTGGCAACATCATTTGATATACCTACTGTACCATTTGTTTTGTGGCGGTATTTTTATGTTATGTCTACTGTATCAATTATTTTGCTGTGACATCATCTGCTATGACGCCCAGCTTGCTGCAGCATTCTCTGCCCTATCTTGGGCATGCCTGGCTTGTGCACAAGCTAGCCTACAGTATAATCCCACCAGGCCAATCCTAACTCCCTTACCCATTAGTTCACAGGCCTTGGTGTAGCAAAACAAGTTTTGGCCCATTAACGCAAAAAAGGCCTCACATTAAGTAATGTTTGTTCTTAGTCAACAAATTAGATATTTTTGAAAAAAATATGGTAGTATCTGCCATTAGTCCAAACAGAAGATGTAAATTTTATATTTTACTCAATAAAAAATTAACATAGACCATTGACATTCCTGCACCTCTAAATTTTGAACGTGAAGTAAGGACTGAGGAGTGAGGATCACTCCTCTTTGCGGAATTCTAATTATGGATGCTGAATTTCAACAGTAAAATAAAATAGCTCTCAATAATATATATACATACACCAAATTCCTCTTGGGTAGTGAGTGCTTGAAACTCTACTTGCTAGTTAAGAGCATTGTAACTCAATTAATTGGCAATTTTGATGTATCCATGACATTCAGGCTTTAAATTAAATAATAATAATAATAATAATAATAAAACCCTACTTCACTAACATTCGGTTCATGAATGATAGCGGTGGCTTTTCTCGGGAGAAAAAAAAAATGATAATGGTGCCTAACTTCACATGTTAAAGGTACGATGAATTAGCCTAATATTGACTTATTATGTTAAAATATTATTGGATTTGGAATTAGGGCCGACCAAGTCCAAACCCTCTTTCTCAACCAAAAAAAAAATTCCAAACCCAAATTCAACCTTCATTGAAGGCCTTAACGAAAGTTAAATTTGGATACAGATTTGATCCATGGAAAAATTCCCCCAATTGACCCCATTAATCAAACTTGGTCGTAGAAATTATTTGGGTATAAAATCAAACTTATAGTAAGGTTATAGTGTACTTCTCTTCTTTTCTTTTCTTCTTTTTTTTTTTTTTTTTTGGTAAGATATAGTGTACTTCTCTTAGAATCTCATTTCCTCTCCTCTACCCTATGTGTGTTTGTTTCTAAGAATAATCTATATATATATATATATATATATATATATATATATATATATATATATATAATATAAAATCAAATACGTTTGACTATTTGTTGACTATTAATAGTGAGTGAAAAATTATGGGAGTTCTAAATCTTATGTGTCAAAATCTTATGTGTCAATATAAATATATTATGAAGTCAACAATAACAATTTACCACCCAAGATTTGTTAAGAAAGTGTTATGAAAATATTGTGGATATATCTAATTCAGTAACTTAATCACATTTTCATAGAGTTGATAGAAAAATCACTCTTTTCCTCAAAATTCTTGTTCTCTTTCTCTATCAATGCGATAGCCATCATAACTTGAAAATTTTGAGGACTTCACCCATCTCTAAATTTTACTGACTCCAAGCTTTGTTTGTAAACGGAGGAAAAAAAAAAAAAAGTAAATTGTGCTTACATGACAATTTTCCTTGTTTTTTTGGCATTATAGGAAAGAAAAGATGAGAAAGTGGAAGGAGTGAGCATCTATCTATGCCCACTTTTCTCATTTACCCAAATTGGGCGGAAATGAGGAGAAAGGCAAGTAAAAATGCTACAATTTTTGGAAGCCCACCGCTAATGACTTTTAAAATTTCAGAATATTATTTGGGGTACTTAGGTAAAAATGTATATCTAAATTAAATATATTATTTTCTTTTTCTTTCTTTTTTTTCTCTTCTCTCACTCTTTCGAAACATGTAAAAAGGAAACATTTTCTTTTTCACTACTTTTCCCTCTCTCTCTCTCTTCCCTCCTTTTCTCTTCCCCTTTTTTACAACCAAACACGCTGTAAATGAACTGAGATGCCTAATTTTCACACATGGAGAGAGTTCATATCATTGACAGTATCTCTGCCCCTTTCAGCTATTAAAGATTAAAGCAGATCATGAGGCATGACATGTGAAAATCAAAAACTAAGCATGACAGTCATTCTAAAGCCTCCTCTTCTTCTCCTTCACATTCTTTTACTCTCTTTGCTTCCAATAAACAGCACATCATCACCAGCAACACAAGCAGAAGCTCTTATCAAATGGAAAAACAGCCTCGTCCCTTCTTCTTTTCTCAGCTCTTGGTCCACTACCAACATCACCAACCTATGCAAATGGAACGGCATGGTCTGCGACACAACTGGAACAGTCTCCGAAATAATCATCTCGGGTGCCAACCTCAATGGAACACTAGCCCAGTTCAACTTCACTCCATTTCTTAATGTCACTCGCTTTGACCTCAGCAACAACTTACTCAGCGGACCAATACCTTCGGAGATAGGCCAGTTAACAAAGCTCCAGTACGTAAGTTTCTACAACAACTATCTGAATGGTACAATTCCATATCAGTTTAGCAATCTTCAAAAGGTATGGTACTTGGACCTTGGATTAAACTACTTAGCAACTCCTGACTGGTCTAAGTTTTTAAGCATGCCTTTGTTGACCCGGCTTAGCTTTGCTTATAATATACTCACTTATGGGTTCCCAGGATTTATACTTGATTGTCAGAACTTGACGTTCTTGGATTTGTCCCAGAATATGTTGAATGGAACGGTACCAGAAAAGGTTTTTTCCAATCTGGGAAAGCTTGAGTACCTTAATCTAACTACAAATTTGTTCCATGGAGCAGTGTCACCAAAGATTACCAAGCTTTCCAAACTTATAGATCTTCATCTAGGACGAAACAAGTTCAGTGGTCTAATTCCTGAAGTTATTGGCTCAATGTCCAATCTTCGAATTATAGAACTGTACAACAATTTATTTGAAGGGAGAATTCCTTCTTCAATTGGCCAGCTCACAGAGCTCTGGCTTCTCGATGTTAGATGGAATGCCTTAAATTCTACAATTCCTTCTGAGCTTGGTCTTTGTACTAACCTCACCTACTTGGCCCTGGCTTCCAATTCACTCACTGGGGAATTGCCTTTGTCTTTAACCAACTTGACCAAAATTACCGACTTGGGTTTATCTGTTAATAACCTTTCAGGTGAGATCTCACCTTACTTTTTCGGCAATTGGACAGAATTAACCTCGTTGCAGCTTCAGAACAATCTTTTCACTGGCAAAATTCCACTGGAAATTGGCATGTTGACCAAACTCAATCTTGTTTTATTGTTCAATAATACGTTCACAGGTTCAATTCCCTCTGAGGTAGGTAACTTGAAAGATTTGATAGAACTAGACCTATCAAACAACCACCTGTCTGGTCCAATTCCTCTAGCACTGTGGAACCTCACAAACCTTCAGACCTTACAGCTTTTCTTAAACAATCTCACTGGCACAATCCCACCAGCAATTGGAAATATGACTTCGCTGCAAATTATTGATCTCAGCTCTAACCAACTATACGGGGAATTGCCAGATACCATATCTGGCCTCAGTAAGTTGCAGAGAATCTCTCTTTTCACCAATAACTTCTCGGGTAATATTCCAAGTGACTTTGGGAAGTTTAGTCCTTCTCTAAGCAGTGTTAGCTTTTCGAACAACAGCTTCTCTGGAGAACTGCCACCTGAATTGTGTAGTGGCTTCAGTCTTCAAAATTTCACAGTGAATAATAACAACTTCACAGGGCCATTGCCTGAGTGCTTGAGAAATTGTTCGCTACTACAGAGAGTGCGATTTGATGGGAACAACTTCAATGGCAACATCACAAATGCATTTGGGGTTCATCCAAATCTTTATTTCATTTCTCTTAATGACAATCAATTTATTGGCATAATCTCACCGGAGTGGGCAGAATGTGGATCTCTAACCAATTTAGAGATGGGAAGAAACAGAATTTCGGGTGAAATCCCTGCCGAGCTTGGGAGGTTGCCTCAATTGCACTCTTTAATTCTTGACTCAAACGAATTGTCTGGGCAAATTCCAAGTGCATTGGGAAATCTAAGCCTGTTTGAGCTTAATCTAAGTAAGAATCTTCTGACAGGAGAGATTCCTCAGAGTCTAGGCAGTTTGGTTCAGCTTAAGGAGCTTGATTTGTCTCAAAACAAATTGACTGGGAACATACCAAAAGAGCTTGGGATTACAGCATTAGAGAGTCTTAACGTTTCACATAACCAACTCTTAGGGGAAATCCCAGCATCATTTTACACCATGGTTAGTCTAAGCTCCAGCTCCATCGATTTTTCTTATAACAAGTTAACAGGTCAGATCCCAGTAAGTAAAGTTTTCGAAGAAGCACCTGCAGAAGCTTATATTGGAAACTCAGGTTTGTGTGGAAATGCAGAAGGACTACCTACTTGTTACATAGATTCCAAAAGGAAAAAGCATTCTAATATGCTTCTATTTGTTGTCCTCATTCCAGTTTGTGGCCTATTATTGCTTGCAATTATTGTCGCCGGAATCATAATATTTTACCGGAAAACCAAATTCCTCAGTGTAGAACGCAGAAGACTTGGAGAGTCATTAATATGGGAAGGAGAAGGTAAATTCACATTTAAGGATATCGTTAAGGCCAGTGACGACTTCAATGAGAAGTACTGCATTGGAAAAGGAGGATTTGGAACTGTTTACAGAGTGGCATTGCCAAATAGTCAAATTGTTGCTGTTAAAAGACTCAACATGTCAGACTCCAGTGAAATCCCATCAGCCAATCGCCACAGTTTTGAGAATGAGATTCGTGTGTTGACAGAAGTTAGGCACCGGAATATCATTAAGCCTTATGGGTTCTTTTCTATTAGGGGGTGCATGTACTTGGTTTATGATTATGTAGAGAGAGGCAGTTTGGGAAATGCATTGTATGGGTTGGAAGGGAAAGTGGAGCTGAACTGGAATACAAGGGTGAAAATTCTGCAAGGTGTGGCTCATGCAGTTGCGTACTTGCACCATGATTGCTCTCCTCCAATTGTGCACCGAGACATAACTGTGAATAACATATTGCTCGAGCATGAGTTCGAGCCACGGCTCTCAGATTTTGGAGTTGCAAGATTGTTGAACCCAAATACGTCTAATTGGACACCAATTGCTGGGTCTTATGGCTACATGGCTCCAGGTAAGCTAACAATCAAACTTCAACAGTTTTGTTCTGGAATAAATGTTTCTCTAAAAGAATTAGTATGCGTTTTTCTCATCTTGTTGCCAAATGTATGTATTTCTTGTTCGTTTGTTAACTTTGATTAGTTTCATAGACATTTGGATGACAATGTTTCATTAGGGGATTGGATTTGTTTTGTGAATGTGCAGAGCTTGCGCTTACAATGCGATTAACAGATAAATGTGACGTTTATAGCTTTGGGGTGGTGGCATTAGAACTTATGATGGGAAGGCACCCAAGGGATCTCCTATCTTCCTTGTCATTCAATTCGAGAATGTCAGACACTGCTGAATTTCTTTTAAAGGACGTGCTAGACCAAGGACTTCCACCACCCACAGGCCAAATAGCAGAGGCGGTGGAGTTTGTAGTTACCATAGCCTTAGCATGTGTGCATGACACTCCAAAGGAACGACCCACCATGCGTTTTGTGGCACAAGAACTATCAGCTCAAACCCAAATTTGCCTGTCCAACCAATTCTGAAATAGCTCAAATTGGCATCAGATGTTGAGTTATGATTAGTGTTGAGTTATGAGTAAAAACTTATTACTTAATTATTGTGAAAAAATATTATAAAAAAATTGTTGTATCTGGCTATCTGCTGCATTATTCAAATAAGAATGACCTGAGGTCCCTAGTACAATAAGCTTTTTCTTTTTATATTTTTTCCTTTCATTTTACTTGAATATATGTTGGGCTGAACACTAATGAGGGCTGTATTGGTACTTTTGCCAGTTGAGAAACCTGCTTGTAGCCTGTATATCTGTTATTTATAAAGTATAAACAGTGTTTCATGTACATAACCTTATTTAGTGCCTTTCACTGCCAGACTTTTCTTTTCCTCATTTTCTTTCCTTCCGAGAAAGTTCATGACTCCTAACCATTTTTCCTCTAGTCAATCTCATTATTTGTTTATTAATCGTTTTCTATTTTTTGATGACTTTTCTTACTAAGCACATGAACTAAAGAATCTCATCATCCTTATTGTCTTTTTCTTCCCTGGCTGTTAAAGTTGACTTCTGACTAACTGGAAATGTTTGTCATCTGGTTAAACTAAGCCAGCTTATCACGGTGGTTCTTGAAAAGCATGCAAAATGGTTCCTGGGCAGATTAAACAAGCCAGCATGCCCGTGAATTGGACAGGCTCAAAGAACATTTAGGATCCTCTTCATAACGTGTTTGTATGGAGGTGAGGAGAGGAGTAGATAAAAAAGGGTATGGAGGGTTAATTCAACATGTTTAGATGACTTAAGGGAGGGAAGAAAATTCCTCCCATCGACTTGGGCATACAAAATTCAACTTAGCCATGTTAGCCAAACAAGGATGGAGGCTTATGAAAAATACTCACTCCTTGTTCTATCGAGTCTACAAATCAAAGTACTTTCCCAACACATCTTTCTTAGATGCTCCTTCACCAAATTCAGGGAGTTTTGCATGGAAAAGTATAGTGGCTGCCAGATCTGTCTTGGATAGTGGTTTGAGATGGCGAGTAGGAACCGGAAATAAAATTTGAATTTGGCAAGACCGATGGCTTCCAACTCCACCATCATTCAAAGTGGTAACCCCATGCTCCACAATGTCAACAATGGCCATAGTGGATAACCTCATTGATTCAATTACTAGATCTTGGCGTGCATCCATGATTGATCATGTATTTCTCCCACATGCAGCTGAAGTTATTAAATCCATCCCTTTGAGCAATAGAGCGGTGCAAGACATCCAAACTTGGGGCATACACAAACACGGGTGAATATTCGGTAAAAAGTGCATACAAGATGATACAAACTCAACAATTGAGATCTTCTCATGGCCAATCATCCAATTACTCACAGTGCAATAAAATTTGGAAAGCGATTTGGGCGGCCAAGGTATGTAATAAAATCAAAACTTTTATTTGGAGAGCTTGTAGAGATATATTGCCTACAAAGGTAAATCTAGCTAGAAGAAAAATATTGTTGGATGCTGGATGTGATTGTTGTGAGGTTGGGGTGGAGTCAACGGACCATATCCTGCTAAGCTGTACATATTCTGATATGGTTTGGAAGTCCACATGCTTATGGGGGACCATGTCTCATTCCACAAATCTTTCATTTGTGGATATGGCTAATCAAATTATGCAAAGGAAAAATGACCTAGAGATTGCAATATTTTTCACAACCAGTTGGATGATCTAGAATAAGCAGAATGAGGCTCACTATGGTACTCCACTTCTTGACCCTTCTTTTCTAGCCAGGTCTACTACAGCTCATGCTATAGAATATTTGGAAGCTAATTATGGAAGTTTGTTTTGAGTTTGTAAGATAGTATTGTTTTCTTTGGCTTTCCTTGTTGTAATCTTACATTTAGCTACTGGCTTTGTTAGGTGTAGGGAAAGCTCTGTAGCTAGCTCAGGTTTCTTCGACTCTCCCTATTGTTGCCTTGTTATTGTACAATTTTATTCTTTCTTTGAATAAATTTCTGCCGTTTATTCTCAAAAAAAAGGGAGGAAAGAAAATGGTTTGAGAGGTAAGATATCCTCTAAAACCTTTTTTTAATTTAAAATTGGGAGAATTTAGAGGACTGATTTCACTTAAATTTAAAAAATTTAAATTATCAATTTAAATCTATTTCTTCAAATTGAATAAAAAGATGTTATAATTATTAATTTATATAATATCTTAGCATTTGCTCTTATTTTCTACTTAATTTTTAAAACATCCAAGTAAGAGAAAAGAATACAATTCCCCTCACCCGTGTCCTCTCAGCTTCTTCTATCTCATATTCTACTCTTTTTTCCCCTTTCAAACTTCTAAACACATTGTAAAAGAATCCAAAACAGGAAGTCAATAGACTGGGTTCATAAGGCAATCCAACTATTTAAATCTTAGGCTTCTGAGTTCTGAACCTTATAATGCTGGTGACTGAAACTCAGATAGAGAGAAACCCCTTAATTTTCAGCATACTACCAATTTTAAATCGATTCTAGAGTCAAAAATATTTTGTCATTCTATACAATTGCTGCAGCTTCAAACATACTGGCATAAAAAGCTACAGTTATGGAAATAGACACTCCAATTACTAAAAAGAAAAATAGTTGGGCAAAATTGTGGCCTATCATTGCAGCCACCATTGCAAGAGTGGGATCATCTATTTATCTTCCAAAAATGGTTTAAACGAACAGGCCCAAAGCTAACAAGCTTGGACCAAAAATGAGCAACTTGCTCCCATCAACCTCTTAGATTACTTGAAATAAGATAGGTATGGATCATAATTAATTCACAGAAAATAGCATAATTTGCATCGCTCACACTTCTTCTATGGGTAATTCGACTTTGCTTCTTATTTTTTTTGGGTTCTATTGGTCAAGAACAAGTCTTTAGTTACTAAATCAGTACACATTTCTACCTAGGAGCAAACAAACCGTGTCAACTTCCCAATAAGATTTGTTAACCATTATATTATGTAGCCATGTCAACTGCCCAATAAGAATTGTTAATATTACATTAAGTAGCCAATAAAGGTTGTGATGTTGGAAATCAAATTGTGAATAGACAAAAATGTACCACCATTACTGGAATCTCCGACCAAAAGTCATCAAACTATATAAAATTCTGATCTAGTGACTGAAACTCAGAGAGAGAGAGGCAAAGTTTTGGTAGCTGTAAATCAAGAAACAGAATGTAGGACTTTCCCTGGTTTAAAATTGAAATCAAGGGAGCTGAAGGGAATGTCTTCCGGAATATATAAAAAACCAAACTGATCTTCATAAAATCATAAATCAGCATTGCAGAAAGAATTATGGATACAATTAAAAAGAATAAATTCAATTATATTATAAATCTTGAAATTACAACAGGCAAGCAGATGTCACAAACAACCAAATTGAATTTTACAAAAGAATTAAAAAATATAGATGCTGAGAACATAAAACAACAATCCAACACCAAATCACTCACAAGCTTGTCTAACATACACCAGGAGTATGAGTAGTTTAAGCCTCAGCAGAACCACTTTTCAAAGCTCTCTCCAACCTTGCCTCAAATGGAGTAGAGTGCCAATTCACTCTCTTATCCTGCACACCCACAAAAACTTAATCAGAACACTACTCCATCCCCCCTAAAACAAAAATCTCACTAGTTTTACTTCACATATACCTCTCTGTACTTGCTGGTTGTGTTTGGGATTCCTTTGTAGGAAGAGGCTGAGCCAGAATTCTTGGTAGAGCTTGTGTGACTCCAGTAGGTCCCAACAGTCCCTATTATAGGCATGTCATCGGGGCTTGGACTTGGTGACCTCCTTGGTGAAGAAGTAGATGAAAACTGTTTGAGTTCTTCAACAGTTAATGCTCCCAAAATAGGTCTATCTTCTGGGCTCCTTGATGAGGTTGATCGTTGTGACATGCTTATCTCAGGTGTAATGGTGCTAGACTTATTGATAGGAGTCGCCTCAGATGATTCCAACCAGTTGGAAAGGCTAGCATCAACTGCTACTTCCTGGCTTGACTTCTTGGATTGATTAGTTTTTGACTTAAAACTGAATGAAACCTCAGACTCTTGATTCGAAACAAAATTCTCTTTCTGAGGCCTCAATGGTGATGCCCCTTTAGCTTTAACAGCTTTCCATTGCGTAAGATTTTCGACAGGGTTTAATACAGGATGAACATAAGCACTCCTATCTCGAACATTCGGGTTATACACATATGGCTTAACCTCCCGCTCATCACATCTTATTGGACAATCATCAACCACCTCGGTAACCACAGGAACAACAGGAATTCTTCTCCTTGACTCAACAATTCCATCATCATCATCCTCATAAATTTCATTCACCTCAAGTACCCCATCGTCGTCGTCGTCGTCGTCGTCGTCATTGTCATCATCAAGATCACTCTCCTCATAATCTAATTCTTCAAACTCATCATCACTGTCCCTGCAATTCTGGTATCTATGATTCGGAGGATAAGATACCGAACTTGAAGTTATTGAATTTTCTTCTGAAGAAGACTTTGTTTGACTTGATCTTGCTATATTTTCCTCCTGCCCCTTCTTCTCACTGCCTTCAGTCTCTGGTACAACATTCTTGACTTCCTCACACAAAACATGTTCATAGGTTTCCACATTGGAGTTGAATGTTACTTTCCTTCTGCTTCTAAAGCTCGACTCTCTCTCAGGCTCATCCCTACACTCAAATCATATCAAAAATCAAAAAACAAAGAAAAAAATATAACAATAAGCTTATAAATAAAACAAATTTTGCTTTTGCTCTCAAAAACCAAAAATTAGGAAAATATTGAATCCCAAAAAAGCTAAGGAATTTGATAACTCACTGGACTTGTGAATTCGTGATGTCGATGGGTGTTTGGGAGTCCTCGTCTTGAGTAGAATGAACAGCAGATTGCGCAGGCGTGCAACTTGCAGTTCTCTGCAACAATTTTCAGAATTCAAATTCAGTTTTAAAAGTTCTCTAAAAGCAATAATCAACTAAAGTTCTGTTTGACTGCTGAGCAAACTTAGGGGGCAAAAAAAAAAAAACCAAAATCTTCAATCTTCAATAAACTTGGCGTCAAGATACAGGTATGCAACTTTATGAACTTGACTATATGCCCTTTTTAGAAACCATATAAAAGAAACAAAAAAAGCTTTCAAAGCTTGAAAACAGTACTTAAGCTCTGTTTGGCTGTTGAGAAAAGCTAGGAAACTAAAAAGAAAGCCAAAATATTACATCTTAAAGAAACTGGGCGTAAAGATTCAAGTCTGTAACTTTATTAACAAGACTATTTGACCTTTTTTAGAAACCAAAAACAAAAACAAAAAAAAATCAATCTTGATATCTTTTCTTTCTTTATGTCAAACAAAGGGTTAAGAAAAAACAAAACACTAAAAGACATCATCGCAAAAACAAAATCTTGAAGACAGTACTTACAGGTTGATCACGAGGTTGAACCTTGTTGCGTCTACGCTTCCTTCTTTTCCCATCTTTGGAAGAACCAAAACAACCAAGAAAACAACCCATTTTGACAACAACAAAAAAAACCAAAAAAATTTCTCTCCCTCTAGAAGAAAAATCTCAAAGATTTGCCAAGTGGGTTTTCTGAGTTCTACCCAGAGAAAGATTTGCTTTAATGGGTTTTCATTGTTTACTAAAAAGAGAAAAGGAGAGCGTCAAAGAAAAATTTGAAGTGTAGAGAGAGCGGTTCTGTAATAGGGGCTCTTCCTTCTTCTACTTCTAGTTGGAGAGTTTGTTTTGTAATTTTCTTTAAAAAAAATTCTTATTTTAGTGAAAAAGAGGAAGTGACCGTTGGGACTTTGGATTCGTTGATTGACTCAATCTATATCACAGCCTGTAAATCTTTTTGTGTTTTCTTTTGCAAAAAAAACAAACACAACTCTAACGTGTTGTTCACAGAAACAACGTTTGTGTGTGTGTGTGTGTGTGTGTGTGTGTGTGAGTGAATAGGCTTTTTGATCTCAACCATTGCATCATTTATAGGGGCCCACTTTGCTAATGATGACTGATTTTTGTATTTAAAGTGTGATTGGTTCCATCAACTCTATAACGTCTATTTTGTATTCAAAAGAAGTAAAGTTCTTTTTCAAGTACCAATAATACATACAATAGGAATTTCTTTTCTTGGAAAGAGAACTTAAGTGAGAGTTTTTCAGATTAGATATTAAAAGATTTTACTATTTGCTTCTTTTTTTCCTTAACGATCTTTTGATCAGATTTTATTAGACAAAGATTGTGTTCGAACTTTCCATGTTCGAATCCCACTTTGTCTTGTCTAAAAACACAAAATTGTCCTTATCAAAAATTGAAAAAAAAAAAAAAAAAAACAGAAAATTGTATCACATGCGTCTTTTTTAATAGTCTCAAATTATTGGTTTTTCGGTTAGTTTATTGGTGTCTTGTAATTTGGATGCACCATCTCACATAATTATAATTATTAATTTTTCTCTTTAAAAATAAAAAATATTATTGGATTATTAAAAAAATCCAATTTCTTAAAACAACCCAAAATTATACCTCCCTAAAAAATAGAACAATATTGGTATGACAAATTTCGACTTTGAGATTAAGATTTAAAATATATTCAATATTTTTGTTAAAAAATTTTATAAAATATAAATAAAAAAGAAGAATAATAAAATAAATATATTCAATAATATATTAGAAATCGATCCCAAAAAATATATGCAAAAAATAAAAAATTAAGAATGTGGGGGCAGGTGATTCGAGCACATTTTTGGGCTACGGACCCTATTTGAGGATGATTAAATATCCGAGGACGATTAAAAGATCCATGCGTAAATGGGCTGAAAGGCCGAGGAGGAAAGAGGGGATTGACATGGTAACTGAGGTCCCGAGGAACAAAGGCACCTCGAGAACACTTTAGGAAATCAACCACTCTGGAAAGATGAGCTCTAGGGGAAGTAGCAAAGCTGTATCAATAACGTAGAGAAGAAATATTTGGGAAGGTGATTGCCAGCACCACATTAAATGCACTGCACCAACTGAACTGACCGCATTTATGGAGAAATGACACCTGAATAGTGTTTTTCCAACTCACAGCCTTTCTTATTACCTCCAGAAGGGCCTTGATAGAACAAGCATCCAAAGGATTTCCTAGAAATTGAACAGGTGGAAGGCTAGAATGTATTGGGGGGGACTATATAAGGAAATTGCCTCCATTAAAACAGGCATGCAAGACAGAGAGAAAGAAAGGAGAGAGAGAAGAACACTTTGTAAACAAAAAAACTTGATCAATATAAGAACACTGTGTCCTCGGATTGGTTTGAGGAAGATATTTTGTTGAATTTGTGTGTCTAATCCTATCAACTTGAACCTAATCTATCTTGAGCCTGAACTTACGTGGCTTAGTAGTTCGCTTGTAAGATCCACTCTCTAACAAATTTATTGTTTTGGGCTTATTGGGCTAACCTTCACTGTTCTCAGTAGGCTTGGGTTGCAATTCTAGTCCTTACAAAGAATGTTTTGAGGATATTAAAATTATGTCTAAAATAAAATTTTCATCCCTAAAAATTTAGTTTAAATTTAAGTATATTTCCCTACATTTAAAAAGCTATAATTTGTCCTAACAAAATTTAAGAGATATCAATGTTACACTTTTGTCTATTTATCATTATATTTATTCCAGGCCATATTAGCTTTTAAACATGTCATGTTAACATTTTGTTATTAAAAAAAAAAAAAGTAATTTCTTTATGACATAGATGGAAAGACAAAGTTCATATCAGAAAAATTTGTAAGGAATGAATATTACAATTTTTTTTTTTTTAATTTGAGAAAGGAAAACCAATCTATATATACATGTTTATGCTTAGAAATATTGAAGATTGATTCACAATGTCCATATTTTATTTTATTTTTTTAACAAAAAATTTATATTAAAAGATATATTGGGTGTTTTCTCAACGAGATAAACCATTATGAAAACATTTGGTTTTATAGTAGACCGATTAAATGAATACTTACTAACCAATCGCCTCTTAGGGGGATTGGTATCTACTGTGTGCATAAATGCTTGGAATGCATGGAATGGAGGGGGTTTGGGATTTTTAACTAATATCCAAAACAAAACAAAAAAACAAAAAAAACAAAAACAAAAACAAAAACAAAAAAAAAAAACAAAAACAAAAAAAAAAAAACAAAACAAAAAATCACAATTTGTCAATGATCAAAATAATATGTCATGAGCTCAATCAGACCATGGGATTAAAAGATATGGAAAATTCACATTTTAATGGCTAAAGATGCATCCGCATGATGGAGTCTAATTACATGTGATTATGGACAAAAAATTTTGATTAGTTCCATGAGGAATTAATTTGAACTAAAAATTTGTCATAATTCTACTAGATTAGATTTAAAATATAATCATGAGGTGCACACATAATCACATTAGACTTAACAACTAATTTTCCTACAATTTCAATTTTGAATTCAAACTTCTCCGGGCCTTCTATAAATAGAGGATGTGATTCACTATTCCCCTAGAGCTCTATAAGAAGTGAGTTCAATGTAGTAATCTTTCAAGAATTAATTAAACTTTTCTTCTTTCCTTTCTTTCTTTTTTTTTTTAATTATTTTATAATGATTCTTTTGTATAACAGAATGCACAATAGTAATCTAATGTTTTCCAAGGTTTTTCTAGTAGTCCAATACTTTTGACGTCATGCGAAATTGCACAGTAATGGTCTAATACTTTTCATGATGCAATAGCAGTAACTTTAAAAGAAAACCTTGATATTAATTGTAATTTTATATATATATATATATATATATATATATTTTTGTGGCTTTTAGTTTTTTTATTACTCAATAATTAGGAAAGAATGAAAATACCAAAAAGTGTCAATCAGTTGAGTTATAAAGCTATTAACATTTTTTTTTTTTTTTGTGGTTTATGAATTTATTAAAAGCTTTTTCTAATTGTGTACTTTTTTTAAGGGTTATTTGTGTGTTAAGTATGACCACTGCCACTGGTTGGTATTTTGAGTAATTGATAAGTTTTAGTTTTTAGTTTTTATTTTTAGAAATATTTTTTCTTTAACTTTATATTTTAAAATTAATTTATTTTTGTAAATTAATTAGTAATTGTCAAATTCGCAATTAAACTAATATCCCACCGGTTAAACCAATAAGTCGGTATATCGGTCTTTTTAATGGTTCGATGTTTGACACAAATTTTTTTTTTTTGGTTAAAGCTTGACACAATTATGATAACTATGGTTTAAGCCTTTTTTTTAAGGAAAACTATGGTTTAAACTTTACAACTATTTTTTACTAGATATATATATATATATATATATATATATATATATATTGAATTTTACTCACCTACAGATCTTACGGTAGTGATTCTAGTGACTTTATATGTTTGCTAAATTTTTTTCTTCAATGTTTAGAAAATTTAAGTTGTACTTAGCGATTTAATCAAGCCTTTTTTTTTTTTTTTTTTGGATAGGAATCAAGCCGATTTTGTTGTTGACTTGTTGGTCTTTGTGTATGGTATTTTTGAATGACCTTTAAAAAGTTAACACGTTATTCTAGTATTTTTGTATGACCTTTAAAAAGTCATTGTGTATAGTATTTTTGGTCACTATGTTCTAAGACCTTAAAAGGAAGATGCAATAGCCAATGAAAGAACCTTCTCAATTAGTTATCTATTATGGGTTTGGTTAATAGATGACCTTATCGCATTTGTTAATGGAAGATTTTAACATCCCTTTAATTAGAAAAATAAAAAGCTGTTAAAAATTTAGTTACTTAATTTTTTTTTTTAAAAACCAATTATATTTTACGGTTTTCTCATAATGGGTTCCCTTACCCTAATTATTATGTAAAAGTTAATAACCATTTAATTTAATGCAAAGGTTGAGTAACTTAAATGTTAAAAAGGCTTTAAAAGGAAGATGCAATAAGTGAATAAGAACTTTTTCAACTAGTTATATATTATGGGTTCGGTTAGTGGAACATTTTAATGCCCCTTTAATTGGAAATATATATAATAAAAAAATTAAAAAAAAAAAAAAACTGTTAAAAAGTTAGTTACTTTTTTTTCTTATAAAAATTATTTTAAAATATTTCATAAACCCTTAAGAAAAAAAACAGTTTAGTTTACTCAATTTCTTACAGGTCTTGAAAAAAAAAATCTAAAAAACTTTTTTCCCATATAATTTATTGAGGGGAAAAAGAAAAAAAAAAAAACAGTTAATGGTCTTGAAAAAAAATATACGTTGGGGTGAGAGAGGCTCGAACTCTCGACCTCAGGATAACTCAGAAGCTATGAGACCTACGCGCTAGCCAACTGCGCCACCACCCCTGTTGTTTTCTTACCTTGTTTAATATCTATAAATAACTTATTTGTAAATTCTAAATTACTTCCATGGAGTCTAGGCTGAGCCCAAGTCGGCGTCGTTTCAAAACAAAACCCTAACCCAGTAATCGCTTCCCTTCCCTCCTCGAGTCCACTCAGTCTCTCTCTCTCTCTGTCATATCAACAAAAACACACAGAAAACCAAAAACAGAGAGTTTTTCCATTTTGAGCCTCTCTGAGAGAACATACAGAAAAGAGAGGCAAAAAAAGAAGATATGGATTCAGACGAAGGAAAGCTATTCATAGGAGGCATAGCATGGGACACCAGCGAAGAAACCTTGACTGAGTACTTCACCCAGTACGGTCAAGTCACCCAAGCCGTTATCATGCGCGAGAAACCCACTGGTCGCCCTCGTGGCTTTGGCTTTGTTGTCTTCTCTGACCCTTCTGTTCTTGACCGTGTCCTTCAGGATAGGCACACCATCGATGGCCGCACCGTTAGTCTCTTTCCTCCCTCTATTTGCATTCACTTTCTTGTTTCAATTTTTGGTTTTCAGTTGTTTTTTGTATCTGGGTTTTGGGGTTTTTTTTTTTTGGGTTGGCCTTAAGTTTTGATTTTGAGTTGTTTTGGTTTCTGGGTTTTTTTTTTGGGTTGGCATTAAGTTTTGATTTTGAGTTGTTTTGGTTTCTGGGTTTTGCTTATTTTTTGTTGGGTTGGCTTCAAATTTTGATTTTTAGTTGTTTTGGTTTCTGGGTTTTTTTTTTTTTTTTTTGGTTGGGTTGTCAAGTCCAATGGCTTATTATCTTTGAATTGCTTTGTCGATTCTGTTGAATTGTTGTGATATTTAATGGGTTCTGCCTATATTCATCTGTTGTGCCTGTGGACATTGGTTTTTCCCTTTGCGGTTCCTTAAGTATGCTGAAAATCATGAAAATAACAGGGTTTAGGACAATTTTACCAGTTTTATGATAGGAAATCTGCAAAGGTTTAGCATTACCAAGTAGTGGAGCCAAACTAGTTACAAGTTGTTTCCTGGTTATCTTGGCCTTGCAAGAAACTTGTATACATACTTGTAATCCATAGCATCTCATCATTGAGGAAACAACTCATAACTTTTCTCTCTCTAGTTCTCTTTCTCAATTCTCCCTTCTTCTTCTTGGAGGGTGACTACCTCAAATTAAGTTTATTTCATCCATTCCTTTTCATTTCCCCTAGAAACCAGTTTGATCCATGACATGGTCTGTTGAATAATTATCTTCACTTCCACGCTAACATTTTTGGAATTATTTTTACAACCCTATAACGTGTGGTTAAGTGTTTCATTATAGGGTTTTACTAACGTATGGGCATACATTAGTAAATCATTTTATGAAGCTTTTTATGGGAAAATGAAAACTAACTTTTTTGACAGTTTTTTCAATTTTCTATAAAAAGTTACCTAAAATAGTTAATTAATGTATGCCCTTAGACAGACCCTTCATTATATCAGGTTCGGTCACTGTAGTAATTTATTTTGATTTCATTATCATTACTCTTGGTTACTGGGCAGGGAGGGTCTTTCTTTTTCCACTGTTTGGTTTCCTTTTGTGTGGTTTAGAAATTATAAAAATACATTCTTTATAATAAGCTCACTTATGTTTGGGTAAAAGGGATGAGACTTGCTCTTACAATTATGTAACTTCATTTGTTTATTTGATTTTCATATTTCTGTTGGTTATGCGTATACTTGTTTGTAATTGTTTTTTATTTTAGGGTTCTGTCATCTTCTATTAGTTTTTCTCTATCAGTTTACCCTGTTAATAATTATTTTTCATTAGTAATGGTCACTTTCACAAATGTTTTGCCTCTTCATTCCTTCATTTGGGTTTCATTTTGTTGAATTGTTTAGGACAAGCACCTTAACCATGGTCAAACATGAATAGTCTTTCATCCCTCAATGATTCAATGGTTAATAAAAATTACCTTAGTGTTATTTTGCATTTGTTTGAGATTTTGTTTATTTTTCAAAAGGGTTTTCTTTTATGTATTTTTGTATTAATTTATTGCAGATACTACTATTTCTTTATGGGTATTCCTTACTTGACAATAATATTTTGCAGTCACTGGATTGCTTTCTGGAGTTTGCCATTTGCAATTTTTTTTTTAAATGGGTTTGTGTTTTCTTCATCATTGCTAATGAATATATTATGCATGGGAATGTCAACGTTGTTTCCATGTTGCCTCCACATGATAGGAAAGAAAAAAATATGTTTAAGGAAACAAATTTCATATTAGTAAGGATAACCATGAACAAGTTTTTTTTTGGTATTGTGAGAGAGCATGAGCAAAATAATGCCTGTGTCTTCTTTTTGTTTCCTTTGTTTTCTTATTGGTCTATTGGTATTTCATCTTTTCTTTAGGTTACTGATATATTGTATGTAAGAGAGAGAGAGAGAGAGAGAGAGAGAAGAATCAATGGATATTAGACTTTTCATGATTACAGAGCCTAGGAAACGAAATCTTCCTTAAGTTAGCTTACTGCTACTTGTATGGCCATTTTTTTTCTTTATGTTATGGAGAGGTGGCATAGGTTAAATAGTTTTTAAATAATGTGTGCAAAATGCACCCACAAAGAGATGAAAATGATCTTTTTTGGTTCTTGCGTGAAAGGATTGTGCAATTGTTAAAATAAACTTGTTGGCTACATTGTAAATTTTGTTTTCCTAGATCATTGTATATATATACATGAACAGCATGCTTGTATATGTCTTTTTACACTTGTTATGTCCCTTCAGTCGTTAAAATTTCATTTCAACTACACAGGTGGAGGCAAAAAGGGCTTTATCAAGGGAAGAACAGCAAACTTCCTCTAGAACTGGAAATTTTAACACTGGCAGAACCTCTGGAGGGGGAGGAAATTTTAAGACAAAAAAAATATTTGTTGGAGGATTGCCTTCCAACCTGGCAGAAGATGGGTTTCGTCAGTATTTTGAAAGTTATGGACAAGTAACTGATGTGGTAATAATGTATGACCAGAACACTCAACGGCCTCGTGGTTTTGGTTTCATAACATTTGACACTGAGGATGCAGTTGATAGAGTTCTTCATAAGACCTTCCATGACTTGAATGGTAAATCAGTCGAGGTAAAACGAGCCCTTCCCAAAGATGCAAATCCAGGTGGTGGGGGCCGTAGTGGGGGCTATCAAGGTTATGGGGCCTCTGGTGCAAATACAAATACGTTTGATGGTCGAACGGATGGAAGTAGATACATGCAGCCACAAACTGCTGCAGGTGGTTTCCCGCCATATTCTGGCTATGGTGGAGCAGGTTATGGTTATGGAGCTGCTAATAGTGGAGTCGGTTATGGTGGTTATGGCAGTTATGGTGTTAGTGGTTATGGAACTGCAAATACTGGATTTGGCGGTCCCATGGGGGCATATGGAAGCCCAAATGCCCCTAATGCTGGTTATGGAACTGGGGGGCCAGGTGCAGTAAAAAATACTTGGACAAATCAAGCTCCTTCTGGGTATGGCACATCAGGCTATGGTGGAAGTGCTGGGTATGGAACTGCAGCCTGGAATGCTCCAGGTAGTGGTGGTGCTGTTTCTGCTCCAAGGGGTCAATCCCCAAGTGCAGCTTCTGGGTATGGGAATCAAGGCTATGGATATGGTAGTTATGGTGGAAGTGACGGTTCTTATTCTGGTGGGTATGGGGCTACAGGGGGACGTGCTGGAAGTGCCCCAAGTAGCAATGCTGGTGGTGGTGCTAGTGGAGGAGAGCAACATGGAATGGGTGGTGGCTACATGGGAAGTGGCTATGGCGACACAAATGGAAATTCGGGGTACTCCAATGCAGCATGGAGATCTGACCCTTCACAAGCCACTGGGGGTTATGGTGGTGGATACGGTGCTGCTCAGTCCAGGCAGACTTAACATTAGTGATCCAATGGTTTGATTTTCTGTCGAAGGAACTGTTATGCAGGAGGTTGTACTTGCTATTAGCAAGGATGGCAACAGAATTGAGATTGTTTCGATTACTTTCTTCTCACTGGTGTATGCAACTGGTTTGATTGCTTTATTTCTGTTAGTATATTGTGATGGGTAGTTTCTATTAGTAGTTGTATTTGTTCTATTACCTTTATATAAGGAAGGTTTGAAGTTTTGCTATAGTGGGTATGAGCTGGTCCTATTTCTGTGCTATCCTCTATGTATGACTGTTCCTCTCTCTTTTTTTCCTTGATAAGTGTTACTGTTCCTTGCTTCTATTACCAGTCCCCAGCCCTTGCCTCTCCAATTTCTTGGTTTCTTATTAAAATATGTGACTGGGGCATCAACTATGTTGTTCTTTTTGTCTCTTCATTATTATATTATTCTTTATTTTACTTTCACTAGTTTTTTACTATTGAATACCCTACAGGAGGGACTTATATTGAAGTTTTTCATGTATTATTATTTTAATTTTTTATGGATAATAATTTTCATGTATTACTCTGCGACTAAGTTTTAAATATAAGACGCTAGTGCCTAGTAGAGCTTTATATTTGGTTCTGCTCTCGCGAGTTCAACATATTTTGAACTCGTTATGCTTTTCTTTTTCTTTTTTCTTTTTTCTTTTTTTGAAAGAACTCGTTAATCTTAAATGTTCATAATTTTGAAAAATTTTACATTCTAAATTAATGTCGGCTTTGATTCCAACTGATTTTTATTCCAAGATCTATTAAATATATGTAAAACTTCAATATATTTGCGTTTGACTCTGAAAGAAGAGGTTACGGCTAGGCTTCTTTTAAATTTAAAAGAAATTTGCTTTGACTTGGTTAAAAACTAGCTGCCTATTCAATATTTTTGGTTTACTGCTGAATTTGGCTCCAACAATATTACAAACAACTATTTTCACACTCAATTTCACAGCTGTTTGACTTGTACAATTGTAAGTAGATAAAAAGTAACGAGTTTCACAAGTTAGTAGTAGGTAGACAATGTCGATCACTCACAATCGCACAAGTTAACAATTGTGAAATTGGGTGTGCAGCTGGATGTTTCTCAAGAATTGTTTCTCAAGAATTATTCATTCGTGGTATATTCAGCCCGCAGGTGTAGCATCTGTCTCAAGAATTGTTTCTCAAGAATTATTCATTCGTGGTATATTCAGCCCGCAGGTGTAGCATCTGATACTGTTTGCTTGGCTTTAAGGAATTTATCTAATGCATTTTCTTTGATTCCCGAATTAAAGATTTGGCATGTCCTTGTGAAATGGAAATAAGAATCGGAAAACACATCCATCGGGTTCGAAAATAACAAAAAGCTTTTTAAAAACATCATGAGAAAAGCCAAAAAGGCGATATCTTTGCGGATTTGATGCCTTCTAGAAGGCTTCTACGAACTTCTTGTTGGGAACAAGATCAGTGAGTGTCAATTTGGACATTCTTCGCAGCCTGCATAAAGTTAACATCTTGAAATGTGGAATTATATCACCTGAACTTTAGGACTTCCTGTCTGCTACTCTTTTTTTTCGTTGAATAGCTGCTTTTAAACCAAGAAGCTCCTATACATCTGGGTAGGAAATAACCCAAAGCCTGCCGGTCTTGTAATGAGATAAAACACATGACTGGGCTGTAAGTTGTAACAGTAGAAAACATCGAATGGCCTGATGATAATGACATCAGTTACCTTACCAAGAATGTGCAAATTCCAAATACATAGACCTTAATTACGCAAAGTTCTTTTTTTGGTAAATAGGGAAATATATTAGCTAAACCGAAGGAACAACTAGATACAAATGTCTGGAGAAATATCCGATTCTACAAAGGACTTAATACAGTCGGGGGAGGAAAACAAAACAAATCAGTAGTCCAAGTCCGTCAGAAGGAAGCTAGAGTATTCACACATATCTTCGCTTTCATGAACGCATGTTTCATGTGAGGGATCCTCCTCAATTGACACTAGTAGCAGTAGGGGTAAATTTCTCAAGGGAGAGAATTATACCAAGGATAACAAGTGAACAAGGCATTAGATGGTGATCAACCGGTGGGTTGATCGGAGGTACTGCAAAGATTAAGTTGGTGAAAATTTTATGGAAAGAGAGATTTTTTGTGTACATACCTCCTTTGATTCAAGTCAAGAGGGGTATTTTTATGTTTTTCTTGGGTGGGGTTGGTAACAAGTTCTCTACGTGGGGAAGTCTACTCTAACAAACCACTATTCCCCAGGTCGATTGAGGGGATATGATTCAAAGGTACTCACCTAATGCTGTATAATGTGGGTTTATCACATTGCATTTAATACAAAAGGGGTGGCAATTGGTCATGGTAATCAACGCTAACATGATGGTGCAAAGACTTTCTTTCAATTAGGAACGAAACCAAGATTTCGAGTTAGGAGAGCGCCAATTAGTTCAACAATTTATTAACAAAGACAAAAACATAAAATCATTGTTTTGTAATATATTACAATGCAATCATCTACTAACAAAAACAAAGACACAAAACATCATTATTTTTTATTTCATTAAAGCATTCACATAAGTTTGTACAAAAATTCATGTCTAATTTAGCATAAGCACCTACTTTTTCTATTTTTACATACTCACTTTTCAAAACACTCCATATCATATTTTACATTACATTTCATTAAAATGCTATTACTTTGTCAATTTTTTATTTATTATCCCAAATCATATCTCTCTCTCTTCATCAACCAAAAACCACTACCCTAAATCTAAAGAATTACTGAAATCTTCATTTGCCTATAGCAACAGTGTAAATTTACATAATTACTATAACACAAATGTTTTTTTTTTTTTAATAATGATACATAGACTGATGTGAGTATATTTTGAGGTTGATTGAACAAATTTGGGATTTTATGCTATTTTACAACAACTGATGCAAATACTCTTACAATGAAATCAATGTAAAAATTGTAGGGCCTCAGGGACCAAGATTTTCGTAAGAGGGCTCAAATATAAAGTTTTAAAGATTATACCAATTTTCTTTTTCTCTTGTTGATTGGAATTACAACGTTGTCATCATTACTCTATTTCCATCACTTAGAAACACCTTCTTTTTTTTCTTTTTTTCGTTCTCACTCACCCATCACTCATTTTGTTGAGGTATGGGCGATGAGAACTAAAAATGAGAATTGAGCCAAACATGCATCTTAGGTGTGGGACCCATCCAAAATGAGTAATGGGTGATAGAAATTGCCTAAACCAAACGGGCTCTTGGTCAATGAGCTCAAGGAAGTATGGGATCATTCCAATGGCCTGTGGCTAAGCACTTTTATCTGAGTTTCCTCCCAGAGACATGATCGGTGCAAAAGGTACATTGATCAGAGGGGTAAGGTAAAGTTGTTACCTTTGGACCAAGCACCCTTTGGGTTTAAAGTTGGCCAAGGGGGTTCGCTGGACTTAGGCCCCAATGCCCTTGTTCAACGTTAGGCTTCGACCTTAACGATCCCTTTTTGACACTCTTCAATGTCACCTAAGCTTCTGCTCTTCCGGAGCTTACTAGATGAGTGGGATCTTGACACATACACTACCAATTAGGCCCCCAGTTACAGTCACTACTCATGCTCTTTAAATACCCTTTCTCCAATCCTCATTTCTCTCCTCTTGTCTCTCATGTCCTTAGCATTCTCTCTTATTTTCCAATCTCGCTTCAATAGTTGGTCTCTTGCTCTTCAATCTTGTAAATATCATACCAGTACTACTCACTAAACCTGAAACGTACTAGAGAATATACAAATCTATACCAACTTGTACTGGCAGTAGCCACAGTACCAAGATTTTTCAAGTGTTTTGGTCAGTTTGATGATTCAATCGGTAAAAGAAAAATAACTAAAAAAATTTCAAGAAAAAGGTCCTAAAACATGTTATTTGAGCAAAAACCTTAGGTTAAACTTAAAGTACTTAGATTAATATTTTGTCATCGGCCCTCAACTCCCTATGTGTTTGTTTGGAGGTGAAATAGGATAGATGAAAAACTTTAGAGAGAAAAAAGAAATGAAAACTTTTTGGAGTATGTTTGGTTGGGTGGAGAGGAAGGAAATAAATGGTAGGACCCAGGTGTTTTCTCTTCGGGCCTACCAAAAAGTTTTCCCTAAAATGGAGAGAAAACTAAAGTGAAAAATTGAACATCATTTTTGGACAAAAATGCCCCTATGCAGTTGCAAATGAGCTTGTCCACATTGATCTTCTTCATTTTCTTTTTTTCTTTTTTCTTTTTCTTTCCTTTGGATGTTGCCTCTTTTTCTTTTTTCTTTTGATTTACAAGGCAAGCTTTGTACACGTCTAGTGCTCATATTCTTTTTTTTTTTTCTTTTGCATTCTTTTATGTTTTTTTTTGTTTTTTTTGTTTTATTTATTTTTTTTGTTTAGATGTGATTTTTTTTTTCTAGACATGATTTTTATTTTTTAATAAATTTAGGTGATTGATTTTTTTTTTTTTTTTTTGGTTGTTTATCACTTTTTTGGTTTTAATTGGGCATCATTTTTTAACAAAGGTATATGCGTAAATTTATACAAACTCACTTTTTCCATCCTTCTACTTTTCCACTCCTAACCAAACAAAAATGAGGGAAATTAAAATCTTTTCTCTCCTCCCACTTTTCCATCCTCCCACCATTTTCTATTCTTCCACTTTTCTATACCTCTAACCAATTGGACCCTAAATAAGAAACTGCAACCCCCATCTCCATATGTGGATTTTAAATGGTAAGTTTATAAACATATAAATAAGTAAATACATACATACATACATACATACATACATACATACATATACATACACACACACACACACATATATATATATATACATAAAGTTAAAATACAAAAAATTATATTTGGTCCTCTTAGATTAAAAACTAGCATTTCCAAATTAAAAGCTGGCCAAAAAATCAAATCAAATCAAATAATCACTTAACCTATATGCGTTTGGCATTACATTTTGTGTTTGATGTTTGGACTTAAAAGTAAAAAACTTGAGAGTTTGAGTTTTGAGTGATGTTGTATTTCATGTTTCCACTTAAAGGATCTTTTGAGTGCTTTGTTTTTTAATTAATAACACTAATTGATTTTTGGTATATATATATTGGATATATAAGGATAATAAAAATGATTTTCAACTTCATTTAATGTTATTTCCTTTATAAAATTATTGCACTTCTAATTACCTTTGTATATTTATTGCAATTATGGTAACAATCATTTTCAATAATAAATTTTATTAAACTAGGCTTTAGAACAAAAGAAAATATAATTTTCTAATGGATTTTTTGATTTTGTGCATTGAAAATAAATTATTACGACATTTGGTCCAAAATCAATTATAAATGATTGTTATAATAGTAAACCAAAAAAAAAAGAGTCAAGTTCCATTTTGATAAATCACAAATAATTAAGTAGTAATGTATTAAGAAAAAATCATTTTATATCTTTTCTTTTGTTTACATTTTGTTAATATTGAATATATGCCAATTTATTTTTCATATATTAATTAAGTTTGAATTTTAGTTTGTTTTATATTTTTGAATGATCATTTTTTTTTTCACGCTTGAAATTTTAAAGGTCAAATCTTAATGCAATGACAAGTGTCATTCATCCAATGCGACGGGTCACGTGTTCAAACCTAAGAATTAGCTTCTAAAAAATAGTACACTAATATTAACAGATATCCAAATACTTCATTCTTATGGATAAATCGAAACGGATTCCAATATACTATTGGAATTGTTGACAATAACGCCAAAAGAAGCCAAGGTTACATTAAAGAAAATTATAAGTTCACAACAAATTTCACATTCATTTTCACAACTATTAATTGATATGTTTGTTTGTGAGTGGTGGAAAAAAAAAAAAGTAATTGGTCAATGTGAAAGTGACAAATCACAATCTGCCACATAGTATAGTTGTGAAAATAGGTATGGAATTGGTTGTAGTCCTAAAATAAATACACTCTAGCACGATAAATCAAGTGTGCCTAGATGAATCTAATCCCACCATTGACCATTGTACTTCTTCCTCTTGACAATGTGGTATTATATGTATCTACTCTTTCACATGGAAGTAGACCCCACACATGTGGGAGTGGAATCAGTGGATACGTGTATCGGAAATGATAGATTTTCTCATTCTTGATAATATGTGGGACCTACTTCATGTGAAAGGATAGATACATATATTAGATACGTGATAGATTTTTTCCCTCTTGACTACGCGTCTACGCCTCATTTTTCCTTATCAAGAAGGCATAGCCAAGGGACTGAGGGACACTAATACAGTGCATCCAGTCGTCTTCCTGAATTTCTTCGGTATCAAAACCTATAGGTTTAATTCTTCGACTGGCTAGTAACCATCCTTAACATAATCCAAAATTAGATATGTGGCCTGTAGAGTTGTTGACTATCTTAAATGAGACAATGAAGTAGAAGAGTTTCAAAATTTCTTGGACCCATTTGAACTTTGATTGCCTCGTTGATTCAAACGGGAGGGATCTAACAAAGTGAACTTGTCTTTATGGTTATCTTGTCTTCATCTACAAGCCTTGTCTGTACCACAGCTAGCCCTTTTCAGTTTTTTTTCTTTTGATTTATATACGTATCAACCTCCTTTCTCTCTTGAAGATTTAAGTTCTCACAAGAATCATATATACTTCAGCTCGATCTTCTAGAGGCTGTAACAAAAACAAAATAATTATCATTGAGGTTACAAAGGTTAAAACAAATACCAAATAATTATGGAAAAAATTAATAGATACCTTAAGGACGTTATAGTTTAGAAATTATTTTTATAAACTTTTTATGTGAAAAGAAAAATTCAAAAAAGTAACTAACTTTTTTTTACAATTTTTTATATTTCTCATGAAAGCGGCATTAATATATATATTTTTTTTAAATAGTCTATCCGCAAATGCCCGAAGGGCAAGTATTAACTAAACCCAATAATTATTTTAGTAGGTTATAACCTACATAGGTTAGTCATTTTAGCTAACAAAGGCAAACTAGCTAGGCAGCTGTATAGTCTTCCTTATGGAGACAAAATCGTAGGGACAATTCAAATATATGTATAGCAATATATTCTTCTCTCCTGTAAGCAAATGTTATTATGTCTAGTAAGCAAAGCTCGTCGAAAAAAAATCTTCATCTAAAATTTACAAAATTACCGGTATTTAGTTAGATTATCCAAAAGTATAAGAAAAATACTAAATATATTATAAATTTTACTGTATGATATATTGGTAATGATATCGTGAATTTTTAAAATATAATAAATAAATGTTTGAATTAATTACTATTCTTTTTTAATACATCAATTTGTAAAAGTTATATAATTAATTTTATAATATATCCTGCTAGCTAGCATCATTGAAATTTAAAATAAAATGAATAGGTTGAGAATAGAGCCGCAATTTCACATGTACTCATGAGTCATGAATATATAAGCCTTACGACTATGGATGAGAAAGAAATTTGGATAAAAGGAAGGACCATGTTAATTTCGAGGAGAACACTTGTTCTCATATGCATATGTACATTGTACATGTGGTGTCACACTTCTTTCTAGGGCTCCATTAAAATTAAAATGGACTTTTTCCCCTACCAATTTCTTATCCTATTTTATTTCTATATTAATATTATTATAATGTCATTTGTGAACGAAAATTAATGTTTGATCATTAACAATCTGATCATTTCGGATAATCAAAGCATATCCATGTTCTGATAAGTGTTTCCCAAACAAAAATAAACATTAACGACAACAAAGACATTTTCAGTTTCTTTTTGGTAATACAGATTACAGAATAATGTGGCCTGTCAAAAATAAAATACAATTGATTATGATGGAATTAACTCTCCGCAGTTATAATTAATCTTTAAATTCAATGTCATTAGAAATAAAATAACCATTTCTATTACTTTATAGTTTATGATCTTTACTACCATGTCAACATCACTCTTCCTCTCATAATTGGTGCTAGTGGCTAGTTCGATAATTTGGAGGCAAATTAACATCACCACTAAAAAAAAAAAAAAAAAAAAAGACAGTATGCTTGATTATATTGGATAAAAGGTATTTAATAGTTTGAAAGGAAAAAGAAGTGAACAAGAAAGCAAATAGAAAATATATGATTCTAGAATCTCGTGGTGGAAAAGGTCTTCTTCTTTTTTGAGAAACAAGCCTTAGTGGTTCAGTGGATCTATATGGAGCCAGAGACGTAAGATAGTGGTTCAATGACAGGTGGGAAAGGTCCTTGGCTACCATATAACTTTATAAAAAGCCAAAGGCTCACATGATTTCAAACTAGACGACCCAATTAGTCCCTATTTTCTTCTCTTTAACAAGATGGCAATGGTAGAAGAGAAAGGCCCTGCAGATGAAAGAGAGGATTACACGCAAGATGGGACTGTGGATCTCAAGGGTAGACCTGTTTTAAGATCAAAGACTGGGAGATGGAAAGCTTGTTATTTCATTGTAGGTAATGTATATAGCCTTTTTTTTTTTACTTATTTGTACCTTTTATCCTTCCATTAAGAGACTAATTCAGCTAGGCCAAACTTCAAAAGTTGCTGAATAAAGATTTAACTCTTTCATATTTAAGATACCTAGCTAGCCATAGCCAATAAACTAAGAAACAGGCTTACATAGTCACATATTTTCAAAGAGAAACTATAACTCATATATAGATCGCAAACAAACACGACTGTTTTCATTTGAATTCTATTTCTATTAATATTTCTCATTCATTTTGAATAACATATCTTTCAAAAATTTCCTAGGATGCTTCACAATTTCACTATTTTTTTTTTTTTTTTTGTATATGTTTTTTTATAGGGTATGAAATGTTTGAGAGGATGGCATACTATGGGATTGCATCAAATCTAGTGATATATCTAACAGATAAGCTCCATGAAGGCACTGTAAACTCTGCAAACAATGTGACCAATTGGGCTGGTACTGTATGGTTGACACCCATTTTAGGTGCCTACATTGCAGATACTTATCTCGGCCGATATTGGACTTTTGTAATTGCATCAGGAATTTATCTCTTGGTAAAATCTCGAATCCCAAGTAATTAATTTTTTTTTTTTTAATTTTGTTAAATAAATAAAGAGAGAAGAAAATAAAATAGGTGAAATTGATCATTTAAAATACTCAATGTTAACATTTATTGCATGCATGATGCACCATGCACAATCGAACACGTATGTGATTATTGTTCAAAGAAATAAGAACCTCATGCAAGATGTAATAGTTTCTGATGGTGGGGAATCACTGTCTGATTAGAATCCAACATGGTTTTTAATGTGATTGGCACATATTTTTTAGATGAAAGCAAACTTTGGCCTTCACTGGGGCCTCAAGTATAATACCTGTGACCGTACGGAGTGTTGCATCATTATTAACCTATATATCCTAAAACCTTAAACCATCAGGTTTTGGGACCGATTTTCAAGTCCACACTTTTATGCTTAGGTTTTTTACATGTAAATATGTCACTCCTGCACTCCAATAATCTATACAAACACAATCAAACACCACCCACCACCCCCCCCCCCCCCCCCCCCCCAAAAAAAAAAATCCCAAAACATAGATCTGCTCAATACAATTTAAAGATTAAGTGACAATTTTAAAATTTTTACTTTTTAATACGACTTACTTTTTTTTTTATTAATATAACTAATTCACTTAATGATAATTGGGATGGATTTATATTAATTCATAGGCCTTCTTATAAGTGGAGGGAAAAATAAGTACAGTTCATGCATGTTTTTCTAAAAAAAAAAAAAAAAAAAAATACTTATTTCCCCCATATTTGAGAGCCTTTCTCCATAGGTCCCTGGATTATGGCCTAAAGTGGCCTATAGGCCTAGGATTAGCTCTCCCCCAAAAGAAATAAATAACAAGTAGCCAAAACAAAATATGGCGCCAAAAGAATATATTGAGCGAAAATTCTTGTTTGATGTCAATTTGTTGAGTTATATTTTTAAATAAGTTCCATTAATTTTATTTTTTTTAAATCAAATGGTAATACTATTAGACTACATAATTATGTAGAGTCCTCTCAATCCTAAACTCTCTCCCTTTAATAAAGTAGGACCTAGTTAAGAAAAAGCTACACAAAACTATTACTTTGATTATTTATTTAATAAGATCTACCCCCATCTCCTTCTATTCTATTGTGTTTCATAAGTTTGTAATAAATAATAGTATTGATTTAAACCCCAAATTTTATGGCTTATTCAATTTTAAGCTAAGTATGGAAATTAAGCCCAATTGTTAATATACTTGACCAATAATTGACATAGGTAAAAAAAGATAAACACAATAGCAATCCCAATTACAAAAGAAATCAAGCACTCACAACAACAATGAAGTGCTTACAACGAGAAAAACCCAAGAACCAAAAGGAAAAAAACTCTCTAGGGTCTCTAGCACCAAACGATCGACAAAACAAGAATAGTTGCAATACATATCTCTAGCACCAAATGATCCACAAAACCCTTCAAGCTAAGTAATGATTATGTACTTAAGCTTCTAGCTCCTGCTAGCAACCGATTCTTTGAATAATTTCTTCTTGATAATCTCTTGATCCACAATTGAGCCTCCAAGTGCAATGACCAAGTCTCCTTGGTGATTTTGGGATTGCTCTAATGATACCTCAAGACCAATCAGCACCAAGAACTTTGAAGGTTGCTTTGTGTGTGATGGTTTTGATCTTCTTTCATGAAATTGGTTAAATGGAGAGGGAGAAGATAGAGATGTGGAATGGGTTTTAGGACTTTCTCTAACTCTTTAATATGGAAATTGGGTCTTAAAAATTCATGGAAAATGGGGCTTATAAAGAGAGGTTGAGGTCTCATTTTGTAGTGAGGGTCATAACTAAATTCTCTCAAAGTTATAGAATTTTAACTCAAGCGAAATGTCCTAAAAGTGAGAGGCGAAATTGTTGCCTCAACTGTTTTTCAAAAAGTGATTTCGCTAGACCCTCCAAGCTCATTCATGCAAAGTGTTACCTCTTCAACCTATTACAAATTTAAATCCACAACAATACATTAATTGCATTGTAAAATTGAATTTCAAAATTACACCCAAACTTATCACATAATTTGCCAACCTAAAGATCCTAACAATTAAAAGTATACAGGCATTTTATGATAGTTTCATCAATACATTAGTTTAATTTATTCAAAGTGAATAAAAGAATTCTTTACCTATGTTCACTCATGGTGACACAGTATTACGTTAACTATTGTACACAGGGAATGTGCCTCTTAACCCTAACAGTCTCATTGCCAACCTTAAAACCACCATCTTGTGGTCATGAGGTCAAAGCAGTGGACTGCAACAAACCAGCCTCATCTTTGCAAGTGAGTATATTTTATTTTGCCTTATACATAATTGCTATTGGGACTGGTGGAACCAAGCCCAACATTTCAACCATGGGGGCAGACCAATTTGATGACTTTGAGACCAAGGAAAGGTTCCACAAGCTCTCCTTCTTTAATTGGTGGATGTTTAGCATTTTCTTTGGCACCCTCTTCTCTAACACTTTCTTGATCTACATACAAGCAAATGTGGGTTGGAGCCTTGGCTATGGCCTTCCAACAATTGGCCTATTGATTTCAGTTTTGGTGTTCTTGGTGGGTACTCCATTTTATAGACACAAACTGCCTTCGGGGAGTCCTATCATTAAGATAACTAAAGTACTTGTGGCTGCTGTAAGGAAGTGGAAGGTAACTGTCCCAAATGACCCAAAAGAGCTTCATGAGTTGAGATTGGAAGAATATGCCAAAAATGGGAAATACAGAATTGAGTACACCCCTTCGTTAAGGTTAACCCTCTCCTATTTTTGACTTCAAAATTTTCGGTCACAATATTCATACACATGTTCACTTTTACAATACATATTTACTTCTGAGCTTTTTTTATTTTTTTTTTATGAATTAAAATTTACTAAAGCAAAACAAAATTACACAGCATAAGCCTGCGCACACAATAGACCAATTGAACAAACAAGCAGACTACATCTGCCAACCAAACCAACCTACTCACTCAAGCAGCAAACATACAAGAATCTTCTAGAGACCAACCTACCCTATAGTTTCAAAAGTAACAAAGTAAATCCCGAAATTTCAAAAAGTACCAGATTAAACTTTCAGCCTATGCTAAATGTCAAATTCAATGCTCTCAGGTTTAATTTGTGCTTTTTAGAATATTATGATTTAATTTGATACTTTCGAAACTATAAAGTTTAATTTGTTACTTTTTGAAACTTCAAGATTTAATTTTGTTACACCCCTAAATTATAAGGTTTAAAATGTCTTTCGGCAAAAGCAATTTTATTATCTTTTGCCAAACTGTTTCAGTTTCTTTGAGAAGATTGTGGAAAACAGCCAAACCTACAAAGTACTAAAAAGATCATTTTAGCATACCTCCACCATCTTACAAACTGTAAATCCATGGCATAAATTTGAGGACAAAGATGCAAAAGTTTGACCGAGACTTGGAAAAATGTTGTTTGTGTTGGAAATATTTTCTGATAACGCACATATTCTTTGTACATATCATAATATGAAATGGAAAATTCTGTTCCCAGAATTTGATCAACCAAAGAACTCCCCTATTAAAAAAAAAACAATCATACAAAGTGAACTAAAATACTTGCATTATTTGACCCTTTTGGTTCCCCATCTCCCCCACCTTGCTCAAAATTGCCTGCAGATTCCTTGACAGAGCAGCAGTAAAGACCAGGGCAGCCTCACCATGGATGTTATGTCCAGTGACCCAAGTAGAAGAAACCAAGCAAATGATGAAAATGCTTCCAATTTTGATTGCTACAATCATACCAAGCGTCATAGTAGCTCAATCAAATACACTTTTTATCAAACAAGGCACCACCCTAAATAGGAGCATGGGTCCTCATTTTGAAATCCCTCCAGGATGCCTCCAAGCATTTGTGACCATCTTCATGCTGATAAGCCTTGTAATCTATGACCGCCTCTTCGTTCCAACAGTCCGGCGCTACACAAAGAACCCTAGAGGGATTTCATTACTACAAAGACTAGGAATTGGCCTTACGTTGCATGTTATTATCATGGTCACAGCTTGCCTTGCTGAAAGAAAGAGACTCAAGGTTGCAAGAGAAAACCAAATATTTGGCAAAAGTGATACAGTTCCTCTTACTATTTTCATTCTCCTCCCTCAGTTTGGATTGGTGGGCATCGCTGATGCCTTTGTGGAAGTTGCAAAGCTAGAGTTGTTCTATGACCAGGCTCCAGAAAGCATGAAAAGCCTGGGGACCTCATATTTCACTAGTACCTTGGGAATCGGTCAATTTCTCAGTAGTTTTCTTTTAAAAACAGTGGCTGATATGACCAAGAGGCATGGCCACAAGGGCTGGATTTTGGATAATCTAAATGCGTCTCATTTAGATTACTATTATGCTTTCTTGGCCATCCTCAGCTTTCTCAACTTCTTCTTCTTTCTGCTTATAGCAAAGCACTTCGTTTACAATGTTGACGCGATGGAATCCAGGAGGGGCATAGCCATGGAAACTTCAAGCAAAGCATCATCTCAAGATAATGAAGTATCATCTTGAGATAATGAAGTCTTGAAGACAGGACTAAGCTTATAAAAAGTTATGTATATTGCTTGTTTTTCATAATCAAATACGATTATTGTAAGCGTACCTCAGAAATTTTCAATTTCCATCCTAATGACTCAGAAAACTCAGGTATAAAATAAATTTTATCCAATCTTAGAAGACTCATTCCAACAAATTTCACAAGCATCTTTCACAATACTAAGGAGTGGCATTGACATGGTTGTATTTTCACACTGAGGGGAAATTTAATTACTACAGCCAAAGTAAGAAGACTGTCGAGGGTTCTTTTTACGTTTCTTATACTTTAGACACGCATCTTGATATTATTAGACAACGCTTAGTTTAGGCTTTTTCTAAAAAGGAAGTTGGGTCCAGCACTCAGCGGAATGGGCTCCAAAGTACCATTCTGCCACTGCCAGTTTGTGCGTAAACGTTAAGTCCAAAGTCCAAGAGAAGACGCTACAAAGTGAGCTTATTCTCTATTTCTGCCACAAGATTGACTTTTCTGCTGTATAGTAAAGCCTTTTGCTGTGCAGTAAGGATCTGTTTGGTTAGGAGGATGGAAAAGTGAGAGAATAGAAAATAGATGGAGGATGGAAAAATGGGAGGATAGAAAAGTTTTTAGTTTTCCTCATTTGTGTTTGGTTGAGAGGGTGGAAAAGTGGAGGAATGGAAAACTTTTTTGTTTAGTTGAAAATAAGGGTTGTATAAATTTAGCATCATGTCCCTCTTAAATAAAACAAAAAGTAATACATTATACTTTAAAAAAAAAAAAATTGTATATAGATGAAAGTGGACAGTTCAAAAAACTTGCATAAGAAATCATCCAAAAGTGTTTTCTTAAAAAAATAATAAAAATTAAAATAAAATAAAATAAGGAAAAGAAGAAAAACCCACCACGTCCTGAAAAAACCAAAGAAAAAAAAAACAAAAACAAAAAGCCAGCGATACCAGAGAAAGGAAAAGTCAAAAAAAAAAAAAAAAAAGAGCCAGAAACGTTAAAAGAGATGGAGGCAATTTTGTCCAAATATTTTTCCCACTTTTCACTCCACGTTAAAAGTAATACATTATATTTGAAGGAGAGAAAACTTGTGGGCCCCACCACTTTTCTCTCCCCCTCCTCCTCTCAACCAAACACCCTTCCCACTCATTGTCTCTCCTATTTTCCACTCTTTTTCTTCCATCCTCCCTTAAATCCACCCAACCAAACATATCTTAAAACTTTCTGTTGTGCAGTAAAACCTTCTGCTGTGCGTAAAGCTTTATACACTTTTCTGCAATGTGAATGACCACTCTTCATTTCTTACTGCAGAAATACTTTTCTACTTCCTGCACATAAACAAATCTAAAACCTGAAACGTACTAGAGAATATACAAATCTATACCAACTTGTACTGGTAGTAGCCGTAGTACCAAGAATTTTCAAGTGTTTCGATCAGTTTGATGATTCAATCGGTAAAAGAAAAATAACTAAAAAAAATTTCAAGAAAAAGGTCCTAAAACATGTTATTTAAGCAAAAACCTTAGGTTAAAGTACTTAGGCTAATATTTTGTCATCGGCCTTAGACTCAACTCCCTATGTGTTTGTTTGGAGGTGAAATAGGATGGATGGAAAATTTTGGAGAGAAAATGGGAAAGAAACTTTTTGGAGTGTATTTGGATGAGTGGAGAGGAAGAAAAATAAATGGTGGAACCCAGGTATTTTCTTCCCGTGTCTACCAAAAAGTTTTTTTCTCAAAATGGAGAGAAAACCAAAGAGAAAAATTGAACATCATTTTTGGACAAAAATGCCCATGTGCAGTTGCACATGAGCTTGTCCACATTGATCTTCTTCATTTTTTTTTTCTTTTTTCTTTTTCTTTTTCATTTTCTTAATTTCCTCTGGATGTTGCCTCTTCATTTTTTTCTTTTTTCTTTTTTCTTTTGATTTACAGGGCAGGCTTCATACATTTCTAGTGCTCATATTCTTTCTTTCTTTTTCTTTTTCTTTTTCTTTTTCTTTTGCTTTCTTTTATGTTTTTTGTTTTTGTTTTTATTTATTTTTTTGTTTAGATGTGATTTTTTTTTTCTAGACATGATTTTTATTTTTTAATAAATTTAGATGATTGATTTTTTTTTTTTGGTTGTTTATGACTTTTTTGGTTTTAATTGGGCATCATTTTTTAATAAGGGTATATGCGTAAATTTATACAAACTCACTTTTTCCATCCTTCTACAGTTCTACTTTTATACTCCTAACCAAACAAAAATGAGGGAAATTAAAATTTTTTCTATCCTCCTGCTTTTCCATCCTCCCACCATTTTCTATTCTCCCACCTTTCTACACCTCTAACCAATTGGACCCTAAATAAGAAACTGCAACCCCCATCTCCATATGTGGATTTTAAATAGTAAGTTTATAAACATATAAATAAGTAAATACATACATACATATACATATACATATATATATATATATATATATATATAATAAATTTAAAATACAAAAAATTATATTTGGTCCTCTTAGATTAAAAACTAGCATTTCCAAATTGAAAGCTAGCCAAAAAATCAAATCAAATCAAATAATCACTTAACCTATATGCGTTTGGCATTTCATTTTGTGTTTGATGTTTGGACTTAAAAGTAAAAAACTTGAGAGTTTGAGTTTTGAGTGATGTTGTATTTCATGTTTCCACTTAAAGGATCTTTTGAGTGCTTTGTTTTTTAATTAATAACGCGAATTGATTTTTGGTATATATATATATATATATATATATATATATTGGATATATAAGGATAATAAAAATGATTTTCAACTTCATTTAATGTTATTTCCTTTATAAAATTGTTGCATTTTTAATTACCTTTGTATATTTATTGCAATTATGGTAACAATCATTTTCAATAATAAATTTTATTAAACTAGGCTTCACAAAAAAAGAAAATATAATTTTCTAATGAATTTTTTGATTTTGTGCATTGAAAAGAAATTATTACGACATTTGGTCCAGAATCAATTATAAATGATTGTTATGATAGTAAACAAAACAAAAAAAGTCAAGTTCCATTCTGATAAATCACAAATAATTAAGTAGTAATGTATTAAGAAAAAATCATTTTATATATTTTCTTTTGTTTATATTTTGTTAATATTGAATATATGCCAATTTATTTTTCATATATTAATTAAGTTTGAATTTTAGTTTGTTTTATATTTTTGAATGATCATTTTTTTTTACACTTTAAATTTTAAAAGTCAAATCTTAATGCGATGACAAATGTCTTTCACCCAATGCGACAGGTCATGCGTTCAAACCCAAGAATTAGCTTCTAAAAAATAGTACACTAATATTTACAGATATCCAAATATTTCATTCTTATGGATAAATCGAAACAGATTCCAATATACTATTGGAATCGTTGACAGTAACACCAAAAGAAGCCAAGGTTACATTTAAGAAAAATTATAAGTTCACAACAAATTTCACACTCATTTTCACAACTATTGATCAATATGTCTGTTTGTGAGTGGTGAAATAAAAAAGTAGTTGATCAATGTGAAAGTGACAAATCACAATCTGCCACACAATATAGTTGTGAAAGTAAGTGTGGAATTGGTTGTAGTTTTAAAATAAATACACTCTAGCGCGATAAATCAAGTGTGCCTAGATGAATCTAGTCTCACCATTGACCACTGTACTTCTTCCTCTTGACAATGTGGTATTATATGTATTCACTCTTTTACATGGGAGTAGTCCCCACACATGTGGGAGTGGAATCAGTGGATACGAGTATTGGAAATGATAGATTTTCTCATTCTTGATTATATGTGAGACCTACCTCATGTGAAAGGATAGATACATATATTAGATGCGTGATAGACTTTCTCTCTCTTGACTACATCTCATTTATCCTTATCAAGAAGGCATAGCAAAGGGACTGAGGGACCCTAATACAGTGCATCCAGTCGTCTTCCTGAATTTCTTCGGTATCGAAACCTATAGGTTTAATTCTTTCTTTTTTTTGATAACCAGTCAGAAATATAGGTTTAATTCTTCGACTGGCTAATAACCATTCTAAACATAATCCAAAATTAGATATGTGGCCTATAGAGTTGTTGACTTGTAGAGAGGGAAAATTCCCGACCTATCACAAGCTGACACGTCACATTATCAAATCCATAAAATACAGCAAATTACAAAGCGACACGTATTACTGCTAGGTTTTGCCATCACTACTCAGAAACCAACAGAAATTTGCCAAGTGTCACTTGTTTGATTTATTTCGAACCGAGAAATTTAGTCGCTTACATGACTATCTTAAATGAGACAATCAAGTGGAAGAGTTTCAAAATTTCTTGGACCCATTTGAACTTTGATTGCCTCGTTGATTCAAATGGGAGGGATCTAACAAAGTGAAGTTGTCTTTATGGTTGTCTTGACTTCATCTACAAGCCTTGTCTGTATCACAGCTAGCCCTTTTCAGTTTTTTCTTCTTTTTTTTTCTTCTTTTTTTCTTTTGATTTATGTACGTATCAACCTCCTTTCTCTCTTGAAGATTTGTTCTCACAAGAATCATACTTTAGCTGGATCTTCTAGAGGCTGTAATAAAAACAAAATAATTATCATTGAGGTTAGAAAGGTAAAAAAAATACCAAATAATTTTGAAAAAAATTAACAGATACCTTAAGAACATTAGTTTAGGAACTATTTTTATAAACTTTTTACAGTTTTGTATATTTTTCATGAAAATTGTATTAATTTTTTTTTAAAAATAATCTATTAGCAAATGCCCAAAGGGTAAGTATTAACTAAACCCAATAATTATTTTAGTAGGTTATAACCCACATAGGTTAGTCATTTTAGCTAACAAAGCTAAGGCAAACTAGGCAGCTGTATAGTCTTCCTTATGGAGACAAAATCGTAGGGACAATTGAAATATATATGTATATATAGCAATATCCCATCAAAAAAAAAAAAAAAATGTATAGCAATATATTCTTCTCTCCTGTAAGCAAATGTTATTATGTCTACTAAGCAAAGCTCGTCGAAAAATATCTTCATATAAAATTTCGGTATTTAGTTAGATTATCCAGAAGTATAAGAAAAATATTAAATATATTATAAATTTTACTGTATAATATATATAAATTGGTAATGGTAGATTTTTAAAATATAATAAATAAATGTTTGAATTATTACTCTTTCTTATGATTTATTATACATCAATTTGTGAAAGTTATATAATTAATTTTATAATGTATCCTGCTAGCTAGCATCATTTAAATTTAAAATAAAATGAATAGGTTGAGAATAGAGCTGAAATTTCACATGTACTCGTGAATATATAAGCCTTACGTAAGGATGAGAAAGAAATTTGACCCATCAAAAAGAAAAAAAAAAAAGAGAAAGAAATTTGAATAAGAGGAACGACCACGTTTGGAGGAGAACACTGGTTCTCAGGCCAAAATTGAAAATTAACACTATTTTTCAAATAATATAATTAATAAACACTGTTACAAAACTATATTTTTTACTGGAGTTTAAAAGACTTGATTCACGTGAAAATATATTTGTGCTGTACATAATGTTTGATTAATATTTTTTTTTTGCAGAAATAATAAAATTATATTAATATATGAAAAGTACAAAAGAAAGAGACACAAGTGTCAGAAGAGTTTACATCAAACTTGACCTCACCTCCCAGTAAGTCCGTGGCCCAAGAAAACTCCTTACACACAACGAATAATTCTTAGGTACTCCCGGAGCACAGAAAATGGTCCTCCCTCCTCTCACATTCATGGTAGGGTCCACCATGAATGTGAGAGGAGGAAGCACCATTTCCCTATACTCCGGGACTACCTAAGAATTTTCCACACACAACAACCATCCCACTAACTCCGTGGCCCAAGAAAACTCCTTACGCACAACAACCAGAAAAGTACCAGTAAATTGTGTTTTGTTTTGTTTGCTAGCACGTAGAAATCGTCGGCTGAGTTTTAGTGACTCGATTTTCAGGTGTAAACCTCTTTAAGACTTGAGATGTTAGTAATATATATAATTTGAAAATAGTATCTATTAATTATATTGTTAGGAAAGTAATGTTAATTTCCAATTTTGGCCCTTGTCCTCATGTGCATTTGTGGTGTCACACTTCTTTCTAGAGCTCCATTAAAATTAAAATGGACTTTTTCCCCTACCAACTTCTTATCCTATTTTATTTCTATATTATTATAGTGTCATTTGTGAACGAAAATTAATGTTTGATCATTAACAATCTGATCATTTCGGATAATCAAAGCATATCCATGTTCCGATAAGTGTTTCCCAAACAAAAATAAACATTAATGACAACAAAGACATTTTCAGATTCTATTTTTTTTTTTTTTTTTTGAGAAACAAAAATAGGGGCCTTTATGGCTATATTACACCCCCGGGCAGGGCGCCAGAGGCCTCGGACGGGGTAGCCCAATCTCGGAGGCCCGCCTGTACCTCTGTGTGTGGAGTTACCCCACTAAAGATGCCCACCAGTAGACTCCTGCGGGCAGCGGGATTCGAACCTAGGTGTGGTGCACGAAGTGAACGAACCTTACTCACTCAACCAAGCCCCCGTTGGTTTTTCAGTTTCTATTTGGTAATACAGATTACAGAATAATGTGGCCAGTCAAAAATAAAATACAATTGATTATGATGGAATTAACTCTCCGCAGTTATAATTAATCCTTAAACTCAATGTCATTAGAAATAAAATAACCATTTCTATTATTTTGTAGTTTATGATCTTTACAACCATGTCAACATCATTCTTAGTGTGCATTTGAGTAGAAATTATTTCTACCCACGTCTGCGTTTCCAGCATTTTACTCTTCTTCTTTTTTGGCACATGTTTCAGGAGACAAATTTCACTGTTACAGCTACTGTTCATGCACTATTTATAAACAATAGACGTAATATTTGACTTTTCAACTACTTTTCAGCACATTAGTAGGTCCTGTGCACTGTTCACGAGACCCACAAACCTCATTTTTCAGCAATTTTTTCATTGAAAATCGGTCTCACGGTACTATTCACACATTTAAAAATTATTTTGTTACAATATTTTCAGTTTTCAATTTTCAATTATATCCAAACAAATCCTTACTCTCATAATTGGTACTAGTGACTAGTTCGATACTTTGGAGGCAAATTAACATCACCACAAAAAAAAATAAAAATAGAGGTCTGATTAATGTGTGCCCTTAGGAGAAAATACTTTTTCAATTCTCGAAAAAAAAAATTTAAAATAAAAATTATTGTGTACCCTCAGAACACATATTAGCAAAACCCAATAAAAAATATATGATTCTAGAATCTCGAGGTGGAAAAGGTCTTTTTATTTTTATTTTTTCTTTTTTGAGAAACGAGCCTTAGATAATGGTTCTATATGGAGCCAGAGACGTCAGATAGTGGTTCAATGACAGGTGGGAAAGGTCCTTGGCTCCCACATAACTTTATAAAAAGCTAAATGCTGACATGATTTCAAACCAGACGACCTAATTAGTCCCTATTTTCATCTCTTTAACAAGATGGCAATGGTTCCCATCAAAAAAAAAAAAAAAAACAAGATGGCAATGGTAGAAGAGAAAGGCCCTGCAGATGAAAGAGAGGATTACACACAAGATGGGACTGTGGATCTCAAGGGTAGACCTGTTTTAAGATCAAAGACTGGGAGATGGAAAGCTTGTTATTTCATTGTAGGTAATGTATATAGCCTATTTTTTTTACTTATTTGTACCTTTTATCCTTCCATTAAGAGACTAATTCAGCTAGGCCAAACTTCAAAAGTTGCTGAATAAAGATTTAACTCTTTCATATTTAAGATACCTAGCTAGCCATAGCCAATAAACTAAGAAACAGGCTTACATAGTCACATATTTTCAAAGAGAAACTATAACTCATATATAGATCGTAAACAAACACAACTGTTTTCATTTGAAGTCTATTTCTATTAATATTTCTCATTCACTTTGAATAACATATCTTTCAAAAATTTCCTAGGATGCTTCACAATTTCACTATTTTTATTTTTATTTTTCGTATATGTTTTTTTTTATAGGGTATGAAGTGTTTGAGAGGATGGCCTATTATGGGATTGCATCAAATCTAGTGATATATCTAACAGATAAGCTCCATGAAGGCACTGTAAACTCTGCAAACAATGTGACCAACTGGGTTGGTACTGTATGGTTGACACCCATTTTAGGTGCCTACATTGCAGATACTTATCTCGGCCGATATTGAACTTTTGTCATTGCATCAGGAATTTATCTCTTGGTAAAATCTCGAATCCCAAGTTATTAATATATTTCTCTCTTTTTTTTTTCTTTTTTTTTAATTTTGCTAAATAATTAAAGAGAGAAGGAAATAAAATAGGTGAAATTGATCATTTAAAAGACTCAATGTTAACATTTATTGCATGCATGATGCACCATGCACAATCGAACACGTATGTGATTATTGTTCAAAGAAATAAGAACCTCATGCAAGATGTAATAGTTTCTGATGGTGGGGAATCACTGTCTGATTAGAATCCAACATGGTTTTTAATGTGATTGGCACATATTTTTTAGATGAAGGCAAACTTTGGCCTTCACTGGGGCCTCAAGTATAATACCTGTGACTGTACGGAGTTTTGCATCATTATTAACCTATATATCCTAAAACCTTAAACCAACAGGTTTTGGGACCGATTTTCAAGTCCACACTTTTATGCTTAGGTTTTTTACATGTAAATATGTCACTCCTGCACTCCAATAATCTATACAAACACAATCAAACACCCCCCCGCCCCCTCCCCCCCCACCAAAAAAAAAATCCTCCCATAAAATAGATCGGCTCAATACAATTTAAAGATTAAGTGACAATTTTAGAATTTTTACTTTTTAATATGACTTACTCTCTTTTGATTAATATAACTAATTCACTTAATGATAATTGGGATGGATTTATATTAATTCATAGGCCTTCTTATAAGTGGAGGGAAAAATAAGTACAGTTCATACATGTTTTTCCAAAAAAAAATTTTAAAAAAAAAATCACTTATTTCCCCCATATTTGAGAGCCTTTCTCCATAGGTCCCTGGATTATGGCCTAAAGTGGCCTATAGGCCTAGGATTAGCTCTCCCCCAAAAGAAATAAATAACAAGTAGCCGAAACAAAATATGGCGCCAAAAGAATATATTGAGCGAAAATTCTTGTTTGATGTCAATTTGTTGAGTTATATTTTTAAATAAGCTCCATTAATTTTTTTTTTTTTAAATCAAATGGTAATACTATTAGACTACATAATTATGTAGAGTCCTCTCAATCCTAAACTCTCTCCCTTTAATAAAGTAGGACCTAGTTAAGAAAAAGCTACACAAAACTATTACTTTGATTATTTATTTAATAAGATCTACCCCCATCTCCTTCTATTCTATTGTGTTTCATAAGTTTGTAATAAATAATAGTATTGATTTAAACCCCAAATTTTATGGCTTATTCAATTTTAAGCTAAGTATGGAAATTAAGCCCAGTTGTTAATATACTTGACCAATAATTGACATAAGTAAAAATAGATAAACACAATAGCAATCTCAATTACAAAAGAAATCAAGCACTCACAACAACAATGAAGTGCTTACAAAGAGAAAAACCCAAGAACCAAAAGGAAAAAAAACTCTCTAGGGTCTCTAGCACCAAACGATCCACAAATCAAGAGTAGTTGCAATACATATCTCTAGCACCAAACGATCCACAAAACCCTTCAAGTTAAGTAATGATTATGTACTTAAGCTTCTAGCTCTTGCTAGCAACCGATTCTTCGTATCATTTCTTCTTGATAATCTCTTGATCCGCAATTGAGCCTCCAAGTGCAATGACCAAGTCTCCTTGGTGATTTTGGGATTGCTCTAATGATACCTCAAGACCAATCAGCACCAAGAACTTTGAAGGTTGCTTTGTGTGTGATGGTTTTGATCTTCTTTCATGAAATTGGTTAAATGGAGAGGGAGAAGATAGAGATGTGGAATGGGTTTTAGGACTTTCTCTAACTCTTTAATATGGAAATTGGGTCTTAAAAATTCATGGAAAATGGGGCTTATAAAGAGAGGTTGAGGACTCATTTTGTAGTGAGGGTCATAACTAAATTCTCTCAAAGTTATAGAATTTTAACTCAAGCGAAATGTCCTAAAAGTGAGAGGCGAAATTGTTGCCTCAACTGTTTTTCAAAAAGTGAATTCGCTAGACCCTCCAAGCTCATTCATGCAAAGTGTTACCTCTTCAACCTATTACAAATTTAAATCCACAACAATACATTAATTGCATTGTAAAATTGAATTTCAAAATTACACCCAAACTTATCATATAATTTGCCAACAACCTAAAGATCCTAACAATTAAAAGTATACAGGCATTTTATGATAGTTTCATCAATACATTAGTTTAAGTTATTCAAAGTGAATAAAAGAATTCTTTACCTATGTTCACTCATGGTGACAAAGTATTACGTTAACTGTTGTACACAGGGAATGTGCCTCTTAACCCTAACAATCTCATTGCCAACCTTAAAACCACCATCTTGTGGTCACGAGGTCAAAGCAATGGACTGCAACAAACCAGCCTCATCTTTGCAAGTGAGTATATTTTATTTTGCCTTATACATAATTGCTATTGGGACTGGTGGAACCAACCAAGCCCAACATTTCAACCATGGGGGCAGACCAATTTGATGACTTTGAGCCCAAGGAAAGGTTCCACAAGCTCTCCTTCTTTAATTGGTGGGTGTTTAGCATTTTCTTCGGCACCCTCTTCTCTAACACTTTCTTGATCTACATACAAGATAATGTGGGTTGGAGCCTTGGCTATGGCCTTCCAACAATTGGCCTATTGATTTCAGTATTGGTGTTCTTGGTGGGTACTCCATTTTATAGACACAAACTGCCTTCAGGGAGTCCTATCATTAAGATAATTAAAGTACTTGTAGCTGCTGTAAGGAAGTGGAAGGTAACTGTCCCAAATGACCCAAAAGAGCTTCATGAGTTGAGATTGGAAGAATATGCCAAAAATGGGAAATACAGAATTGAGTACACCCCTTCATTAAGGTTAACCCTCTATCCTATTTTTGACTTCAGAATTTTCGGTCACAATATTCATACACATGTTCACTTTTACAATACATATTTACTTCTGAGCTTTTTTTTATTTTTTTAATGAATGAAAATTTCCTAAAGCAAAACAAAATTACACAGCATAACTGTAGGGGTGTCCACGGGTCGGTCCGGGTCGGGTTTATGCCCAACCCGCAACCGACCCGCTTCCATCGGGTGAACGGCTGAACGACCCGCCGCCGACCGCAGACGACCTCGGGTCGAGTCGGATCGGACTCCGGTGGACAACGGTCGGGTCGGTCGGCCTCGTACTGACTTACAATCACCGGATTTTCGCCGGATCGAAGCTGAAAATCAACCCATCAAACCCAGATTTGAGCGAAAATCACGGATCTAAGCAAAAATCGAAGCAAAAACATCACATGAAGCTCAGATTTGAGCGAAAAATTTATCTCTATCGCCGGATCTAAGTGAAAATCGAAGCACAAGCACCAAATCTTCGCCGGATCGAAGCTCAAAATCACCACATTAAACCCAGCTTTGAGCGAAAATCACTAGATCTAACCAAAAATCGAAACAAAAACCACATCAAGCTCAGATTTGAGCGAAAAAATCATCTCTATCTCTGGATCTAAAGTGAAAATCAAAGCACAATCTTCATCTCACCGCCGGATCTAAGGAATAAAACATAGATCTTCACCGGATCAACCCAAAAACTACCAAACCTTCACCGGAATATTGATGAATCTGAACGGATCTACATAAATCCGGCATTCTTTCATGGGTTTCCTCGGTCGGATCGGGTGTATCGGGTTTTGAAGAAGAAAACCCGCCATCCGACCCGCGTCAGTCGGTTTTTAGGGGCGGAGACCCGACTCCGACCATCACCGGTGTCGGGTCGGCCGGTTTTCGGATCGGTCCGGACGGTTTGGGCGGGTGGGTCGGTTTACGGGTTGCCGTGGACACCCCTAAGCATAAGCCTGCGCACACAACAAACCAATTGAACAAACGAGCAGACTTCATCTACCAACTAAACCAACCTACTCACTCAAGCAGCAAACATACAAGAATTTTCTAGAGACCAACCTACCCTATAGTTTCAAAAGTAACAAAGTAAATCCCGAAACTTCAAAAAGTAACATATTAAACTTTCAGCCTATGTTAAACGTCAAATTTAATGCTCTCAAGTTTAATTTGTGCTTTTTAGAATATTATGGTTTAATTTGATACTTTTGAAGCTATAAAGTTTAATTTCTTACTTTTTAAAACTTCAAGATTTAATTTTGTTACACCCCTAAATTATAAGGTTTAAAATGTCTTTTGTCAAAAGCAATTTTATTATCTTTTGCCAAACTGTTTCAGTTTCTTTGAGAAGATTATGGAAAACAGCCAAACCTTCAAAGTACTAAAAGATCATTTTAGCATACCTCCACCATCTTACAAACTGTAAATCCTTGGCATAAATTTGAGGACAACGATGCAAAAGTTTGACCAAGACTTGGAAAAATGTTGTTTGTGTTGGAAATATTTTCTGATAACGCACATATTGTTTGTACATATTATAATATGATATGGAAAATTCTGTTCCCAGAATTTGATCAACCAAAGAACTCCCCTACTAAATTTTTTGTTTTTACAAAAATCATACAAAGAGAACTAAAATACTTGCATTATTTGACCCTTTTGGTTCCCCATCTCATCCCCACCTTGCTCAAAATTGCCTGCAGAATCCTTGACAAAGCAGCGGTAAAGACCAGGGCAGACTCACCATGGATGTTATGTCCAGTGACCCAAGTAGAAGAAACCAAGCAAATGATGAAAATGCTTCCAATTTTGATTGCAACAATCATACCAAGCGTCATAGTAGCTCAATCAAATACACTTTTTATCAAACAAGGCACCACCCTAAATAGGAGCATGGGTCCTCATTTTGAAATCCCTCCAGCATGTCTCCAAGCATTTGTGACCATCTTCATGCTGATAAGCCTTGTAATCTATGACCGCCTCTTCGTTCCAACAGTCCGGCGCTACACAAAGAACCCTAGAGGGATTTCATTACTACAAAGACTAGGAATTGGCCTTACGTTGCATGTTATTATCATGGTCACAGCTTGCCTTGCTGAAAGAAAGAGACTCAAGGTTGCAAGAGAAAACCAAATATTTGGCAAAAGTGATACAGTTCCTCTTACTATTTTCATTCTCCTCCCTCAGTTTGGATTGGTGGGCATCGCTGATGCCTTTGTGGAAGTTGCAAAGCTAGAGTTGTTCTATGACCAGGCTCCAGAAAGCATGAAAAGCCTGGGGACCTCATATTTCACTAGTACCTTGGGAATCGGTCAATTTCTCAGTAGTTTTCTTTTAAAAACAGTGGCTGATATGACCAAGAGGCATGGCCACAAGGGCTGGATTTTGGATAATCTAAATGCGTCTCATTTAGATTACTATTATGCTTTCTTGGCCATCCTCAGCTTTCTCAACTTCTTCTTCTTTCTGCTTATAGCAAAGCACTTCGTTTACAATGTTGACGCGATGGAATCCAGGAGGGGCATAGCCATGGAAACTTCAAGCAAAGCATCATCTCAAGATAATGAAGTATCATCTTGAGATAATGAAGTCTTGAAGACAGGACTAAGCTTATAAAAAGTTATGTATATTGCTTGTTTTTCATAATCAAATACGATTATTGTAAGCGTACCTCAGAAATTTTCAATTTCCATCCTAATGACTCAGAAAACTCAGGTATAAAATAAATTTTATCCAATCTTAGAAGACTCATTCCAACAAATTTCACAAGCATCTTTCACAATACTAAGGAGTGGCATTGACATGGTTGTATTTTCACACTGAGGGGAAATTTAATTACTACAGCCGAAGTAAGAAGACCTAGAGAAAATAGGGTGCTCTTTGTCTTCATATTTTTTTTTTAAGGCCCGTTGGATGTCTTTGCAATTCAGTGGTCCTATTCTGTTTTCCTTTTTATATGAAGTCTATAAATAGGAAGATTCAGAAGCCTGTGACGAATATAAACAAATTTAAAACGGACACATTTTATGGATTAATAACTCTAGAATAACAATTTTCCCAAAATATTTCACAACTACTGATATTATAAATTAATAGTGAAGTAACGTTAGTGGTGAACCAAAAAAAAAAACCCATAATCACATAAACGGTGTGCTTTAAATAAGAATGATAAACAGATTATAATCCTTAACTTATATGATAAACAAAATGAGTGACAAATGCTTTTTATCACAAAAAGCTGCAACATAGAGCCTGCAATTGTTCCCAAAATAAAATAAAGCTCTATCTAATTTTTTAACTTAATTATATACACGATAGCTTTGAGCAAGAATGGTAAGCAGATAATAATCCTGGACTGATAAGACAACAAAATAGCTGATGACAAATGCTGTCAGCTGAAAAGAGGCTGCAACTCGCATGCAGCAATTGATTCCAAAAGCCATGTGTGACCAATGACTTGGGATCCAATATTGGCAGCTACATCCTGTGCCTCAGTTAATCTTTTCCAAAGAATATCAACTTCTTCTCCTACCTTGGATCCTTGTGGGGGATCAAGGTTGTAAACAACTAGCATCTTTGCCTGGCCATCGCAGCTTTGTGGCACCAATTCTTCTTTACTTTTCAAAACAGTACCTCCTGCTGTCATAACCAAATCACAGAGGTCTTCCTCGTATTCAGGCACAAAGCCACCAGTGAAATAGAACTTCAACCCATTAAAGAGCTTTGGCGCCTAGAAAAGGATTAAGAAAAACAAGATAGGAAACACAAATATCATGAGACGAAACAAATAAGAAAAGTATGCTAACAGAGAAAAATGTTGTACAATTCTTTTTCATGTCAAATAACAAATAGTAGGCCAAACAGCATATATAGTTCTCCAATTTTTTCCATCAAAGCCAAAAGAAGGTTTTGATCCCAAATTTGATGACACAGAGATAATTTAACAGCTAGATATGGCTTCTTTTTCTTGCCTTCTGCCAAATTCAACATTACAATGCAAATTGGCATCACAAAACCACGTGATTCAAAATAAGATAGGCATCCTACTTTAAGTGAATTATTATGAGAGAATGATTGGTAAACTAGTCCAGATATTCCATTTGCAAGACATGCCCACTAAAACAAGGTGCTTGTAAATGTCAGAATATTCATAATCTAGATACTCCCATCAGTCATATTGCATGCAAGTATTCAAGACAGATTTAGCCTTACATTGTTTAAAGCCAAAAGCCTGCCAGTTTTGGGGCCATCACAACAACCATGGTTGTCAAGACTAACTTCATAAGGTTCTTCATTCACAGGATGCATAGCTTCCATGCATGCTTTTATCCCTGCAAAGCCAGCATTCCAAGTTGCATCAACAACTAATCATTTAAATGAATAATAACTACACAAAGAAACAAGAAAACGCATGAGATACCAATAATATTTTTTATGGCAGATTTCCAGTTTATTCATATAATATTACTCCATTTCTCAAGCAAAAGAGAGAGAATAGAAAACATTAAGACTCTCCTCAATGTGATCTACAAGTCTTCCCCCCGCCCCAAAAAAAGATAAATAAAAAAATAAAACCATTTCCTTCTTGTCAAAATAAAGAAAAGAAAATAACCTTGCTCCTTTAAAGGAGCCAGCACAAATTATAAATGCAGACAAGAAACTAATTTATTCAGTCTCGTACTCAATAAAGCCAAAGAAGAGCAACAGTGATCAACACAATCAATGGAAACCAATAACATTAAAGCCACAGGTATTATAACTTACAGTCAATTTTAAGAATCCATCTCCCATTCAAAATGGCCATTAGAACTTTCAGTGTCCTGGTGCACGCACCCTGTGCATCTGTGGCTGCAATCACGTGTGTTACATTCGGTTTCCAGAACTTGGTCACAGTTGCACCACACATGCTTGCAAACTTGACCACAAGAATCTGCATAGGAAAATATATATTTATAAATAAAAAAAAAGGCAAAAGCATATGACTTGATTAATTACAAACAAGATAATTCACCACACATACTTTTATGGATTTCCAACTTTCCAACCACATAGAGGCTAATTGATGCTACTTAGGGACCATGTCAAAATAAACCTAGTTAAGTATATGTTTTGTCAGAAATCTTTGAAGGCAGTTGCTTCAGTGTAACAATTCCAATTTAACATGACAACTCCCAAGTCTCCAAAAAAATATAATAAAAAGAGAGACCACTCCCAAAAAATCTTAACCAAACAAATGAAAGGAAATCATCTAAGATGATTTTGTGATAATATAAATGCAGTGATTTTCCATCAAAATGCCTTAAGAACAAATTAATCATTTGGTTGCAATGAGATCATTGCAAACCATGCAAACAAAATCAATAATCTCAAAGTGTTGATAACATCCCAGAAAAGAAAACTATTTCATTTTCCTCCATGTTATGAGACTGAATCAAGCAATCAAAAAAAAAAAAAAAAACAAATTCTGTTTGAACTAACCCTCTCTTCTGTGGATAGAGCAGATCCACATAAAACCCATTCTTTAGCTCCATCTGACGGAGCTTCCCAACCGTTGGACTGCTGAGTTGCTCTGCATTTAGAATGGCAGAAAATGGGAGATAAATCATATGTCATACAACCAAAAGTACAGTAACTAACATACACGAGATACAAACATAAAAAAATTTACCAAACATTATTTATTTGTTTATTGGGGTTCTCCGCAGTCATCCTAAACCAAACATTTACCTTAAAACTCTCCCATAATAATGCTGAAAGGTGTCATTTTTTCATTAAACATAACCTATTCCTACCGAATGCCAAAGTGAGAGTTAGTGTGTGTGTGTGTAGGATGCAGCAAAAACTAAGAACATTACGGCAAGTTACATTAATGCACACATACTAATTCTAGTTTGAAAGTTGAATTACAGTCAACATAAAGCATCAAACAGGAAAATACTTTTGAATCAATAGATAATAAAAGAATTTTCAAAAATAATAATAAAAGAACAAATGATCCAGGATCCATGTTTGGCATTTCTAGAGATTTGGAATTTTGAAGTTTTTTGAATTTCTAAGACATTGGACACCATGTTAAAACTTAAATCCCAATTCTTTTTACAAGTAAAAAGAATTTTATGAAACAAGAACAAGTTCAACAGGTGTAGAATGGATCTTTCCTAATGTACATATAAACCCCCATTTCCGCTTATGAAAATTCACTTTCCACCTCCAAACTCTTTTTTTGTCTTAGCGATGCTGTAACCATGAAATGAAAAAATCATCTTAATTTTATTTGTTTTAAAATGGGGGCAGGGGATGCATATTTAAGACTCATCATATTCATGCACTAACACTTGAGAATGAGATGATGCTTTCAACATATTTTCACACTCCATTGAAAAAAGCAATCATTGGAAGAGCTGTGCCAATTTTGTACTAAGAGGGGGGAAAGAAGAAGGAAGCCAATAGAAACTATTGGTTGGTAGGCAGCACTAAAACTAATTCAATTAATCACTCAAGTATCAACAGAACTAAGAAGTGATGTCCTACTTCTGAATTGGCTCAGGATGATCCTTTAAGACCTGTTTTCCAGACTTGGGCTTCTCATTTGGAAACCTGACAGAAGAATGAGCTGGACAGAGCATGAGAAAGTTTTCCTGTAAGAAATCAAAAACCAACAAGCCAATTAATACTTAATGCTTAACTCGCTACATTGAAGCAAAAAGAACACGAAAAGAAACATCCCCAACTATGATACTAAGCATAGCGCTTACATTATCCCAGCGACAATTTGCTATTTCTGCTGCACAAGGAACATGATAGCTTTTTCGACAGGATTTCATATAGCAACCCAGGGCTGCTCCCTTCTTTCCACACCTGCTGCACTTGAGCTTGGCACCCCTTGCCACTTCTGCCTTCAAATTCTTAACATTTTCGTTATCATCATAATATACTTGTGGTGCCCTGCATTTTGAAATTACATTATATCATCCTCTAATAGCAAAGATAAGAAAAGGAAAGGCTAAAGAGGATTTGGCTACATATAATTGCCAATAAAAAATAAAAAAATTAAACAAGACCAAATTTGACCTATTTTGGCAAAAAACAAAAAGGCATATGAGAACCATTAAAGTTATATAACCCTAATATACACAAAAAAGAAACCAATTTCATATAATTGTTTCTAAAATGTCTTAAGAGATAAACAAGAAAGCTAAATATCATTAAAATCACTTCAGAAATACTTAAAATGCCAAGATGACATACCAATCAATGCATATTGTGTGAACATGTATGACATTTGAATGGGTTGCCTCATCTCCCACTACCTTTTTCCCATTAGCATAATGCAACATTGGGCCACTAGTCTGGAAGAATTTATCAACAAAGCAAGGGGATTAGCACCAAGAGCATTGTAACTTGCAACATATTGAGACAATCTTTCAAGGATATTCTTTAGCAACAAAAGAAATGGCACACAGAGATATCACTTAAATTGATCTAATCTGGAAAAATCACCTCCGAGACTTTGGAAGACTGGCAAAATGCACAAATGCTTTTATTTGACACAGCCTGCTGCGGAGCAACAGGAGGCACCCTAGACTCAAGCTCCAATTCAGAATTGGGAGCCACTGAGATTTCAGAATGTGAAACAACTGAAGGAATGAACTCTGATGAGCCATAGTTTAATTTCTTTTGCCTCTTGATGTCCCTCGAATGACCATCTTCAGTTTCATTGCCATAACACTCATGTCTCAATAGCCTCTTCCTATCTTCAGAATTTTTGTTGATGGCTCCCTTGCTCAAAGACTTTTCTGGACTCTGAAAATGCAAAAAGGTAAACATGAGAATTCAAGCAACTCTGATAAAAATAAAATTTAGAAGAATGAAATACATCTATTTGCCACAAGATAGCTGACATTTTAATAACACAAAATATCACTAAAATAGAACAATGTGTGGAGGATAAAACAAAACATCTGAAATAAATCTGCATTTGTCAAAATTGTTTATACTCTCCCTCTAACTAGTGGTGTCTACAATAATTTCCCCGTTTCATAGTTTCGCCAAGCTTGCAAAACATAAATACATGGGTCCAGTTATTGTCTATGAAGCTGCCATTGTGGAGATTATGAATAAAACACAGAAAAACAATTGGTGCAAATCAATAAGGAACAGAAAAACATCTAACAATCACCTCAGCTTAATCGCTTACTGAAAAAGAGAAATGTGACAAAGTAGCAATAGTAGTAGTAAACAGCAAGAAAATAGAAACAAACTAAAAACCTATGTAACAAAGAAGTTATCAAGTCAACAGCAGTTAATTCCTACATGCTCACTGCCCTGATCACAGCTGTCGTCATCCGAACCCTTGGCATCACTAAATGATAGAGGGCTATCTGGTAGTGACTGTGCCCCCTGATTCATTTCTATTTCCACGACTCTGCACTCTTCATGGTTCCCAGGACTCATTGGTAGACTGTCTGATGGCGGATTCATATTCACCACACCATTAAATTTGTCTCCTTCCCTGCCACCTTTACCAACTACTGGTGAATTGTGGTTCTCAAATTTATCATTCTTGTCAACCCCATCTTCAACAGAACAATTCAAATTCAACGGAACCTGAACTCGCTTATTAGCCGTTAATGAAAAGACAGACTGCCCACTGCTTGATTTAGCCCCTTCAACACTCTCCTTACTAAATTTACCAGTATAAAGTGAAGCCTGGCCTTGCTCCAAAACCCTCCCAGAATCTACATGATCAGCATGTAAAACACAATAAGTAGCTTCCAATTTGAAATCTTATAAAGGAAACAAACTCAATTTAAACAACATAAGAGCGTATGTAGTGGCTATACTGTACCAGATGAAACAGGCTGAAAAAGATTGGAACAGTAAGTAGCCTCCAATCCCCTGAAGATCGTAACCAAATTTTCTATGAAAGGTGCAGTCCTTAAATCTGCCAGGCCAGAGTAATTTAGTTAGACAATCAAAAAAGACTGGTCAGGGAAAACAAAGATGTAAAATCAGCATGTCTTTTGCTTGTTCTGATGAAAAATACTTTAAATTTTCCATCTTATTCTTAACAAAAACCCTCAAAGTAAGCTAAAAAAAAATAAAAAAAACAAACATGAAAAGCATTGTTCAACAACAATGTATATTACCCATCAAGAAAACAACATTAAAAAAAAATTCTAAAATTATTTTCTTGATGGGTAATATCAAAATAACATTAATATTTACGAAGAATACTAATGAACCCTGAAAAAATACTTGTTTGGTGTGTAATTTCAAGGAAAAAACAATTTTATTAGAAAATAATATAATTGGGGCAGAGGGAAAATTTTTTCCTTGAAATTTTCCATCAAAACAAACAACAAGCCATGCAGTATGATATATCCAACAGATAAATGGTGCCAAGAAAATTTATTTAAAAAAAGAGTAAAAATCATTGCAACCTATTTAATTTGTAGAAAAATAAAAGGAACCCAGCATTTGTTATATATACCTTTGTTGAAATACTGAGCTTTACAGACAGAGCAGTCTGATCCAACCTGTGCTGAAATGGGTATACAGGAACTGCAAAACAAAAACAAAAAAAAAAAAAAAAAAATCAAAAACCCAAACCCAGAATGCAAATCAGATCAAGGACAATATGTGAAAAATAAATAAATAAAAAAGTAAAATGTCAAAGATTAGATGAAGAAGAAACTAACTTGCAGAAAATGTGATTGCATGGGAGTAACATTGGTTTGTGAAGCAAGTTTAAGCTGCAACATCATTCAAAACCCGTATTAGATTTACCCACAAAAATATTAAATTAGCATTCTCTCAAATCCAAAAGAAAGTAAAAATAATTGAAGAGAAATATATATTTAATACCAGAGAGGGCATTTGAGCTCGAGAGCGAGTTTGTGGCAATGGAAAAGCCATGGGTTGATGAGAAGTGTTTTACTACAACTACTAATACTATCACTCTTCATATTCATAGAATCCTCCATTGCATTTACCACTGGAAACAACAACAAACTGTAACTATTGTAGATAATAAAAACAACGAAACCCAAAGCAAAGCAGACACCAGAGAGTGCTTTTTGTTTGGAAATGTGAGAGTGAGAGGGAGAGAGAGAGAAGGGGGGTTTTATGTATTTGGCGCATCGGAGTTTGAGATTTTGAGAGAGTGGGAGTACACGTGTACGGCTGGGATTTATTTTATGGGGGCGCGCAGATTTGACATTTTGATTTGATTTGACTGATTGGGTTTGGGCGGAGGGGGGGATTTTTCTGTTTTTTGAAGTGCGCGCGCTTTTTCATGTGTTTTTTATTTATTTTTGGGGTTTTTTCATTTTCAGGAAGTCCCGCCGGGCGTGCTTTGTTGTTAATGTTGATTTGTCATTTGACGGGACACATCTTAATTTATGGCAGAAAATGGTAGAACTACTATTTTGGTTACAATTTACACACGTGGAAAGTTAGAGGGCGGAGTAAAAAGTGTTACGTTTCTCGTTAAAAAAAGTGTGTTGCGTTCACAAACTTGAATTGACTGTTCACGACTTTTCATGTAAGTGCACTTGCAGTAGTCGAGCTAAATAGTTATATTGTTATTTTAGCTCCATCAAAACATCAAAAAGAACATACAGCAATGGAGCTATATTTATAATTTTTAGCTCAATTGCTACAATGCATATCTATCTCAATTGCTACAATGCATATCTATCTATAGATGTGCACGGTAGCTGAGAGTTAAACAAAAAAAATAACAATTTTTTACTCCTTAGCCGGATTAAAATATTATTTTTTCTTTCTTTTAATCTGCTCCGAATTGCAAATGAGTCCGGCTTCCCTTCTTTCTTCCTCCACTTTCCTCATCTTCTCTCTTCTTCCTCCACCACCAACCTGATCTCACAGCCCAGCCACCAGTCTAGCTCCAACCCATCCCTGGCGCCGACCCATCTCACCGATCTCCCCACCCATTCTGCCAACAAACCCATCTCGTCGATCAGACCCACTTCTCTTCCGCCGATCAGACCAAGCCGACCCAAGCCCCAAGCCGTCGATCCACGCCTCCGACCCACGCCTCCACCCAGTCCTCCATCTCAACGCTCACCCAACGCCGACAAGCCTGGGTTTCTCTAGATTTCGTGGGTTTCATTCGTCGATCCAGGCTCTGGGTTTCATCATTGAAGTCGTCGTTGCCTTCCTCCGCCCATTGCTTTGGTTTTCCGTTGATTCAAGCTTTGGGGTTTTTTTTTTTTTTTTTTTTTTTTTGCATTGCGTGAATTTGATTGTCGTGGTGTGGGTGTTGCCTGGTGGGTCGGGTGGGTGTGGGCTTGGTTGATTTTTTTTTTTTGTTATGGGTTGTGGTGGTGGTGGTGGTGGTTGTGGTTCTGATTGATGTTTATTGTAGAGTATATATTATTTTATTGTAGTGGATATATTATTTTATTGTGATGTTTATAATATTTTATTGTGTTGAAAGTTAAAATAGATCCACTGCTGTAGCATGTGTGTAGGTAAAATAGATAAAGTGACTTTTTGTAGAGCTAAATTACTAAATTTTTAGCTCCACTGCTGTGGATGATCTAAGTAAGTTGATAAAATTTGTAATAACTATTGCAGTCCCAACGTTATTCTTATGGACAATATTTATATGAATTTTTTCCTTAAGGTCCATTTAGTTGGAAGGGTGAAAAAGTTAAAAGTGAAATAATAGAAAATAGTGGAAGAATAAAAAAGATTTTATGGCCTGTTTGGATGTTTAAAAAATGAGGGGGAGTAGAGTAGAGGGAAGGAGAGTAATTCAATTACCTTATTTAGAAGTTTTTAAGAAATGAGGGAGAGGGGTTTCAACTACCTCTAACCCCTCATTTTTAATTTTCCCAAATTAGAGAGATTTGGAGGGAGAGTAGAGTAGATATATTATTGATCAAATGAATTCTCCAATTTACCCTTTTATCAAGATTTTTCTTTTTCACTATTTTTTTTTATAATTCAGAAATTTTATTTTTTTTCCTTCAAAATTTTCAATTTTGAGTAATTTGATGCTTTTGGCTTGAGTTTTTTTTTTTTTTTTTTTTTTTTTTTTTTCGTCGTTGAGTTCCCATGGCGGCGGGAACAATGGCGATTGCCGTCGAAGCTGCGGTGCTGCTCTACTACATGCTTAGCTGGAGGCTAGCAGCGTCGTCGTCGATGCTAAAGGTCAACAAAGACAGGGTGATAGGAGGAGCAACGACGAAGATTTGTCGAGATCGAGTAGAAAGAGAATCGCTCAAAGGCCAGCTCAGGCTCCGACGAAACTCTTCGAGTTGATCACGATGTTGTCGGAGACGCTCCGGTTCACGTACTTGGAGACTTTAGGCAAGTGGCCGATCAGCAATTTGGCGTTCGGCATTTATCGTAATTTTGTAGATTCTGCTTGGTTGTCTGCTAGCTTTTTTTTTTTTTTTTTTTTTTTGTTTCAAAATTTTCAATTTTGAGTAATTTGATGTCTTGGTGTGAAAGCATGGTGGTTGAAGATTGGGCCTCTTCTTTTTGGCCCTCTCTCCTCTCCATTCTTATCTCAAAATTGAAGCTTTAAGGGAGGGGATGGTGGTTATGGTTGTTGTTATGGTGGTTTGTTGGGCAATTGTTGGTTGGAATTTTGTGGATGGGTGTTTTATGTTATTTTAATAAGAAATACTAAATCTACAATATTTTCACAACAAATTATAAGTAACATGTTCTTACAGGTTGTTATTGGTGGGTAAAAAGTAATTTAAGTGGTAGATTCAAATTATAACTAATACTCTCAACCACCATATACGGTATCCAAATCACCAACAACCAAAAAACCATGCCACACCTCAACCAAACCCCATCACAAAGCCCAAACAACTTCATGCCCTAAACTAAAAATGCCATAAAAGTCCCCATTGCCCAATCAACCATAACCCATTACCAATATCCTCCATAAACATAACCACATATCTAAATCAAAACCTATTAATTAAATTCCCCATACACTAGATCACAATTCCATGGTCCAAAGATAAGCTAGAGAAAGAAAGTGATGAGAGGCATGATAATGGGAGGTAGACTTTTTTTTTTTTTTTTTTTTGTTTCAAAATTTTCAATTTTGAGCAATTTGATGTGTTGGTGTGAAAGCATGGTGGTTGAAGATTGGGCCTCTTCTTTTTGGCCCTCTCTCCTCTCCATTCTTATCTCAAAATTGAAGCTTTAAGGGAGGGGATGGTGGTTATGGTTGTTGTTATGGTGGTTTGTTGGGCAATTGTTGGTTGGAATTTTGTGGGTGGGTGTTTTATGTTATTTTAATAAGAAATACTAAATCTACAATATTTTCACAACAAATTATAAGTAACATGTTCTTATGGGTTGTTATTGGTGGGTAAAAAGTAATTTAAGTGGTAGATTCAAATTATAACTAATACTCTCAACCACCATATACGGTATCCAAATCACCAACAACCAAAAAACCATGCCACACCTCAACCAAAACCCCATCACAAAGCCCAAACAACTTCATGCCCTAAACTAAAAATGCCATAAAAGTCCCCATTGCCCAATCAACCATAACCCATTACCAATATCCTCCATAAACATAACCACATATCTAAATCAAAACCTATTAATTAAATTCCCCATACACTAGATCACAATTCCATGGTCCAAAGATAAGCTAGAGAAAGAAAGTGATGAGAAGCATGATAATGGGAGGTAGACTTTACGATAATTGAGTTAGAGAAAGCATGAATTTGGGAGGAGTTTTGGTAATGACTTGATGAAAAGACAATGAGAGAGTGTCAATCGTGATTAAGTGGAAGTGGAAAGAGAGATCTATAAGAGACACCAAGGTGTGCTTGCCATCGTGAGAGTGCTTGTGAGTTGTTAGGAAAAGTGAAAAACAAATGCATCATCATATATGTCAAGAACAACGGAATTAAATCTAAGATACAAGAGAGACATTAGACAAAAATATTGTTTAAAAAAAAGTCGTTGAGCTATTGTGTTAGTGTCCATTTGTTATTTTTTATTTTTTTTCTAATAACTTATTTGCCTAATTTATTAATGGGGAAAATTACAACTTACCCACTAGTAGTTTGGCCAAAATTTAAGTTACTTACCTGTGGTTTGAAATTTGACATTTTACCCACCTAAAATTAGTTCAGTTAGATTTCCTTAATCCACTTCTATTAAAAACATGGTTAAGGGTCCGTTTGGGATCCACTTATTTTGCTGAAATTGAAAATTTTTTTGTTAAAAGTACTGTAGATAAATGTAAAAGTTAGCTGAAATAGTATAGTGGGACCCATAAATAGTACCAAAAAATGTAGTGGGACCCATGAATAGTAGTAAAAATAAGTTGAATAGTAAAATAAGTTGGCAAAAATAATCTTTGCCAAATGGACACTAAAGGTGCATTTGTCTCTAGCGACTGCGTTTGCGTTTGTTTCCAGCACGTTTTTTTTGGCTGTTCCATGGCACTGTTCATGGACCAACCAAGTGCTAAAAACGGGTGAATAGTAATTTGTATTAATAAAAAATATTTTGCTACAGTGTTTTTAGTAATAAGTTTTCAGTTTTCAGCAAAATAAGCGGTATCCAAATGCACACTAAGGGTCTGTTTGAATACCGCTTATTTTGCTGAAAGTTTATTACTGAAAACACTGTAGTAAAATAATTTAAAAAAGGCAAAACACTGTTGTTGAAAACTTATTGCGTTTTTCACTTCATGGTTGATCCATGAATAGTGCCTCTCCCAAACGCAAAATGTGCAAAACATGTAAACATCCTCTCACAAATGCACGCTAAATGTGCGTTTGGGATTGCTTAGAGCATCCACATTGGTGGAGCCATAAATTTAGCAATATGGCTCCACAAAAAGCTACTTTATCTATCTTACCTTCTCACTTTACAAAACACCCAATATCAGTGGTTTTATTTTAACTTTCAACACAATAAAATAATATAAACAACATAATAAAATAATATATTCATTACAATTAAATAATATATTTACTACAAAGCAGCTTGAACACATGAATAAAATAATATATTTAATATAAAGTAGTGTGAACACGTAATTTAATCATACTTTTTTTTTTTACCTATTACCTACCGTGCACAACCACTTTTGTGTGACTGTGCATTGTAGCTGTAGAGCAAAATTATTTGGTTTTGGCTTTACCAATGTAGCCATAAATTTGTATTTGGGGGTGCTAGGATAGCAATATAGCTTTTTAGCATTACTAATACTCTTAAAAAGTTATTTTTTTACTATTCAGCTTATTTTTGCTATTACTCATGAGTCTCATTGCATTTTTTGGTATTATTCATGGCCCCACTGTATTATTTCAACTACCTTTTAGTTTTATCTACAGTACTTTCAGTAAAAAAACTTTCAATTTCAGTTAAACAAAATGTTTCCAAATGGACACTAAATATGTGATTTTGCTTCACTTTTATATTTCTCTCCTCAAAAAACATAAAAATATAAGATTAAAAAGAATCCAGTGGAATTCTTACATCATGGGATTTCAAACCATAGGTAGGTAACTTAAATTTCGGTTAAACCTTGTAAGGTATCAAATTTTAAATCACATGCAGACAACTTAATTTTGGGTAGTGACTAGGCTTGTCCACGGGTTGGGCCAGGTCGGTTTTGGACCCAACCTAGACTTGACCCGCCGGCATCGGGTGGAGGAACTCGAAACTGACCTTTGGAATCAATCGGTCAAGTTAGTTTCGGGTGAGGGTGAGTGTCGGTCGGTCGCTTGAAACTAAAAAAAGTCATCGAAATATGCAAAAAACGACGCCGGAATTTGGAAAAATTTGCTAAAATCTGGAAAAAGTCGCAAAATGTGGAAAAAGTTGTCGGAATCTGCATTTTTTTCGCTAAAAATTGCTGAAATTTGGCCGGATCTAACTAAATCCCACTAGATTTAGTCAGATCTTGTCAAGATCTCGCCAGATTTGGTTGAGATCTTACTAGATCTAGTCAAGATCTGGCTTGTTTTTGCAGATTTGCCCGGATTTTTTATATGACTCCGGTCAGGTTTGGGTTGCTCGGGTTTTGGAGAAGCAAACCCACCACTTGACTTGCAGGTGTTGGTTCTTGAAAACGGAAACCCGTTGCCGACCGACTGGACCTTCGGTTCGGGCCAAAATCGGGTTAGTGTCGGGCGGTTCGGCCGGGTTGTTGGGCTTCGAATGGTCTGGACAGCCCTAGTAGTGACCACTACAACTTCACACGTGCCAAATAGAGGCACTGTTTTGCCTGCTGTTTAAGTGACTAACGGCATAATCATGTGAGACGCACGTGCAGTAGAGAGAGAAAAACTAGATTCCACCTAATAGAAACTGAGGAGAGAGAGTGGCTGCGGCATCGTGGGTCGGCCGCCGTTCGTGGTATTCGCCGCCGGTATCTCCGTTTGTGGGTCAACCGCCATTCGTTACATATACCTCTGTTACCGCGGATAAAGGCCACCGTATAGCAAAGACATCTCAACGGTAGGTTTTCTGTAATGGGTTTTCGAATATTTTGAATTTTGTTTATATAGATTTTTTTTAGCTACAACTTCGAAAATGATTTTGTAAGCGCTGCAAAATGACTTGTGATTGGATTTGGTTGTCGTAGTTTGTGTTGAAAGGAGTTTCCTCAGTGCCCATGAGGTGTTTGACAAAAGTCCCCACTGATAAGAAAGTTGAAGAAATTATTATTTCTTTGAATTTGATCACAAGGTCCAATTAACATTGCGCTTGGAAAATTTTGAGGGGAATAAAATGGCATGGGTATTGATTGTTGCTTCTCTGGTAGTGCTCTGGGTAGCATCTCTCTGTAAAATTCTCTATACATCAAGCTCACCTTCCCGGAACTCATTCTTGACTACTGGTGGGTTATTCACACAACCATTATTTGCTTGATTTCTCTTTTCTATATATTGATTGGTTAGTAAGTCTATGTGTTAATGCGCTTTTTCTGTCATGAAAACTAGGTGGGGCTTTTCAGAGAAGGAATGTCTTGCTGGTTGTTGCTCACCCAGATGATGAGTCTATGTAAACTTTCTTCAACTCTTGATTTTTTAATTCCAATTCTGCTCTAATGATTGATTTACTTTTTTTTTAATTTTTTTTTTTTTGGGTTTTTGTTTTTGTTTTTATTTTAATAAATGCGTTGCTATATTGTTGTATTAATGTATGCTTTCAATTAAATACAAACGATGATGTTACCGCTATTTGTAATGATTGCTCGATTTCTTCACATATTTCATTTACTTGAAAGATCAAGTGTTGGGTATTTTATTTATTTATTTTTAAATTTTGACAGACAAATTTTGCTTTTTGTTGTCCAAGTCACTTAATATACTGCAATTTTTGTTTTTTGCTGTTTGAATTGATGAACTGTCCTTGTTTATGTGATTTTACGTTGCATTGAAACATTTTACAACATTTCTGCAGGTTCTTTTCTCCAACAATAAGCTACATTACTTCTAGAGGGCATAATCTGCACATATTGTGCTTATCAATCGGTAATACTCTTTCATCAATACAAGATTTGTTCATATTGGTGTTTTAGATCAAGATACACGTGCTTGTGTAACTACTTTATTTTGGGTATTTGAATTCACCAGCCATATCTGTATAGAATAAAAAAAATAAAAAATTTCACTATTTCAAAATCATGGCATTTGCATGGCAGATGAAATAGGAGCTTGAAACTAACAGACTCCCTTTTAGTTGGTATTGAAGTATTCTCGTCTGTAGCTGATAAGACAACCTTCTTATTTCAAACATTTCTTCTTTAGTGTTCAAGATGTCCTTTATAAAAGGCATTTTTTTGAGCCATGCTGATTTTACATCCTAACTACAGGATGTTTGCAGTGTACCCTGTCAATCTTGATTGTAAATTATACCATAGATGCTGTTTGAATTGCAATTTATGCGTGGAAATGCCTTCCTGCTTTCCCACAATGTCTTAGACTAATCTAGCTAAATCTATTGCTTGAGTAGAATTAGAGTCTCCCTTTAGTATTTTCCCTTTCTTGTTAATTCCATGTTTTGGTTTTATTCTAGTTTTCTCTGTCATGTGGGTATTTAGTTTTGTTAGTTTGTTCTACAAATTATCGAAACAATAGGTGTAATTGTAAAGCCTCTATAACTACTGTTTCATGTATAATTCCTACAGACAATTGACGTGGGGCACCATTGAATCATCTCTACTGATGTTTTCAGTGTATCCTATCCTGGATATATCTCTTTTACTTATTTTCATTTATTTTGTAGGTGATGCAGATGGCAAAGGGAATATAAGAAAAGAAGAGCTCTATCAAGCTTGTGCAATTCTCAAGGTGAGTTGCTAGGTACCATTTGAAATTTACTTAGAATGGCAATTCAAGACAACAAATATTAGTACGAAGTTTCCAACTAAAACCCAAGCTTCTCTATACATGCCTGTCAGCCTAATGTTCAAGTTATTTTCTAGTGCCAACTTACCCTGCCATTCCAATAATTCATGTTGAGGGCCTACATAACAGATAACTTCATAATTCTTTTCTTGTAACTCTAGTAAAAGATTTTCACCTTCTCTCTCGACCATCCTTTGAACATTTGGTCTTGGGGATACTGAGATAGCAAAAAACCAACTAACATCAAAACAAAAAGAATGTTGGTAGTCAGAATTTCTTGTTGGCATTGATTTTGATTGTATGACTATAACATGTGAAATTTTACATGCAGGTTCCACTTCAACAAGTGAAGACTCTGGACCATCCTGAGTTGCAGGTTCTACTCCAATAAGTTCATGGAAGAACATATATATCTTTGTATTGTTTGAAATGCTATTTGAGGCAGCAGCTATAATTTGACAAGGTGTAATTTTTAGGATGGTTTTGGCAGGGCTTGGAACCATACTTTATTGGCTAACATTATTGAAGGGCAAATTAATAGTCATGGCATTGACTTGGTGAGATCGTTTTTCCTAATAGTGATAAACATTATCATTTCATCATTTATTATTTATTTATTTGTTTTGGATGAGTTCCTTTCTTCAGTTCTATTGTGGTTTCTGGGATTGTTAATTTTTATGTGTTGGGGTTCTGAAGTCCCTGGCTTTTCAGGGAGATGCTACAAACTTGAAAGGCTCTGTTTTGTATCACAAATTTGTGGTATCTCCTCTAAGATCTCATTTTTCATGTGGGCATTTGCAGATTATTACTTTCGATAGATATGGTGTTTCAGGTCATTGTAATCATCGTGATGTGCATTATGGAGTACGGTAAGTTGAATTTTGATTTACTTATTTATTTATTTACATTTATCTACTTTTTATAATTTATAAAAAAAAAAAAAAAAAATCTACTTTTCATAACTGTAAAATGTTTAGCCTTTACATTCATCTGGCATATAACTTAATAGCTATTAGTATTGTTGATAAGCACTAGCACCTAAAATACCTTTTATGCAGGTCTGTTTCACTACCCATTTTAATCATGCATATCTGGACATAGTTGTCTAAATTGTATTGTGGATTTAATAGCAGAGTTGTAAAATGTAGAAGAAGCTGTTATAAATTTTTGCTAAGCTGGATTTATTGTGCTTTATATGATTGCAATAACATCTACTATTTATTATCTAGTCAGTCGATCACTTACATGTTCTTGTTATAGTTGTCTTAAACTGAGTCAAGCATTTATATTCACTATTCCTAAATATTGCACTTTCTGGTTCTATCTGTCAATGGAACCTCTGCCCCGATCTCTTGCAGAAAGCAAGGTAGCTCACCCTGCTCAACTGCTTGCTGCTTGAGAGCATGAGAGTGGTTCTTGCTCCAATTCTCAGGGGGCAGGCCCGTCTGCAGCAGTATTATACCAACTATCACTTCTGGTTCTGGACCCTAGTCATTACAAAAATAAAAGGAAATGGAATTTCTTTACTGTAGTGTGAGTGCTGAAAATTGATCAGTTTAAACTAGAATTTGGCATGTGGAATGCATCTTATCTGGCTCAAATTGTACAAAAATTGGTAGAAGCCCACACAACCAAATGATACAACCTGGTAATGTAAACCTGTAAGGGCTGTGAGGTATAATTGAGTCTGAGAGTCCAAGCAACCAAACCAACCACAGTTTTCTTGATCAGTAGCAAAGGTTTTACGTTGATGAGAAGAATCTTCCTAAAAATTTTGCACCATGATTACAGCATGAGGTTGGGATTGGTAATTTACACACACCCTCCCTGGGTCTTGAACCAGTACGTCTATCAGAATGAGGGGATATTTTTGATAAATGTCATTAGCATGAGGCAAATTATGTATCCACATTAGATGAATTCAGCCAGTTACTGAATATTAGCAAATTACCATTTACAGTATGGCTGCTTTGATGATAATGTTATTATGACAAAAATACAATATGTTTTGAGATTTATTTATTTATTTCTTTATTTATGTTTGTAAGCAGCAAGCTCTTGCGCGATACTCCACATGGAAATATTGAGGCTTGGGAACTTGTACGTTTTCTTTTCTTCAGTTTTAGTTTAATTATACCAATAAAAAAGGTTCTATTTTTATTATAACGTTTGATGCATCTTGATTAACATTGCCAATTTATGTTGTTGAAAAATTCATAATGATATAGCACAGTTCTAAATACCTTGCTTTCGATGAGTATAATTATTATTCTATTCAAATATTAGAATGCATCCATAGTTTTATATGATTGTGTCCTTATTAACTTTTCATAGACAACATGATGGGTTGGTTTAAAATTTTTTCAATTTGATACAGAATTACTAACGAGTCTGCTGAGCAAATTTGTAGATGAAGATTTTATACACTTCTTTTGTTTGACCTAAAGTGACATGTTACACTTCTTTGAGGCTTCTTGCTCAAAATATCATACATGTGGTTTTTTTTCATTGTTCTCAGGTCAGTACCAACATATTACGCAAGTATATTGGTCCAGTTGATATCTGGTTTTCCATTTTAGATGCCATGCAGCACTCAGGTGAAGTGATGCATTGCTTGCTAAATGAGCATCCCCAGAAGAGCTTCCTCGCAATGGCACAACACTCAAGCCAGTGGGTTTGGTATGTATTTATTCTTGTATTTTCACCAGAAGAAGGAAACCTTTTTTGTCATGAGATGTTTTCAACCAAAGTCATCTCTGTTTATTTGTTTCCTTTCTCAAATGTACTGCCTTGCTTTTGATTGTCAAGGTGATATCTTCTCATAAAATATCCAGGACTTATGATCTTTTTAATTAGACATATTTCTAGATAAATGTACCAATGAACCATGTTTATTTCCGCAGGTTCCGCAAGCTTTTTGTAGCATTTTCCAGTTATACCTATGCGAACATGCTTAGAAGGATTGAGTGTAAGTGAAGTTACAGGATTGGAGAATATATGGATTATGAGGTCTGTTTTGAATATGAGTATCATCGCTAATGTTTTGTATTTATCCACGGATATATTGCCAATTTTATACATGCGTTTGAATGTGCTTCATGTGCATCAGTCTCTTTTCTAGCACAATTTTTGGCAATTGAATAGAAGGCTCTTCAGTCAGGACTCTGGTGCACAGTGCCAGGCAACTGCATTTTGTCATATTTTTCCTGAAATATCCCATCCTCTTTGAATGACTGGGGTGAACGAAAAGCAGGGGAGAAAAAGAAGAATTTCACAAACAAATTCTGCACTATGTTTAGGTTACTTGAAATAGTTTGGTCGTATATTGCATAAAACTCTGTGTTGGCATGCATTGGTTTTTGTTTTTGGTTTTGGAAAATGTATAGGATTAATTTTGATTTGTGCTAATTTCTGAGTGACTCAAAATAATGCTTCTTCATCGCTGATAAAGCAATAGATGCCCACCTCTTTTTTCAATTTTTCTTTATGTATCAACTTCAACTGCGTCCATGATTTCTCTCCTTTTAAGGACATGTCTATTTTTCACATTAGACAGTGAGATCCCACGGTTCACTTATATTAAGCGGTTTCTCCTCTTCCGTCAAATTTTATACGTTTTTATTAATTACCTCGAGCATTGCATGGGGATACTATTAAAAATGTGGTGAATATTTGGCCTCTCTTTCTCATACGTTATTGTGTACAAATTGGAGTACTATTATTTCAACTTTGTCATGTACCTGGATGAGGCATTACCTACTCTGCTTACTGATTCAAAATTTACTGCTTCATACTCATGCTTTGATGCAAAGGGATCTTGTATTTTGGTCATTTCTCACATTCTGTGTCTAGAGCCACAAAGAGTCCCTGTGCTCTCTTTCACTTTTCTCTCCCACTGTAGTGCTGACAAACTTGGGATCTTTTTCTGTCATCAGAGAATAGAGATGGTCAGCTGTTCTATGAAAACAAATCAAGAAGGAATCAAGCCTTTAAATTGCAGTTTAACATCCCCATCTCTCAATTTTTTCAACTATTAACTGCTACTTGCATTGGCCTTGGCTACGCGCCCCAGCCTTGGCAGCATCCATGCCTTAGCCTTGGCAGGGTGCCTTCGGGCCATGGGCTCCCTATGGGCACGTAGCTAGGGCTAAGGCTAAAACAGCAGACATGGACTGGCTGCCAAGGCATACATTCTGCCTTAGCCTTGAAAGCGTGCCCATGGGGCCATGGATGTTGCTAAGGTTAACGCAGGCTTGCTGCCATTGCCAAGGCAGCCCCATGGGCATACAGCCAAGGTCAAGGCATGCAGTCGAGGGCAAGCCTGGCCCGTAGCAATTGACATGGCATGCAGCCAAGGCTGTGGCTGCCCCACGCACACGTAGCCGAGGCAAGAGGGGCAGTGGGCAGGAGCGACACAGGGCTGAATCAAAGGGGGTTTAGCCATGGCAGCGTGCATGCCTTGACCTTAGCTGCGTGCCCACGGGGATTGCCGTGGCCTTGGCAGCGTGCCCATGAAGGCAGCCCCATGGGCACGCTTCCATGGCCATGGCATGCTGCCAAGGCCATGGTTGCCCCCATGGGCTAGCTGCGAAGGCATGCATGCTGTAGAGGCCAAGGCAGACCTTGGGCACGCTGCATGCCCATTGGGCCTACCTTGGCTGCTACATGCCTTTGCCTTGGCTGCTGCATGCCATCGCCCTGGCTGCGTGCCCGTAGGGCTTGATGAAATTGTATGAAGATTGAAATTTAGAGGTTTTTATTATTATGGATTTCTTTTGTAAATTAATTTTTGGCTCAGATGTTTAACTGCATTTATATTCCTTTGTGTTATAAAGAGTTGTGTTTTAGCGTTCCTCTCTTCAGGTATACCTTTTTTTCTTAAAATCATCTCAATCTTCTTCTTCCTTAGCAAATGGAGATTTGGGTAAGATTGAACTAGTTTCAAAATTTTAGAAACTAACATGGTTTAGGAACTGAAATAGTAATTTAGCCAATAAAAGAAAAGAAGTATATATGTTTTTTTTAGGGAAGTGCATTTGCTATATGCATATGGCGCAATTTCAAAATTCATATCAGATAATGAAGATTCTGAAATGTTTGTTAGGTTTGATAAAAACTAGTCTGCAAAACCTGACTAGTCAAGTCTCGCTTACCAAATAAATTACTGTTACAGAAAAGCAACTTTAATTTTTGGGTTTCACCAATCTCATTTATGCAACATATTTGAGGCAAGAAAATCCGGCAACTTGCTAAAAGGTAGATTTTTAAATCCAGAATCTTCTCAACTGCCTTACCACCAACAAATCATCTCACCTGTCCCTCCTAAAATCATGGAACATTAAGAACTTCAGCTGGAGTCCTTATCAACCCAACGTCCGTGTTGAATTTATCAGAATTGCTCTACTTGTTGCTTGACATTACCATCATCCATCCCAACATGCCCTTCAGTTTCCCCATTCATGCATTCAATTTCTCTTACGTTAATTTCCTTATGCTTGAAGAGAGTATTGACTGCATTAATATGAACATTGTCGCAATCATTTGTAAGAACAGAATCAGTCTGATTTATGCCCTCTTTTTCATGTTCATCAGAGTCTTCTGCAGTAGCAACCACAGTCCCTGAAACACCCAAGCGTCCACCATCTTCTAGCCTGTTACTTACAGACTCAGCCACATTAACTTGATGACTACTCTCCTCCTCAATGAAGGCCCTTGCCTTGTAATCTTTTCCATCAATATCCAAAGATAATGTGGCTGGTAAATCAGTTTTCTCAATGATCTGGGGTCCGTCATATACTGCATTAGCCAGTTTTCTGGAGACATTATCTTCAATTTCTACAGAACTGTCTGTTGAATTTATAGCACTCCCGTAAAAAGAACCATCCTCTTCACGAAGATCCAAGAACCCTCCAAAAGGGCTATATATTCTGTATTCAATATCATTTTTTCTGCTTTAACAGAAACTTCTGATGCACTACTTTCATCATCCCCCGAATCCATAAAAATTTTCAAATAACTGCTAGCATCATCCTGAAGAGAGTCACTTCCATTGTCATATTGGTTTTCAAGCAGTTTCTCTTCATGAATACCAATAGAATTGTTGTTTGGAGGCATAATTCTTTTTTCGATCTCTAGGAGTTTTGTTTTTGCTTTGCTAATAACGTTTATAGCCCATCCATCTTCATTGACATCTCTGCTAAGAGAAAATAGGATCCCATCTTTTATTAGGGACTTAATTTGGCTTACTGAAATAACAAAGTAGGCAGCAGTTAATGAAAATCATTTTAAAGGTGTAGTTTCTAATTGTCTATAAAGCCCAATGGTTTCCTGACCTCATATTGCAGCATGAATGCTAGTTTATTACTGTATATGGTGCAGCTGTGTGCTTAGTGTTTGTTGGCTTACAGAAATCTTGAATAAATTTACAAGTGACTACAGGGGTTTTTGTCATAAGATGGAAATGTTCCTAAATGTTGGAGCTTAATCAAATTAAAAATCAAATAACTAAATGCAGAACGGAAGACTATATAATATATACTCGCATGATGAATGTAATATTTGTGTGTGCACGTGCGTGCACTGTGCATGAATGTTCAAGCATATACAGTCATGGCTGAAAATATTATATTAGACTTTAACTACAATAAAAGGAAAAAAGACAATAAAATCAACTCCTGAGCTCCTTTTCATTATTCAACAAAGTACTGTAAAGTATCAAATTGCATCAGCACCTACCTATCAGGATTCAGTCCAGCTGAGGCAAAGGCTGATCTCATATAAGTTACAAGAAGCAAGGTATTGTTGGAGAAATATCCTCCACGCATTGCGATTTCCTCCAGAAAATGCATGTCCAAAACAAACTGTTCTAGGAACAACAACATTATTGAAATAATTTTAGTGGATGAATTGGTATCATGGCAAAAGATTAGTATAAATTTCCTTACGGATTAAAAACCCTCGTCACATCATCATAAGGCCGAAGAAAACTATGGTTCTCCAGCTAATTTCACGTGCAAGCCAACCAAAAAATTGGGAAGGGACAGATATGGGGAGCCATTTAGAGCTTGTTTGGATTCAATATTTTGATAACTCAATTCTCAGTTTTCATAACTTATAACTCAAAAATAGTGGGACCCATAGCAAAAAGGTTGTTTGGCCAAACGATAACTCTGTTTCCATCACTCAATTCTCTGATTTTTGAGTTATGAGTTATGGAAACTGAAAACAACCAAAGGTTGTTTTCAGTTTCCATAATTCATAACTCAATGGCAATATTGTAATTAAACACACACAGGGGACCCACAGCCGCAACTTTTGAGCACCTTTTGACATTTTTTTTTTCACTTATTCGGTCTTCAGTTCTAGGTTTTTTTTTTTTTTTTTACTTAGGTGAGTTTGGGTATTGAAAAAAAAAAAAAAAAAAAAAAAAAAGAGAAAAAGAGAGAGAAAAAGCTGCACCAGCTGACAGGTATGGGGCCCACAAATAGTGTGAAAAATATTGAGTGATGGAAATTGGGTGATGATGCCAAACAAGTATGAAAAATTGAGTGATGAGTGATGGAAATTGAGTGATAAAAAAACCTTGCCCAAACAGGCTCTTAGTGTTTAGCCATGTAAGTTCAAAAGTACAGTGGCAAGATTGCCTCCAACATGAAACTAAATCATACTATATTGAAAATAGGAAATGAAAAAAGGAGTTGATGTCAAACTTTAATTTAACTGAAGCTAATGGAGTAATGTTCTAAATAAAGTCTCTCACCTCTGAGAAATTGTACTCCAAGGTAGCAGGGAGGTTCTACAAATTCACCTAAAAAGGTTCAAACAACATTTCCATCCATATTCATTGTGTAGTATAAATTTTGACTTACACCGAAAAGATTATTGAAGACACATAATATTAAATATGTCTAGAAAGGTATCCCTGGACACTTCTAAATTTTAAATTAAATCTTCCGTTTAAGTATCAGTATCATAGATATTAATCATACACCAAAAATTTTAAAATAGGGTTCAATGCAAGGGTGTAGGAATTAAAAAGAGGAAAGAGTTTAATTTATGTTTTAAGAATACAAGGGTGAACACCTATAGTTGTACAAGCTCATGGTGTAGAATTGGGTAGAACAATTAATAAGAGAAGCAAATCCTGATGCTCCAACCGGGATATCACACATACTCAGGAGAAGAAACCCTTTAATGGACATGAAATTCTGTGCATCCAAAATATATATATATATATATATATATTTATTTTGGCAAGTTACACATGCACCCCATTGATTTTGAACCCAACCTCAATGTCCACCCATTCTTGTGGGAGGAGGAAGTGCCATTTGTGAGTTTAAGTGCTCAATACTTGCAAAGCATCCAAGCAAGAAGATGAAGCAGATCAGCAGATAAAGAGGGCAAAGGAAGTCAAGTAAGTCAAGTATGCACAAAACTGCAAACAAATTTCGTAATAATAATTGTATATAATGAAAATAAACTTAAATCTTAAAAAGATAAATCTGCCATGAATTCTCTAAGCAGTACTCAAAGGGAGAAAAAAGAAAAGAAAAGAGAAATATATACCCTCTTGAAATTGTCAGAATGTTGGGCAGAAAAATTCTCTTCACTAGTTGCCCAGATTGCTTTATTGTTGGATATCCAAACATATATGGCCTCTATTAGTTCCTTCAAAAGTTCCATCAACCAATCAACTTCAATAACACCATCGTCAGCAAGTTTTTCTAATTTCCTCAGTTCTAAGAATAGTACCTGATCATATCACACCAAAAATTGAAAACCATATAAGTAGCAATTATGTAGAGAAGCAATTGTGTCTCTTCAAAAGAAACAGGTAACAGCTGTCTACTTTTTGATCAGGTCCTTTTCAATAAATTTTTTTACTCATGAGGTTTAATTTTTGAAATTATGCTGATCTTTATAGATGTTCTTCAAAAATAAAGGGTTACCTGAAAGGCAACAGAGAGCATCAGAACATGTTGATCATCAATGCAAGTTTCTGGTGTATTTGTGGAGCCAGTTTCCAGCAACATCATTCTATGTATAAATTTCTGGCAGAAACAGTCTCTGAGCTGACTGGAAGCCTCTTGAATAAACAATATACAACTATCAAGTTCCTACAGTTGACCACCAACTAAATGGCTTCTCACTGGCTCAGAATTGATATGACTAATGCTCCCAAATATATTTTCAATGATGATAGAGAAGAACTGTTCTAGTGTTGATAGATTCGCTAGAATAGAGACCTGTTGGAGCAGTGACTCTGCTAAATTGATTCTTGAACCATTTTTTTCAGCAGCAATTTTTTCACAGGTGATGGCTCTTTCAAGGATGATAGTATATTCCACAAAAAGGTTCATGAGTCCACTGAGGATTGAACCTTCCATTTGAAGTGCAACTAGAGGTGAAGCATCCTCTATGATAGCCTGAAGAGAGGAAAGGATATATGTAAGAGTAAAGTCATACCTATAAAGCAAATATGACTAAGAAAAAGAGCATGTTTCATTTAATATACATACAAAATGGTCATATTTGGCTCCCCATTCAACAACAACTGTCATTTCACAATTACAAATCCTTACAGTGAAAAAAGTCAAGCACTAACATGACCTTGACTTCTTTATGTGTAACTAATTAGCATTTGTTCGGATGAGCTTATTTTCATCTTAAAATAGAATGTGAAACTTTTTGAAGCACCACATTTTACAAGGTAGAACTGTATTTTTGTACAATAAACAAAATAAACTCATCCAAACACACTAAACGAACTAACAGCTAAGTTTTTTTTTTTGAGGAAAAACTAACAGCTAAGGTGATTGTTTGGTTGAATGTAATAATTTTCGTATTGAATTTGAAACCCCTTTCAGGTCTTATTGAAGAAAACAGAAGTATAAAGTGCTTCTTACATTCTTGAAATTTAGTAAATTGCAAACAATGAAAATAGCTTTGAAGCCATTACTATAGCTGACAGTTTAGGAATTTACTTAACAGGTCTTTCCAAGAACAATAGATATATTAGTTGTGTGCTTTGAAACCTATGGCAGTTTTTATTGCTTGGTGAGAATTACTGTTGTGGCATTGACAAACAACAGAATGAAATTGTATTAAATGAAACTCTTATAAGTTATGTATTTATATTACTTACAAGTTAACTCAAGCATGGGATAATGTATACTTTCCTGGCTTTACTTTTCAAGCAAAACTAACAAGAAATAAAACAAACCTGTAAGAGTGTTACAAACTTACGGCCGCTGTTAGTGAGCAAGCAATATTCTGGTTTTTGCCCAACAGCCATAGAAGAGCATCCTTCATTTACTATTCCTGATACAAGATATCTACCCAAAACCCAAAAGTCAGTTGCTGTAAAGATACCAATAACTTTCTTATAGTGTTCTATATGTATTTGTAGAACCTCTTCCACACAAGGACAAATATTCTTGATCAGGTGAGGCCACAACTCTAATTTCTGAGTTTCTAACAAAGAGCAAAACAACATTGCAAACTGCACAGCTTCTACCACTGTGGATAATCTTCCATTTATTTCTGAAATGGACTTGACATATTTATTAAAGCAAACAGAAAATACTTTGGTTTCTTCACAGGCCCACTGAATAAGTTCTGAAGCATAAGGAAAAGCTTCCCCATGTAACATTATGAAGCTCCTTGAGGCTTGAGAAATCATAGAAAACACAAATTTCGCAAGCTCCCTAATGTAAATCCCATATAAATACGTTTTTGAACACCACAAATCATGTACTCCAGTTGCAATACGTAAATGGTAATATTCAAGCAATAATTGAGTTGCAAGATGACTGTCACCAAGTCTGCAAAGTCCATCTAGTGCCATTTGAAGTTCTGGTGCAGCTGTTCTTGGGTTTTCAGCCACCAGCGTCAACTGGTGTGTAAGCATGGCCTTCCTCTCACAAATTGCAGAGTTATATAACATTAAAACATCTGATGGAGTATTTCCTTCAAACTTCAGCCTCTGAAAATTTTCATCCTCCAAGTCCATAATGTCCAGAGCTTCATCTATCTTGTTTTCTGATAGGAGAAGATCCAGGGTTTCTGAAACATCATTAATGAAAGCATCTAACTCACTTGGCTGAGGTGAATCAGTGCAAGCAGGTTCTTCTATAATCGATTCTATTGTATCTTCCGATAAAAATTCTAGATAGCTGCCATCTACTAGTTCCTTCACAAGCTTTTTTTTGGGTCAAAACATGGTTTTTCAGTTCCACAAGTTCATTCTCAACACCTTCTACTTCTTCGAATACTCTGCACATGTAAATAGCATATCTCACTAATACTTGCTTAAAAATCACCACCTCAATTCATCATATTCAAGTAACTATAATGAATTTATATACTATTTAATTATGATTAATGCTATGGTTATTACAAACTTTTAGCTCAATTTTGTTACATATTAACAAACATATGTGGTGGTGCCTAGTGTAACGTATGGCACCCACGTATTGCGCATGGTGCAAGCCAAATTCAACAAATCTGGATAAGCGTGGCATGACATCTAACTAGTCACACCAATTTGCTTATAGTAACCTCCAAAGACAAAGTCTTCTTCCAACCCATCACCGTTGATAAGACCAGCCATGTGCATTAAATCACATGAGTTATTAAAGGCAGAAATATCATGTTGGCATTTCGTCCTTGTAATTTTCAACCCATAGTCAATTTGGACCTTACTGTCATCTCGTTGAGTGAAATTGAAAATAATCCAAATTGATAATGACCCCAAAATGTAAGGACCAAAATATTGTTTTTGCCAACAATTTAAATAAGTCACTTTACTATTAAACAGGTCATGTCACCAAAAATACACGTGAATGGTTTTAAGAACCGCCACACAGTGTGTTGGAAGAAAATTTTCAGTCCTCAAATTATACATAAGAAATGATATGCTTAGTCCACCCCAAAACTTTGAGAATTCTTTATTGTTGTTTCTACATAATCAAACAACGAAGAATAACCAAATTTGGCTCAAGTATGTTACCTAACAAAGGCTGAATAATTAGAAATGATGTTTCTTCGAAACTCTTCATTCGAGGCCGCCTTTAGTTCGATTAGCTCCGAACAAAGATGCATAATGCCCTAAAAAAACCGAAAACGCAACAAACAAACAAAGCAAACTAATCATTCACATTTTTTTCTTTCTTTCTTTTGATAAAATTTTCTCGGCAACCAAGCAGTGGTGTATGATTAGATTTAGACCTTTCCAGTTATGGATTGGAGTTCGGAGTCGTCATCGTCGTCGTCGTCGCCACGGTCGGTGCAGACGGAGAAGAAGTCGGGCTGGTGTTAGACTGCGTTTGGTTTTCCATGTCTCGGAATCGGAATCTTCTGGTCTAGGTGGAAGGAGATTCCATGGAAAATGGATTCCCGAGAAACAAACAGGAAAGCAGAATTCCAATTCCAAGCGATGAAGAAGAAGAAGAAGAAGTGAGAGTGAGTTAATATTATTAGGTAGTGTTTTTTGGATGTCTCCGTCGTCGTTTTGTGAAAGCTAAAAGCTTTGGTTTCTTCGTTGCCCCAAATCAATCTATGAGAACGACTGAACGATGCTCTCTGTCTTTCTCTTTCAGTTTTATATATTACCTTATGCGCCCGCGCCAATTTGCCTAGCGTACGGCGTCGTTTGATTTTTATTTGAATATATTTTTTTTTGGGGGGAGAAGAAATATGGTTAGTCCCAAAAATTTATATATTAAGATCTTTTGGTCCTATAAAGTTTCAAAAGTAAGTACTATTAGTCCTTCCATTCGCTTCTGTAAGTTTTCTTATTTGTTCAATAAATTAAGGGTCCCATAAGTTAGACCATTCGCATCAGTTCGACTATAATTTTTCGTCTATTTTACACTAAAAACTTACTTTTTTTATTTTACATACTCACTTCTCAAAATACTCCATATCAGTCCATCTATTCTACCATCTATTTTATTTAAATAATCAATTTTCTAAATTTTTTTATTATTTCTCTCAACTACCCCCTTTTCATACGTGTGCTCTCTCTCTACCTATTTTTTCTGATTTGTTGCTCTCTCTTTATACCCATCTCTATACCCATTTTTGAACACAGATCAACTCTCCCTCTCGGTGTAATCCACACCCTCTCGGTCAAATCGTCCTAGATCCGATTAGGCAAGGCCCATCTCGGTTAGACCTCCCTATCTCCGATCAGGCAAGACCAATAAGCTCCGATTAGGCAAGACCCGCGAGCTCTGATCAAACTCGATCAAGCAAGACGCACGAGCTCCGATCAAGCAAGACCCACAAGCAGCGATTGTTCCAGTCAAGCATTGATTGTTCCACAAGCACCGATCATTCTGATCAAGCATTGATCTGTCTCTTTGTTGGTTTGTCTGTGTGGGTTGGTTTGTGTGTGGGTGTGTTTGTGTATCTCTGTATTGATTTGTCTGTGTGGATGTGTTTGTGTGTGGGTGTGTTTGTGTGCATCTGAGGAAAAAGAAGATGAGGAGAGGAGAAGTTACTGAGTTCATTGTGCATGAAGAAGAGAGAGAAAAAAATATGCAAGCGTGAAATTAATAAAATAATAAATGGACTAGTTACAGTAATTGTGTAAATATACACGGTTACTGTAGTAAGTGTATAAATATACACATCTTTACACACTTTTAGAAACACTGATGTGGAGCATTTTTGAAGCAAAATGTGTAAAAGTGGTGTCTTTTTCTATTATACAAGATTTTGCATCCACTTATGTGGATGCTCTTAGGGACTTAACTATTATACTAATCCACTCCTACTGATTTATGTGTAATATAGTGGGGTGGAAGAGCAAATATATAAAATTGTAAGTAAAGAGTTCTCACTTATAATTCTCTAACCTTCGGGGGCAATTGCAATGCGTTGACAAACGATATTGCAATTTGTAGATATAGAAAATAAAATTTTTATATGATTAAGAAAATTAAAAGAGTTTCCTAGTTTTTTATTTATTTTTTAGAAACAGAGTTTCCTAGTTAAGTCCATAACATTCTAAAGGTATTAATTGACCCTAGTTTGAAGATTAAAATCCTTAAGGATTTGAAGGTGCGGTTTGGATCTGCGTCAACGGCTGCGTTTTATGTTTTCACGCGTTTTCAGTTTTTTTTTTTCTTTCTTCAACCGCACCTTTTGACTAAGTTAGCAGTGAACAGTGCACCCGTACACTGTTCACGGGTCCTACAAATTACACTTTTCAACAACTTTTTCATTAAAAGTGGGACCGTTCATGGGTCCCACAAATTACACTTTTCAACAACTTTTTCATTAAAAGTGGGACCATTCATAGGTCCCACAAATTACACTTTTCAACAACTTTTTCATTAAAAATGGATCCCATGATACTATTCACATATTTAGAAATTATTTTTCTATAGTATTTTCAGTTTTTAGTTTTCAGTTTCAGCAAAATAAGTTCTATCCAAATAGACCCAAAGTACTCTTCTCTAGGGTTTTACGAAAAATCTTATAAATAAGATATATGACATTGGTGGTTGGCCTTCAAAACAATTGTATAGTATTACAATAGTTTGCAGAATCCATGATTATGTGGTGTAATGATTCTTGAAATAAAAAAATAAATTTTACTTGCTATAACTTTTGCTAACTAACAATTTGTACTTGAATTAATAATAAGTATTTCAAGAAAAGTTGGGTTAATTTTTTTTTTGAATAAACAGTAATACTTATTAGAACGCACATGAAAATAGTAATACTAGTGTTTTAAATTGGATTTATAATACATTATATAACCAGAGTACAACTACAAAAGAAGTTTTAAGTTATATGGACCCCCCTTATGCTTAAAGTATTAAAGAGGAGTTGTTGGGTTCCTAAAAAAAAAAAGTGGAGTTGTTGAATGCAATAGTAGATTTGAAATCTGATTTGAGACAATTGATAGAAAATTAGAGTAGATTAAATTAATCCTTTGAATTTTAGTTAATTAGTATATATTAATTTGATAAACCATTGATTGATTGATTTAAAATAGATACAAGCAACTTGTTCATTTATTTTTATTAAATCTTTTTTAGTAGCAAGTTGTTCAAGATATATGCTTGCCCAAATTTTCAATGTTTTCTTTTAGTCAACAACTTCAACATGGAAGCTTTTTAATAAATGAGTTGTTTATGGTTGATGTTCACTTCACACCATAGACATCTTTTTCTTCCTTACAGATCTGAGTTGTAAGTGATGGAGGATCTTCTTGTTTCAAGCTGGTGTAAGGATCGAGCTGTGCCAGAAACGTATATATTCCCACCGGAACAAAGACCAGGGAAGCTTATTGATGTTCCTGTAGGCAACAATATTCTAGTGGTTGATCTTGGGGTTCATGATCAGACTCAGATAATTCAACAAATTTTTGAAGCTAGCCAAGACTTTGGATTCTTTCAGGTTCCACCCACATCTTTTTTTCTTTGAGATAATGATTTATTCCTGGTGGATTCTTGGCATCAAACATGAACATACATGAACAACTTTTGACTACTTTTTCCCCTTCCCCCTTTATTTTATATAATATATTATAATAAATGTTTAGATTAGTTCAAAATTTTATACATATCCCCTTCATTTTTAGAAAAAAATGGGTCTCATTTTTTTGTGTGCTTACAATTCCTTTTTTGACTTTTATTTATTTATTTATTATTTTTTATAATTAAAGATAAAAAAGGGACTAGTAACTAGTCAGTGTGTTTACTACTTTTGACCCACTTAAATTCTATTATGCATAGCGTGGAACCATCTAAGTATTTAAAGGCTAAAACATATATTTATTAAAAAAGAATAGTAAAAAAAATCTATTTTGTATATATTTTTTTCTTTTTTAAAACAAACACTATTTTATTTTGCATTCAAAGGAATTGTATATATATATATATATATGTGTGTGTGTGTGTGTGTTTTAATTAGAAGAATATATGGTATGATTTTTATGGTTAAAAGTTTGGGACATCTTCTACTCTGTAATCCTTAACATTTATTACTTTAAAAAGTGGCATTTATTTTAAATTAATTGAATTGTGTACAATTTCTTTAAAACTATTGTTATACTCTAATATGTAATATTTTGAATAAAAAAATAAATCTTCAATTGAGTAAAATTTTGAAGAAAAATTATACGTAAATGTAGGGAAGAAAATATATATATTTTTTTATTAAAGCATATTAAGTGTTTTAACCAATAAAGCATATTAAGGGTCTGTTTGGATAGAACTTATTTTGCTGAAACTGAAAACTGAAAACTGAAAATACTGTAGTAAAATAATTTTTAAATGTGTGAATAATACCGTGGGACCCATTTTTAATGAAAAAGTTGCTGAAAAATAAAATTTGTGGGATCCATGAACAGTGCACATGTGCACTGTTCACAGAAGAAAAGTCAAAACATGCGGCTGCAGAGAAAAAAAAAAAATAATAAGGAAGGAAAACGCACAAACGCGCAAAACGTAAACGTGCTGTGTATCCAAACTGGCACTAAGTATAAATGTTTTAACCAATAAATGTGTATATACATGTGTGTGTATTATTTTGTGAATTTAAAAATTATAGATTGACCCTTGAAAGCATTTTCTGGCTCAACTAAAAGGTGATCAACCATGGAGTCCCTAACCGCTTAATGGATGATGCCATGAGTGTTTTTAAGGAGTTTCATGCAATGTCTGCCAAGGACAAAACATTTGAATGCTCAAAGGACCCCAATAAGTGCTGCTCCGTCTACACAGGCAGTCAAAATTATGCAAAAGAAAAGTTCCACCTTTGGAGGGATGGATTGTTACACCTTTGTAATCCTCAAGAGAAATACATCCAATTTTGGCCTGAAAAACCGACTAGATATCGGTAAATCCTCATAGTCATAGACATGTAAACTTGTTCTATTATGCTATTGAACCTTTTTCATATGTATACATCATGATGTTTCATGCAACCTTTTACAGAGAAATTGTTGGGACATATACAACTGTAGTAAGGAAGTTGGGGTTTAGAATTTTGGAGTTCATTTCCCAAGGCTTGGGAATCAGCCCTGTTCATTTTAGCAGTGGACTTGCTGAAAATCCGAGACTGTTAGTCAATCACTATCCACCATGCGCAGACCCAAGTTTAACCTTGGGACAGGGCAAACATAGAGACCCTAGCATCATCAATATTCTTCTTCAAAGTGAAGTATATGGGCTTCAAGTCTTCAAGGATGAGGAATGGATTGGTGTTAAACCTATTCCTTATGCTTTTGTGGTTAACATAGGTTATCCTTTGCAGGTACGCACATATATCTTCACAAGCTCTTAGTATATATAATGCACTTGGTTTGTTTTTGGGAAGGATATACTAGCTTATTTGTAATTGCAAGATGTTTAAATTGTGAAAATTATTTATTTATTTTTTTGGATACAAGATAGAATTTCTACTCTAGCCTAATCTAAGTGCATATGTGTGTGAAGTTCCCTCCTGGAGACTTGAACGTCGGCTCTTGCCTTCCATACCCTACGAACATTTATGCTTGTGGAGTGACTACTGCACCAAGGGTGCGCGGTGGTAATTTGTGAAAATTAGTTGATAATCTATTTGATTTGTGGTACTTCACCACATTGATTTTGAAATATGAAGGCATTAGGTAAATAATTGTTGGGTAATACATTATTGTGCAATAATCAATCTAAGTTATTTACACGATTATGGAAAGCTTTATTTGTAGGCAGTCTTTTTAATTTGGGATATCATATAAATTGTAACAAATAGTACCATATATATATATATATATAGTCATAGAAAACCACCTTAAACTTCAGGTACCTACTACACTTTGCACTCCTAACTATAAAAACTTGTAATCACAACCCAATTGTAACAAACTTTGCAAATTGCATCCCATAGCCTGATTGACAATTGAAATTAATAATCATACCTGAATAAAAAATAAAATTGTGCGAGTTACGTAGACCATAAAAATTTAGTACATGAACCGACTATAAAGGCAAAACATAGAATTTATTTCTTTAGAGTCATGTAACTTGCATGCTATCATTAATTTCAACAATCATTCAAGCGGGAAATTATTGTGTACTCTCAAAGTACTATAAATGCGTAGTCCCTTTTCTCACATGAATGGTGGGTCCCACTATGAATTTAATTAGTGGGACCCACCATTCATGTGAGAAGAGGGACGACGCATTTATGGTACTCCGAGAGTACCTAATAATTTTCCCATTCAAGTTATGAGATGCAAATTATCAAGTTTGTTACCATTGGGGTGGTGAACGCATGTACCTCATAGTTTATGTTTTTTTTTTTTGTGATGAACTTTTTTGTTTTAAAAAATATTATTGTTTCTTAATTATTTCGCTTGAAATTGTGCTGCATTGAATTGTAGATTATCAGTAATGGGAAGTTGAAAGGTGCTGAACATCGAGTGGTGACAAATTCAAATTTAGCTCGGACAATTGCTTCCTTCTTTATTAATCCATTAGATGAAACAATTATAGAACCAGCAAAAACTTTGGTTGATGCAAGCAATCCTGCGCTCTATAGGTCCTTGCTATACAAAAACTTTCTTATCAAATATATAGCTGCCTCCGGCAACACTCAAGCATTAGAGGAGGCTTTAAGTAGTAGTACTGAATAGAGGGGGGGAGAAAACCTATTGTGCTTTATCAATCTATGACCATTTGTATCAACAGGAAAATCTTAATTGGATCATCATAATAAATGTCTTTGTCAACTCTTGCACTAATAAAATATGATTATTGTCAGTCTTTTTATTTATTTATTTTTTTTTTACGGTTTAAATTTTAGTGTCATGAACCTTCTAAAAAAAATAGTGTAGTGAACACCAATTGAATATGTAAAGTTGTGATTTTCAACTAACCTTTGTTGGCTTTAATTCTGTGCCAAATTTGATTGTAATTTCTTCAATCATTTCCTTGTATTTATGTGGGTTTATTTGTAAGGGATGAGTATGAGAGATTGGTGAAGAATCAAGCTTCAAAGATGAATCAATGCAGTTCACGACTAGCTCGCGAGAAGAGTAACCCGCGAAAGACCACGTGTGAAGCACATGACTGAAAGCTGAAGAGTCATGCTAGATTGTCAAGTTCGTGAGTACTTTGCGAGAAGGGCCATCTCGTAGGGTACCTGCGAAACATTCTATTTGGCAAAAAGATAAAGTGTTTTACCAAATTCTTTACCCACACTATAAATACTCTCATTATCCATGAATTGTAAGGAGTGCTTTTTAGAGAAAAAACCCTAACGAATACACTTGAGAGTTAGAGATTGTTATACCCACAATCATTTACACATTTCCTCTTGGTTTTCCTCTATTCCTACCTCTCTATCTCTACATCCTTGAGAGGTTCTTAGTCCAAAAACTTACCACACCCAATCTGAGTATTAAGTGAGGTTTTTGGTGCTGTTGGGAAGCATTGGAAGGAGCCATTTAGTGGTGGATGCAATCGGGTTGAATTGCAGGATCTGAAAAGCTAGTGAAGACAAGACTTCGAGAAGTCCATTGGTAACAGAAGCTTGGAGGGCTCAAGTACATGGGGGTAGACTAGGCTTGGAAGGTCTTTTATTATTCGTGTACTTCAACTTTGTTTACTAGTGGATTGATTTTGACTTGGAGGGTCGCAAAGAGGTTTTTTGCCAAGTTCTTCAGTTTCCTCTTCGATAACACGACTTGGTGTTATCTTGTGTTTGCATCTCTCTTCCCTACTCTTTAAGCTTTCATTTTATTATTCATTGCAGATGGATATGGCTTAGAGTAGTGTTATCGGTTCATTGCACATATTTACTTTTATTCTGCATTTTGTTAAGTTAGAGTAAAAGCAACCTAGCCGTAATTTTTTATTTGGTATTTAAACAAGCTATAGAGTTTTCACATTAATTTGAGCTTTTAGAATATAAGATTATGAATGTGGGTTTCAGTTAGCTCAATTGGTAAAGTTTCTAATGGTTGAATAGGAGATCTAGAGTTCAATTCCTATCTACACCAAAAATCGATTGATTTCTTGATTTGATGATAAAGAGTTATTATTAGAAGTGGACTCATAAGTTGAAACTCTCAAAAAAAAAGAAAAAAAAAAGATTATGAATGCAATGTAATAAATTATGAATTGATAAACTAAATAAAGACATAATTGATTTAGCAAACTAAATAAAGATAATGGTCATATATATTGTGAGATATAGCTCTCATGTTGAAAAACATATGTGCGCAACAAAATGAATTATCACCCAAAACCTAGGTGAGATACTACATTTGGTTGCATGGACAGAAAGACCGGAGGTGCCTAGAGAACGTAGTTATGCAACTTCTGCTTTGGGGACACAATTGGTTGGTGTTAAGCATAAAAGCGAGGTGAATGAGCACTGCATAGCTACATGCACAACATAGCTGAAATAGTAAAATTTCTTTGATAAAATCTTTGGAGGAAAAGCTTCTTGAATACTCGCTTGGAGGAAGTACATAACATAAAATGCAGTATACCACGAAGGGTGTGATTAGTAGAGCATGACAAAGATGTGTACACAGTTTACCCCGTTCAGACATTGATGTTGATCTATGAAAAGCATAGATGATAATCAGCATAAGGGCATAAGGCAATACTGCGGGGACCAAAGTATATGCTAATTGTAGCTAACACCATTAGTTATGGTGTGATCAAGTGGAAGAAGTTAGTGTATAAAAGTGATGGGTGATTACACCATAATATGGAGCACTCTCATTTATGCAATAACCCCCATTTGGTGGATGATGTTGCTTCACCAACATTTCAATAGAAATTATATTTAACATTAAGTTAGTTATCCCGTTCATCTTGAATTGTTTGTCTTGTATTCCATTTTGGAATGTCCTAAAATATTGTCTTGTTTATAAAATTAGAATCCTATAGTTTACTAATTTTCCTATTATGCTCTTATTTATTTTTGGGAGCATTTAAAAAGAAAGAAAGAAAAAATCTCAACATACGCATTGTAGTAACGGGGAGTAATTTTTTAGATTTCATTTAAATGATAAGATTGAATTTGAAAGCGAGACAATAGTGTTTATATTGTATTATGAGTATATATTTTTAGGTTTGATTTGATTTGATTTTTTGAGAATACCCAATAACCCAACACTAACTGTGAAAAACCTTCTAATCAAGTCTTAGTTTGTAAATAAATAAATAAAGAAAATCCAAAATAGGTTTATTCCAACCGGTAACTATGTATTTTAAATTGTTAATAACTACTTAAAAAAATAATTTTAAAAATGGAAAAATTTTATGACTTTGTTTAAGGGTAATTTTGAAAAGATGAAACTATAAATGATATCTCCTTGAAAAATTGCTTTTTTTAAACAGGACATTAGTAGATTAATCTCTCTATCTCTCTATTATTGTGTTGGTAATTTCCATCCTAACGGGATTACCATCCACACCATTAGAACCAACATTTCCAAACCCCTTAAACCAAAAGGTAAATCTTAGATCTCTCTCTCTCTCTCTATTCCTTTCTTTCTTTCATTTCCTCAGGAGACAGAGTCCACTGAAATCAAAGAGAACTGGTAATGAAATGAATACCAAATATGTATATCATGAACCATGGCCATCCAATGCACCCATTCCAAGGCCCTCGTCATTTTTGGAAACCAATTGTTCAATTTTGAGCAGTTTCTAAGTGAGATTCACAATTTTTAAGAACCCATATCATTTCTTTAATCAAGGAATCAGGTTATATATATATATATATATATATATATATATATATATATATATATTTTTTTTTTCTAAAATTATATGTCCTGCTTTTGTTTTAATTTGTAAAAAATTTGTGATTTCGTGTGTATTGTGGTAGTGGTTTGTTTTGTCTTTTTTTTTTTTCTTCGATTTGAGTTTTTTTTTAATAAATATTTTATTTATTTATTATTATATAATTATTTTTAATAATTTGATAGTTATAAATTATAATGGGGGAGGGGGAGATTTGAACTCCGGATGTCTCTCTTAAAAATACCAAAAGTTGCTCATTAGTTGAGCTACAAAGACTCTTTGCTATTTGAGTTTGTTTTGAGTTGGGGAGAAATTAATGAGTAAATGGTATTTTGGTCTTATTTGAAAAAACAAAATTAAAATTGTCAAATTTCTTTTTTCTCCCTATAAAAAATTTGGACAACATTCAGCTCCAAATTAACAAGAATAGGAGTTATCTCATTCAATATACTATGTGGTGATTTATATTTTATAGTACTATTCATATGTATTATTTGAATAAGTTACACGACTCATTAAAAAAGTCATTTGACTAAAACTATATATGTATGCTTTCTTATAATCTGGTTTGAAATTAAACCTTTTCCCTAAAACTTGGAATCATAGTTAGTAAAATATGGTACATGTTTAATACAGTAAATATATGGACAGGTATAATTTGGTATATTTTAAAAAATTATTGTGGGGGCCAATTATCTAGAAGGTATTATTAAAATTGTATAAATTGGGCCTATGGCCCAATCCGAGGATATCAACCAATCTGAGGATGGTCAAATAAGGTTATAATGGGAATGGTATAAGAAGAAGAAACAAAGATTGTATGTGATAGTCCAAAATACGTCCGAGGATAAAAGTCATCTCGGAAATGAAGATCTGAGGTCAGTAAGAATGTCTTATCATCCCAAACATCCTTCAAGGTTGCATCACAACTAAGAGTCGAACATTGGATAAGGGATGAGCAAAGGGAGGCAACAAATATCTTCAAAAGCTGCTACCTTCACATTAAATGCCTCCCAACTAACTCTCTGGCTGCATTAATGTGGAGGTGATACCTGAACAATGGTCAAGCAGCCTTACAGCTACTAGTTAATGGTTCTAGGAGGTGTTGGATGGGACAAGAAGGAGTTCCTAGAATCTAACCTACACGTGTATGGTAGAGATGATACCAAGATTGTAGTATATATCATGGGAAGGTGGCCTAAAGGAGGAGGATCAGAAAAAATTAAGAAATCTTTGTAATAATACTGTGAACTCTTGTAACTTTGTTCATCAACAAAACATTATAACATAAGCTCTTCAGGCCGTGCCGAGGACAGATTTTCTTATTTTACTTATGTTTAATGATCTTAATTCAGCAACTTTTATTGTTTTTCTTCTGGAGTAGAACTAGTTCTTTCACCCACACTCTATAAATTCATTGTTTGGGCTTGTTGGGCAAAAACCCAATCATATACTGGGTCCAATCCAAATTTAGTCCTTACAATTGGCACCATTTGTGGGAAGGACTTGATCTATTCTGAAAGAGATTTGGGTACAACATTTGAGATGGAAGAAGTAGGTCCACACCAGGTTGTGACAGGACCACACCAGGTGGATGCTAATCTACATCGAGCAGAATCAAGGGGTTCTTAACATAGCAATCCACCTAGGAGCCTCGAACAGAGAGGAGATCGTGAGAAGAGTGTGCACACAGCTAATACTAGTAAAAGCCAGTCTCGAGGGAAGAGCTGTGTTTCCCATGCAAAGAATGATAGGGACATGCAACGTGAAATCGATGAATTGAAGAGGGAATTACGCCACGCACGGTGAAGACATTCATCGCCTAACTTCGAGCTGTCCTCTGAGGAGACAGATGGTGCTAGTTATAGATGGAGATCCAGAACTCCGCCGAGCAAGACTATTTCCTACGACGAGGAGTATCACCATAGACATAGATATAAGAGCCCACCTCGCAGAGGCCTAGGGAACGATGCCATGAACAAGGCGTTGAGTTAGGTTTCTAAGTCACTCTTCACGCAAAATATAGAAGGTGCGAGTCTTACTCGGCGATTCCATTAGCCTACGTTCACCATTTATAATGGTCGAACAGATCCAATGGAACATGTCAGTTATTTCAATCAAAGGATGGCTGTTCATTCTAAAGATGAGGCTTTGATGTGTAAGGTCTTTCCATCTAGCTTGGGCCCAGTGGCGATGAGGTGGTTCAATGGTTTAAGGGCGAATTCTATTGATTCCTTTAAGAAACTCACCCGGGCCTTTGGTGCTCACTTTATCGCTTGTAGCAGGATTCCTCGGCCTTTGGGTCCTTATTATCTATGTTCATGCGGGAGGGGGAAACTCTGAAGGCCTACTCAGATAGATACTGGGAGATGTTTAATGAAATAGACGAAGACTATGACGATGTGGCCATTAGTACTTTCAAGGCTGGCCTTCCTGTCGAGCATGACCTGAGGAAATCTTTGACTGGTAAGCCTGTTACCGGTGTGCGCCAACTTATGGATCGGATTAACAAGTACAGAAGGGTAGAGGAAGACCAAATACAGGGGAAAGGAAAGGCTAAGGTGATCCCTCACGAGAGGAGGGATTTTAGGTCGAGCTGGTACAATAATAACCGACCTCGGAAAGATTTTGTTGGGCAACTAGGATCTGCCAACACCCAGGTGGTTAATGCCATACTCCAAGAACCAGTACAACAGGTACTAGAGAAGATTAAAAACGAGCCGTTCTTTAAATGACCGAACAAAATGGCAGGAGATCCTATGAGGCGCAACCAAAACCTTTACTGCCAATATCATCAGGATCATGGACATACTATCGAGGATTGCAGAAAATTGTGGGGAGCCATGGACTTAGCTTTATTTGATCAAATATTAGAACATTTTCTTGAAGTTAAACTTGTTAGAATTGGTAGATTCAAAATATGTCTTAATATTACTACGGATTCAATGGTTACAATCCACTTTGATTACCAATTAAAAATATGTGTAAACTTTGTTTTTCTCTTGTGTAAGCAACTTTGCACTTTCCTGGCATATGATTATGTTCAAATAAAGGACAGTCAAAATGAAAATTACTTAAAAAGAGAAATACAATATAAACAATAAAACAAATAAAATAAAGATAAAATAAATAACAACTCATACAAATTTGAGAAGGTAAAAATGCATATTTTATTAAAACATGTCTTGGAAAAAACAAATTCCATTACAGAAATCATAATTACATTACAAAATCAAGATTCAATGTTTCTTAAACTTGTCCTTGGAGGTTTTGTTAGTTGGTTTATCCGCTTTAGTAGGAATCGTTTTCTCCTTCTCTTTGGGGGCTCCCTCGGCAGGCATAGTAATTGAAGCTAAGGCCTGTTCAAAACCTTGGGAAGTTGCTCTGTCTTGTGGAACCTCTGCGGCCTTGTCCGAGGATGTTTCCTTTGAAACTTTAGGTTCCTTTGACTACTCCTGCTGATTGGGAGGAAGAGGATCCTGAGGTTGTGCTTCCTCGACTGGGTCAGCAACTGTAGAGGCCACCTCCCTTTAAGTGGAAGGAAGGTCTGAGACTTATATGACTGGTGAAAAGTAGATGTTTTCTGGCCTTCTCAACTCAGAAGAAGCCTTAACCCCGGCTTGGTTGAGAGCTTCCTCCCAAGTCTGAGCACAGTAGGTTTGACATACAGCAGGGACCTCTGCCCTGAGGGTATCCTCGGTCTTGGCTATGCCAACGTCATAACCATGCTGTTCAGCCTCGTCCCTAGCCTTCTCGGCCTCTATTTTTGCCTTCTCGGCCTCAACTCTCAATTTTTCAGCCTGATGAGCTTCTGGGCTTCTTCTAGTTTCTTCCTGAGGGCTGCTATTTGCTCTTTGGAAGAAGCCAGCTGGTCATTGGCCTCACGAAGGCATTGCCTCTGATCCTCGGCCTGCCTCTTAGCCCTCTCCAGAGCCGAGTTAGCACTCCTCCGGGCCTTTTCCTCCTCGGTCAGTTTCTTCCTTAAGTCTGCATTGCTTTGATTAGCAATGTTGAACGACTGCACGGCTGCTACACGCCTTTTCCTCTCGTCGTCCAACTGCTGATAGCAAGCATTAGTTATCTCCTCAACCCTGAAAGTGGCTTGGACAGCCTAAAAGAAAAAGGTTAGTAACATAACAAATAACAAAAAAAAAAAAAAGAAAAAAAGAAAAAGGGATAGCATTATACCATGCCCAAATATCTTTTGAGGTCGAGGAAAACCTCATTCTTCTTGATGTTCCTCAGCTCGACCATATCGTTTGGGAGTAATAGAGCCCCCTCCAAAACTGAGGCAACATGGCATCCAATACCCCCATTGAAATCCTTGAGTGATGCATCATCCCTCAGGGGTTCACCATTTAGCATGGGTGTTAGAGGCCAAGCCTGAGGCCCTGGAAGCTGATTATCCCCCTTCTCCACACCTCTTTGTGATGTATGGCTAGTCCTTTGCTGCTTTGCAGCTCTCTGGGTCTCGTCTTCATGAGCAATACGAGACCTTCCAACATCCACTACATCTTTTCCCTTTTGCTTTCTATTCCTTTTTGGATTAGCAGGATCAGGTCTAGATGGCAGAGACGGCTGAGAGGAAGGAGGAGGAAGCTTTGGCTGTGCGGATTTCCCCGGTGCACCCTTTCCGGGCTGCGATTCTATTAATTCCATCAAACTCTTTTGGGGTTTCCTTTGGATACCCATCTCGTCCAAAGTGGTGACTTCTGCTTGATGTTGGAAGTCAACGTCAACCAATATACCCTCGGGAGATGGAGCTTGGTTGAACACTTCAAATTCCTTTGAGGAATCTGACAAATCTACGATCCCCTCTAGACTTTTCTTCTTTTTCTTCTTCTTCTTCCTCTTCTTCAAGAATGAATTGGGACGAGGATGCTCCTACTGAAGGGGTGGCTATGAAGAGCGGTCGAGTAAGGGGTGTACCTTTAAGAATGGGAATACCCTCTAGAACAACGAATCCTTCGTAGGCAACACTAATATGGTGGAGCCGAGGATCGTTGGCTTTTATCACGTACTTAAGGGCTTGAAATGCGAGAGAAATGGGTGTGTACCCAAGAATTAAGTGCGCCGCTCGCAGTTGACCGTCGGCTTCATTTACGTACACCTCAGACCGTAAAATTCTATCTAAGCTCTCTTTGTTGACTAAGGCGAGTTGGGGTTTAGTGGAACACTTATCTGCAAAATCATTAAAATGGAAGAAAATTTTGTCAGAAGTAGGGATATTGGGAAATAAAAGAGAAATACAATCCAAGACACATAAATCTACGGCTATACCCCCACCTGGTTCTCCCTCCTTAGTCGAACAGGGTAGGCCATCATGCCATTCCTCAGAAAAGATTAAAAAATCTTCATTTAAGCCTTTGTTTGATGTGGGGAGGCACTGGATTAATCTTACTGCGGGATACCTAGACTTAAGGTAATATTCCTGTCCCGTCAGATGGTGCAAGTTGTATACCTAATTCACATCATGGTGAGTCAAATTTAGGTTCATTCTTTCGTTTAGAGCTTCTATACTCCCCAATACCCTAAACATATTTGGGGAGCACTGTGTGGGAGATAGTTTAAAGAACCTAAGATAGTTCCTAGTGATAGTGCCCATGGGAATGGTCATCCCTCCCTCTATGAAGGCGATCATGGAGATGACCACCTCCCCTGTTTTCCTAGCACCTACCCATTCCCCCTGGGCAGTGTATCTCACGCCCATTATTGGTGGGATCCTATACTTAGCCCTAAATCTTTCCATACCTTCCTCGGACTCAACTAAACGCTTGAACTTACCCATTTTCTAAGAAGTCTTGAAGAAAAATTAACAAGTTTGAAACGAAAACCAAGAGGATTCAAGGAAACTTACAGGTTTGAAAAGAAGGTCCTCGGACAAACTTTTAGTATTTGTAGACACATAGGGAGGTGAGAGAGAGTGACAGGTTCAGTGTATGAGCTTTAGAACTGTGTGATTGTTGAAAGTAAGAAAAGGAATTGATTTGAAAAGCTACTTTTAGTGGCACAAAAGTTACAAGCGGGAAAATTCCCGCTCGTAAACCTTAGAAAATCCTCCATCGTTGGATTTACATCCTGCCATTAAACGTAGGCGACAAGGGAGCCACCAAAATTTAATGATGGCACGCTATGGATGCCAAAGCGTCAGGAGCGTGCCTTGAGAAGGTAAAAAGGCATTTGGGAGTTCAGGAGGGCATAACCATAAACGGGATGGGTTGAGGATATCAAAATCCTCCTTTCCTCTCGAGGAGTCGAAAAGCAAGATTTTGAGAGGCTATTGTGGGGGCCAATCATCTAGAAGGTACTATTAAAACTGTATGAATTAGGCCTATGGCCCAATCCGAGGATATCAACCAATCCGAGGATGGTCAAATAAGGTTATAATGGGAATGGTATAAGAAGAAGAAACAAAGATTGTATGTGATAGTCCAAAATACATCCGAGGAGAAAAGTCATCTCAGAAACGGAGATCTGAGGTCAGTAAGAATGTCTTATCATCCTAGACAATCCGAGGATATCAACCAATCCGAGGATGGTCAAATAAAGTTATAATGAGAATGGTATAAGAAGAAGAAACAAAGATTGTATGTGATAGTCCAAAATACATCCGAGGAGAAAAGTTATCTAAAAAATGGAGATCTGAGGTCAGTAAGAATGTCTTATCATCCCAGACATCCTTCAAGGTTGCATCGTAACTAAGAGTCAAACATTGGATAAGGGATGAGCAAAGGAGGCAACAAATATCTTCAAAAGCTGCTACCTCCACATTAAATGCCTCCCAACTAACTCTCTAGCCGCATTAATATAGATGTGATACCTGAACAGTGGTCAAGCAGCCTTACAGCTACTAGTTGATGGTTCTGGGAGGTGTTGGATGGGACAAGAAGGATTTCCTAGAATCTAACCTACACGTGTATGGTAGGGATGATACCAAGATTGTAGTATATAGCATGGGAAAGTGGCCTAAAGGAGGAGGATCGGAAAAAATCAAGAAATCTTTGTAATAATACTGTGAACTCTTATAACTTTGTTCATCAACAAGACATTATAACATAAGCTCCTCAGGCCGTGCCGAGAACATATTTTCTTATTTTACTTGTGTTTAATGATCTTAATTCAGCAACTTTTATTGTCTTTCTTCTGGAGTAGAACTAGTTCTTTTACCCACGCTCTATAAATTCATTGTTTGGGCTTGTTGGGCAAAAACCCAATCATATACTGGGTCCAATCCAAATTCAGTCCTTACAATTATGTTTAAAAAATTTGGCATAAAGATACAGAAACGGAGAAAAAATGGTACGTGTATAATATGAATCTGTTACATTTATCTTTAAAAAAATTGTAACAAAAAAAATGGAGACATTTACCCCCTTTTTGTCAAATAAATAAAATAATATTTGTATCATGACTTTTACGTCTAGTCATATATATGATTAAATCCAACATTACAAACAAATTTGTTTTAGAGTGATACTACATATGCTACAAACTTTACTATATCACCGCTGCGTACCCTTGACGCGATGGTCTTTCCATGAGTATAAGTGCTTATGGAGTGTGGGGGGGCAAGGGTTAAGGTTCAAGTTTCTAGGAGGAAGTTTTACATACATATACACTTAAATTAATTAGGCTAGAGTAAAATTTCCATTTTGTATATAAAAAAAAAAAAGTCTTATATTAATGTGTCATTCATAAAAAATAATTTGAACACTACTTTTGTGTTAAAATAAACCAATTACATTCATTATCATATCATATATATATATATATATAATTTTTAGTAAAATTTGTAGTAATTTTAGCAATTTTTATGATCTAAACAATGATTATTTTAGCATTGGGAGCATAATGCATAGACTCTAAAGCAATAAACAAAATTGGAATGTGTGTTTACGCAACATTTATTTATTTATTTACTATTATTATTATTATTATTATTATTATTTTGGGTTTATAATATTAGAAAGAGTAATGTTAGGTTTATAATATTTTTACAACAAATTTTACGCGACAAATTATTATTAATTATAATTTGGGCCCTCCATTGATATTTTTTTTTTTTACCCACCAATTGTAACACGCTGCCTAAGATTTGTTGGGAAATTGTTATAAATTTTTTGTGGAAATACCATTTACTTATCTTTAAGTAAAATAAATACTATATATAACACTTTTATTATTAAAAGAGAAAAAGGAAAAAAAAATGACACTTGAATTTGATAGGAATACGTTTCCTTTAGTTGTATCATACACGCATTTGAGCTTTGAACTTTTACGTCAATGCAAATTAATAGTCATCAAGTAATTTTTTTTAATACATTCTACTTTAGTCTAATTTAAATGTATATGTATGTGAAATTCTCTCATGAAGATTTGAATTCCGACCCTTGCCCCCCACACCCCATAAGTACTTATACTTATGGATACTTATGGAATGACCATCGCACCGAGGGTGCGCAGTGGTTAGCCATCAAGTATATTATACATTTTATCCGGAACATTTAACAAGCCGTATTTTACAAATCAAAATTTATCAGTTCCATAAGACTCCCGTATGGTACTTCTAATCTCAAAATCACGTGTAAGATTCCGCACATTTGAGAACAGTTCAAGAGATGCAAGTTTCTTTAATTAATACGTACGTACGCGTAAGATACACTTATCTTATGCATATTTACTAACTAAGCTTAAAATATTTTTGTGACTTGATTAAATAATACACATAAATTGTTTTATAAATTGTTGTGTATTGGAAGATTCATTCAAATTAGTTTAAAGGATAATCTTGTATATTTTAAATTCTTTCATAATCTTGCTTCCCACACCCCACAAGCACTTATACTTATGGATACTTATGTAGTGACCATCGCACCAAGGGTGCACAGTGTTCAGCCATCGAGTATTATACATTTTATCCGGAACATTTAACAAGCCATATTTTACAAATCAAAATTTATCTATTCCATAAGACTCCCGCATGGTACTTCTAATCTCAAAATCACGTGTAAGATTCCGCACATTTGAGAACAGTTTAAGAGACGTAAGTTTCTTTAATTAATACGTACGTATGCGTAAGATACAATTATTTTATGCATATTTACTAACTAAGCTTGAAATTTTTTTGTGACTTGATTAAATAATAAACATAAATTGTTGTGTATTGGAAGATTCATTCAAACTAGTTTAAAGGATAATCTTGTATATTTTAAATTCTTTCATACTCGGACCTACCGATATATATCTTTTCATTATGATAACTACAACTTATCTAACAAAATTTTTGTTTTGTTTTTTTTTTTGATTGAGAAAGCTATCTAACAAAAGTTGACAAGTTTATTTTAATACAATTTTATTATTTTGAAGTTTGTTATTTAATGATAGAAATCTTTTTCACATGCTTGATTGATTAGGATTTATATTTCATTATTTAAGTATGGCATGTGATCTATGAAAAAAAAAATCATAATGGTTACGAAACAAGGTGCGCATGGAGTGATAATTTTTCATTGACTTAAAACTATTCTTCATCATGGAGTTCACCAATGGAGCCTATACTTTTTGTCGTGATATTAATATTATATCATTTTTATATGATAGAGTGTTGCTCTAAAGTTGAGAATTGAGATAGTGACTTTGAGAAGAAAAAAAAAAAAAAAACGTGTGTATAACTGTGTAAGTGTGTGTTTGGCGCCAAATTAAAAGCCAACTTATTTTACTGTTTCACTTATTCTTGCTATTATTCATGAGTCTTACAGTACTTTTTAATACTATTTATGAATCATACTGTACTATTTCAATTAATTTTTAATTTTATTTACAATACTTTCAGTAAAAAATTTTCAGTTCAGCAAAATAAGCAAATCATAAATAGACTCTAAAACTTATGGATCCAAAAATACTACATGCGGTTGCATAGATGAAAGTACCAAGGATGCCCAGAGAACATAGCTATGTAGCTTCTACTTTAGGGACATAATTAGTCGGTGTTAGTATAAAAGCACTGTAAATGAGAACTGCATGCATAGCTACATATACAACACAGCTCATACAAATTCGCCGATAAAATTGTTCAAGGAAAATCTACAGAAATACTGGTCGTAGAGAAAGTACGTAACCTAAAAGTCAATGTAGGTCGACACATGCCTAGTGTCTGCGGCTAAAGGATGTTGGCAGTAGTATGGGCAGAATAAAATCTCAGCAGTGTGTGTAAGTCCCACGTGTCTAATGCCGTACACTTGAAATAATAGTGAATCAATAAGAAATCCAGAATATACTGCAAGAAATGTATTATAAAAAATTTGGACAAAGTCTAGGAGTCATCTCCTTTAATATACTAGGCACTAGGTAGTGATTTATAATATTATTTATGTGTATTATTTGAATAATTACAGGACTCATTCAAAAAATTATATGACTAAAACTATACAAGTATGTTTTATTCTAAACTGGTTTGAAATTATTATTATTTTTTAAGAATTAATTTTACTTTCTGCAAAAAAAGAAAAAGAAAGTGTTTGGAGGAATTTCCCTTCAACCCATTGCATAATGGTTGAAACAACCGTCGATATGTACTTTTTTACATTGGAAAAAGCTTCAAATTTGGGAAATAATTACATCTAAAAATGAAACTGAAAACTTTTTGGGATCTGCTTATTTTGTTTGGAATCCACTTATTTTGTTGAAACAGAAATTTTTTTGCTGAAAGTACCGTAAATAAAGGTAAAAAGTTAGCTAAAATAGTATAGTGGGACTAATGAACAGTACCAAAAAGTGCAGTGGGAGGCCCATAAATAATAGTAAAAATAAGCTGAATAGTAAAATAAGTTGAGTTTTTAAGCTGGAGCCAAATGCAAACTTAGACTGAAGCTGATCAGTAAGGGAAGAAAGGTCCAACTTTTTTCTCTTTTATGCATTCCCTTATTTCACATAAAATGGGCACTTTCCTTTATGATCCAGCACATCTCGAATTCATGGAAATTTCCTAAATATCATTAGTAGCTTTTGGAGGTGTAAGGTTGAATTTAATCAACCATCTAATTGGCTTTATTCCGTGCCAAATTTGCTTGTATTTCAGCATTTAGAAACCCTGTATTTAGGTGGGCTTGTTGTAAGGGTAGTGAGTGAGATAGAGTGAAGTTTGCTCAAGAGTGTGCAAGAAAACAGAGACTCGCGGCTGGGCCTCGCGGGTGACTCGCGGCTGCAAGCCGCCAGACGCAGCACACGTGCCAAGCATGCCAGAAGGTGAACAGTCATGCCAGTTGGAGCACTACAGGACAAAACAAGACAACTGGCCATACGGTTATCTCGCGACTGGATCTCGCGACTCATTCAAGTCGCGAGGCCAAGCCGTGAGCCAGCCCTGTTTTGAAAAACCTGACGTTTCACATTCTCCTCTCACCTCAGTATAAATACCCCTTATACCCACAAATGAGAGAGAGCTTCCAGAGAGAATTTTGAGAGAGAAACCCTAGAGTAAAACAAGATTGATTCATCTACAATCTTTACATAAGTGTCTCTTCAAATTCCTCAACTCTTTTCCTCTCCATTGCCAAACCCTTGAGAGGCCTTTTACCAAAACCTTGTTCTCACCATATCCATTACTGTGAGAGGGCTGTTTGGTATTCTGGGAAGCAGTTAGGAAGGAACCAATCTTCATTGGTTGATGCTATGGTCTAGTAGCGGAATCCGGGAAGCTAGAAAAGAAAAAGGTTTGGCGCAACCTCGTTGGAGCAAGAAGCTTGGAGGGCTTAGGTGCACTGGGTAGATTAGGCTTGGAGGGTCTATTGCTGTCCATGTATCCCAACTACATTTTCTAGTGGATTGTTTACCGCTTGGAGGGCGGCGGAGAGGTTTTACGCCGAGGGCTTCGGTTTCCTCTTCGATAACACATCGCGTGTTGTCTTTGTGTTTGCATCTTCCTTCCCTTTATCTTTGCCTTTTATTTTCTACTGTGGATGTGATTTTAATTGGCTTAGATTGTTTACCAATTCTGTGTTATGCTTTAGTTCATGTTCCGCACATTAATTGTTTGATATAAAGTTTGAATTGGTAATTTGTTAATTGGGGGTCTAAACGTTCAAGGGTGTTTTTACATTATTTGAACTTTTATTTGGTATCAGAGCGGGTACACGTTTATTGGTTTCATTACCATTGTGTGATCCTTGACTCCCTATTGAGATGGATCGGTCTCAATCCCTAAATGCACCTCCATATTTTGATGGTAGTAATTATGCTTTTTGGAAGGTTCGCATGAGAGCATTTCTGTGCTCCATTGATGAATCTGTTTGGGATGCTGTTGAGAGTGGTTGGACCAGACCTGAGGCAGCCAAATCCACATGGGATAAGGCAGCACTCGCTGCATCTAATGCTAACAGTAAAGCCTTAAATGCTATTTTCTGTGGTGTGTCTCCAGATGAATTTCACAGGATCTCCCACATTACCGTTGCCAAAGAAGTATGGGAGATATTGGAAACCACCTACGAAGGCACGAAGAAAGTGAAAGACACCAAGTTGCAAATGCTGACCACTCAGTTTGAGGAGCTCAAAATGAGTGAGGATGAGTCCTTTGACTCTTTCTATGGGAAGCTGAATGAGGTGGTTGTCAGCAAGTTCAATTTGGGGGAGAAAACGGAGGATTCTAAAATTGTAAGGAAGATCCTTCGATCATTGCCGGAAAGTTTTCGTGCTAAAGTGACAGCGATTGAAGAGAGCAAGGACCTTAATGACATCAAAGTCCAGGAGCTGGTTGGTTCTCTTCAGACTTATGAGATGTCGCTGCCCAATCAACGGAGGAGCAAATCTCTTGCTCTTAAGACCATTAATGAGAAGGTAGAAGTCCATGACTCATCGGAAGAAGATGTGGTTGATAAAGATGTTGCATACCTTGTAAAGAATTTCTGAAAATTCTTGAAATTCAAGAATAATGGAAAATTTGGTGATAAAGGAAAATTCCAAAGTTCAGGAAGGGAGAAAAGGGAATTCAAAAGGAAAGATAGAAAAGAATCCCAATCTACACAAGGTGTCATTTGTTTTGAATGCAACGGGCATGGACACTTTAAGAAAGAATGTTCGAATTATTTGAAATCGAAAGGCAAGGTGTATGCCACGACATTAAGTGACTCGGATTCATCTGATTCAGAATCAGAAGAAAGCTGTGATGGAGAGGGGAACTATTCAGCTTTTATGACTATTGCCTATGTTGAGTCTTCAAACGAGTTGAATCTGCTTGTACGAGACCTTGGAGAACATAGTGATGAAGAATCATTGGGAATTGTTGAAGAATCCGATGCTGAAGAAGATGAAAGCACAGCCAATCTTCAAGAGAATTATAACTCACTCCTTGAAAAGTCGGGTGAGTACACAAGGGTGGCCAAGGCTGCTGTGAGAAAAATGAAGAAGGCAGAGGAGGACTATAAAAGTCTCCTAATCCGATATAGGGAGGCCAAATGTGAGATAGAGACACTGAATGATGAGCTGTCAGAAGCTTACACTAAAGTGAGATTTCTTGAGCAAGAGGTTGTGCAAGCAAATGCTAAAATAGAGAGGGTCACCACCAAGAAGCTAGATGATGTTATCTCATCTCAAAAGAGCTTTTCAGACAAATCCGGGTTGGGATATACCGGAGGAAGTAGCTCATCTGGAAATGTCACTAAAGAAGTGAAGTTTGTAAAGGCTAAAGATCCAGTTGAAGTTGACCCTACTGCTGAGAAGCCCAAGATAGAGGAGAAGAAGAATGTGGAGAACCAACGGTTGTTGAATCCCCGCAATCAGTATGTGGGCAGGTCTGAATCTCGTGCCAAGTCTCGTCCACGACCACAAAGAGGTCCTAGATCATCTTATGTGTGTCATCATTGCGGACTTCAAGGGCATACTCGACCAAATTGCCAAAAGCTGAGAGCAAAGAATAGTGCAACTCCTCAAAGGTCACGAGGACCTAGAAATGATAGAAGAAATTGGGCAGGTGAACAATCTAGAGATCAAAATGGTGATCCCGGAATGATGAACGTGATGAAGATGATTGGTGCATTCACCAACTGCTTGGAAAGCTTCTCACGAAGGTTTGAAAGCCCTAACTCCCGTACCCAATTCTATAAGGAAATCACCCCAAACGCAAGTGACGTGTAGGTGAAAAAGGGTACTCATGCATAAGCATTACAACATGTCCATGCATTAATACTTCCTATGCTTTGCGACGATGTTTTTTTGTTTGCTTGCTGTTTTTTTTTGCCGATGGTTGTTTGCTTGTCTACTTGTGCATACTTTTGATTTTGTTTTGTTTTTGATCAATCTTTTTCTTCTTATGTGTCAAAAATCCAAAAAACACATAAAAATTAGAAAATCAAAAAGTTTGATTGACATTGTTGAGTTTTTGTCTCAAAACTTGTTTTGCCTTGTACCTTTGTGCCAATGGCTTTGTGCATTTTCGAGCATAGCTTGTTCCTTTGCACCTTTATCACTGTGGGGGAAATCTTGAAATCTATGTGATTGTTGTAAATAGATCTTCAAACTTGTCATGAATGATGAGTGAATGGTTATGTTGATCTTGAGACATGCATAGACTTGTGTTTATATATCTTCCCACTCTTTATTTTTGTTTTTGCTAAAAGGAGCTCGCCAAATGTAAATCTCCAAATGAAAAGAGATATTGAGCTGCAAAAGCCTGTCGCACATACTAGTATTCGACTAGGAAAAAGGGAAAGCGACCAAAAATTTAAGTGAATGTTTATTCAAAAGGCCAAAGGCTTGTTCATTAAAGTGAATTATCAAATATCACTCTCACAATGAGAGGTGTTGTCTCAAAAGGATAAAAAAGATCAAATGTTATAATTGAAAGTGGAGTCAAATGTAAAGCTCCAAGATATGTTATCAAGTTTTGTGGGAGGTCATATATACATATTTCTATAATTGAGATGGGTCACATAATCTAGTGCTAATTGTGTATGCCTTGGTTGAATTGATCATTGAAACTTCACATTAGACTATGGACTATCTCATTGTTGATATCCACACACAACACACAAGTTTATGTTCAATGAATGCCATAATCATTTGTGTGATTGTACTTGATGAAATGTGTTTTCACATGCTCAATCTTTGTTGACTTAAGCACAAAAAGATTTTTGAGTATTTTAGGTGTTTTTGGAAAGTATTTTGTTCTTAAAAAATGAAAATTTCAAAAAATCATTTTTGCCCTGTTTTGGCGACTCAGTTGCGGGTATGTCAAGTCGTGAGCCTCAGTCGCGTGTTCGCGGGTCTATTTTGGCGACTTGTTCGTGAGTGAAAGGTCCAGTCGCGAGGGTTACTTAGAGATTTTCGCGGCTTAGCTCGCGACTCCCTCGCGGGTAGACCTTCCAGTCGCGAAAAACACTTAGAAAATTTTTCAAACTTTTGTCTTTGAGTGTTTTGGCGGTTTGAACTGGTGACTTGGTGGTGACTCAACTCAGTCGCGAAAAACGCGTGTTTGGCAAAAATTGGGGCAGTTTTTAAAACTTTTTCAGTTTTTCCCTCGAACATTTGTGACTGTTCATCTTCTTTCACAACTGTCTTCTTCCCAAACACTCCGTGTACCCATTTTCAAACTTCATTGGTGCTTCATTTCCTCTCAAAATCATCTTGAAAAGGTATGAGTCTTGTTTTCCTCATCTCATTTTCCCTGCTTCATGAATGTTTTTCTTGACATGTGGATAGAAATTTTTTCGAAACATTCCTCTCTTTGTTTGATGGGTATGGCTTGTTGTGTTTGCTGTTGATTTCATCCGTTTTCATATTGTTTGGTCACAATGTGATATTTCTTTGTTCTGATATTTGCCTGTTATTGTTTCTCAAACTCTTTTGTTAAATGGGTTTGGTATTTTTGTTAAATGGGTTTGGTATTTTTGTGACTTGCTCCATGTTCATATCTTATATGGTTTGTTTTATGCTAATTGTTCTTAATGTTCGAATTATGTCTTTGTGTGCATGTCATGGTCATTGTAGACTGTCTCATTGACAGTTATTTTTGAATTTGTGTCTTTCTATGCTCTATTGCACTATCACCGTTTTGCTGCACTTGTCGTATTGAGCACTTTAGTATTGATGGAAGTTGTATTTATGTATTAAAACCTCTGGTTTGGCTCTCTTATTTGCATCGAATCATGTTGATATTTATCTTGTGTGGTGCTGTTTTTGGTTCTTTGCTGTGGGCTTATTCTCTTGCAGATGTCTCGTCGATCTTCTAAAGGTAAAGACATTGTTGCTGACGATCCAGCAACCCCGGTTGCTAAAAGGACTCGACTCTCATCACAGGCATCTCAAGACTCCAATGAGGAGAGGTTTAGAACCCCGCTTACCTCACACATCTACTCAAACATATTTGACAAATCAACTCCTATAGTGGAACGGGTGGTGGAATTTAACACCTTAGGGACCACTTTTATCCCTCGAATCTTTGAGACACGAGATTGGGCAAACTTGTTTGGGAACTTTGTCGATCCAATGGCTGAACTGGTTAAGGAATCCTTCTCCAATGCAACTGATCTTGGAGCTGAACTAATTTACTGGGTCAGAGGAAAGGAGTTTATCATCACTCCGAACTCCATAGCAGATACTCTCCGTATCACCAGGCCTCAGAATGTGGATCTAACTCCGTATGATGATCGAACTCCAGAGATTCAAGATATTCTACAAGTCCTAGGTTCTGATCATGAAGTATCCAATGCAGGCACATCCATCAGCACCGCAAAGTTTGCACCAGAGCTGACCACACTAAAGTTGATCATGTTCACTAATCTCTACCCACTGTCCAACACTACATTCATAAATCTTGGGAGAGTTCAATTCCTTTGTGATCTTATTACAGGAGCCCCCATTGATATCTGTGCTCACATCTTTTACACCATGAGAAAGACCGCGGTTCGAACTGCAGCTCGAGGAATTATTCCATTTTGCAGTCTCCTCATGAAGCTCATTCTTCGTGAAGGCATTGTTCCTCCTACAGATGGAAAAATGTTGACCCGTCAGCGTCCTATTTCCATGTACTCTCTTCAAGCTAGCAGAAGTAACTCTTCTAAAACTCCAAAGAGTGCACATATCTCTCCGGTTACTCCATCTGCCCCTGAGTTAGAGACACCTGCACATACCACACCTACTTCACATGCTATTCCTGAAGTTCCACAAGCTAGTATTCCGCAAGCACAGACTGATCCTCATACTGACAGAATGGGTCGTTCACTTGAACATATTCAGAAACGCATTGATGAGATTGTGACACTTCTCTACTCCACAAACAACCATGTTCAAATGCGTCTCGAGACTATGGAGAATCAGCTAGATGCTATTCAACGAAAGTTGGACGACAGCCTTTAGCTATTCGTGCCAAAAAGGGGGAGAGCATTCAGTAAGTGGGAGAAAGTTCAAAGGGAAGTGTGCATAGTGATAGGGGGAGTACACTCATACTTTTGACATACTTTTGTTTTAAGTCTTATCCTCTAAACTTATAGGTTTAGTGTTTATATGGGTTTGATACACTGTGGTTTTGGGTGTATTCTTGTTTCTAACTCATAACTTATAATCTTGGTTTACTTGTTATATATATTGTTGATGTTATTCAGTATATTTTGTGGCTTGTACCCATGTTGCTTTTGTAAGATTTTAGGGTTATGTTTTATGCATAGTTTGTAGGCTTTATGGTTTGTACCATGCTTTATGCAGCCTTTTATGCTTTGTTTAATTCAGTACTTCTTTATAAATGTATTGCATTTTTTAAGTACTGTCACTCTTGTGCCCTTGTAGGATTGTTCTTAGATGCATTTACTTAGTGTATTATGTATTGGTTGAGTGTTAGGCATGCAAGAGACTTGCTTTGAGCTTGTTAGCTTGTATGTCCAAGTGTTCATTCCAAGTGTGAATGAGCATTGTGGTCACTACCTTGTAGTGATTACTTGGTTGATCAAGCCATGGTTTGTTTCTTCACTCCATCTTTGCTTGATCACATATTGCTTGTTTCATATGCATTTCACGATTTTCTGCTTACAATGGTCATGGTGTATTATTGTGTTTCAGGAGTCTTATGTTCATATGATTCAAGTGCTTCACAGCTTCTAGAGTTAGGTGTGAGTGAGTTTTGTTCAACTGTTCCTAACTCACATGTTAAGTCTAGAGTCTGTTTTAGGGTTTTGTCACGGAATAGCCAAAGGGGGAGATTGTAAGGTTGAATTTAATCAACCATCTAATTGGCTTTATTTCGTGCCAAATTTGCTTGTATTTCAGCATTTAGAAACCCTGTATTTAGGTGGGCTTGTTGTAAGGGTAGTGAGTGAGATAGAGTGAAGTTTGCTCAAGAGTGTGCAAGAAAACAGAGACTCGCGGGTGACTCGCGGCTGCAAGCCGCCAGACGCAGCACACGTGCCAAGCATGCCAGAAGGTGAACAGTTATGCCAGCTGGAACACTACAGGACAAAACAGGACAACTGGCCATACGGTTATCTCGCGACTGGATCTCGCGACTCAGTCAAGTCGCGAGGCCAAGCCGCGAGCTAGCCCTGTTTTGAAAAACCTGACGTTTCACATTCTCCTCTCACCTCAGTATAAATACCCCTTATACCCATAAATGAGAGAGAGCTTCCAGAGAGAATTTTGAGAAAGAAACCCTAGAGTAAAACAAGATTGATTCATCTACAATCTTTACATAAGTGTCTCTTCAAATTCCTCAACTCTCTTCCTCTCCATTGCCAAACCCTTGAGAGGCCTTTTACCAAAACCTTGTTCTCACCATATCCATTACTGTGAGAGGGCTGTTTGGTATTCTGGGAAGCAGTTAGGAAGGAACCAATCTTCATTGGTTGATGCTATGGTCTAGTAGCGGAATCCGGGAAGCTAGAAAAGAAAAAGGTTCGACGCAACCTTGTTGGAGCAAGAAGCTTGGAGGGCTTAGGTGCACTGGGTAGATTAGGCTTGGAGGGTCTATTGCTGTCCATGTATCCCAACTACATTTTCTAGTGGATTGTTTACCGCTTGGAGGGCGGCGGAGAGGTTTTACGCCGAGGGCTTCGGTTTCCTCTTCGATAACACATCGCGTGTTGTCCTTGTGTTTGCATCTTCCTTCCTTTTATCTTTGCCTTTTATTTTCTGCTGTGGATGTGATTTTAATTGGTTTAGATTGTTTACCAATTCTGTGTTATGCTTTAGTTCATGTTCCGCACATTAATTGTTTGATATAAAGCTTGAATTGGTAATTTGTTAATTGGGGGTCTAAACGTTCAAGGGTGTTTTTACACTATTTGAACTTTCAGGAGACAATCAAGAATTCAAAATATGGCTGACTTCCATCAAGGCGGATTCTAAAATGTGTATTGTTAATTTGTTATTCCTGTCAACCTTTCCCTTAACATGTTTTCTCTATCTCTATCACGAGTTCCTTCATTCTTTTGGGCATTAAGATGAGTTCAAAGTTTTGGTATGTGAGCACATACAACCAAAGCGTACTGGTGATGAACCTTGGGGGTGATCTCTGGAGCCATAATGCACCAAGAATAAACTGCATCTAATAGGGTGAAATCACTTTTTAGGACAGTGGATTAAGTTCCACGCCTCAGTTCCCAACCATCGATAAGTTTTCTCTTCCATTTTGCACTTGGCCTGCTTGATTTAATCTCAAATATTATTATTTTTTCCTTATATTTTTCTTACATTTTAGTCATATGATATTTTTAATTTTTTTATAAAATTTTTTAATTATTTTTATAACTTGTTTAAATGTAGATAGTCTTATAAATTTTTGTGTATTGTAGAAAGAGATTTCTTCAAACTGATTTAGAAGAAAACCTTGTTCATTTTAAAATCTTTGATAATTGGACTTGAAATAAGTTGTCTTATATTCACAATCACACGATATATTTCTTTTAGTTTTGACAGCTACAAGCTATGTACCAAAAGTTGAAAAGTTTATTTTAATAAAATTTTATTATTGAAGTTTGTTATTTAATGATAGAAATCTTTTTCACATGCTTGATTAGGATTTATTTCATTATTTAAGTATGGCATGTGATCTATGAAATAAAAAATCATTACGGTTACGAAACCAAAGGCGCCCATGGAGTGATAATTTTTCGTAGACTTTAAACAATTCTTCATCATAGAGAATACCAATGGAGCCTATACTTTTTGTCGTGATATTATATGATAGAATGATGCTCTAGCTATAGTTGAGATAGTGACATTTAGAAGAAAAAAAACGTGTGTACATTGTATTATGGTTCTTTTAGTCAACAACTTGTAGTGGATGCTTTTTATTGACATATTTGTGGTCGATGTTCTCTCCACACCATAGACATTTCCTTCTTCCTCTGAGAGATTTGAGTTGTAAGCCATGGAGCACCTTGTTTCAAGCTGGTGCAATGATCGATCCTTGCCAGAATCGTATATACTCCCACCAGAAGATAGACCAGGGATGCTCCCTCTAGGCAAAAATATTCCAGTGGTTGATCTTGGGGCTCATGATCAAACCGATATACTTCAACAGATTTTGGAAGCTAGCCAAGAGTTTGGAATGTTTCAGGTTCCACCCACACATCTTTTCTTTTATTCTTTTATCAGACAATGATTTATTCCCGAGTGATGCTTGGTAACTTTTTTCATATTTGATACATTTGTGTTATGCTATGATTTGTACCATCTAATAGGTGATCAACCATGGAGTCCCTAGCAACTTAATAGATGAGGCCATGGGTGTTTTTAAGGAGTTTCATGCATTATCTGCCGAGGACAAGGCAATCGAAACTTCGAAGGACCCCGATAAGAGCTGCTACATGTATACAAGCGGTCATAATTATGCAACTGAAAAGTATCACTTCTGGAGGGATGGATTGTTACACCAGTGTAATCCTCTAGAGAAATACATCCAATTTTGGCCTGAAAAGCCACCTAAATATCGGTAAATCCTCATAGTCATAGACATGTTAATTTGTTCTTTCATGCTTTTTAGTTTTTACCCTTTCCAAGTAGTGGCTTGATATACACATAAGAACAGAAATGAACAACATGATGATGTTTCATGTAACCTTTTTCAGAGAAGTTGTTGCGACATATACAGCTGAATTAAGGAAGGTGGTCTTTAGGATTTTGGAGTTCATTGCTCAAGGCTTGGGACTCAACCCCGATCATTTTAGCAGTGAACTTTGTGAAAATCAAGTACTGTTGGTCAATCACTATCCACCATGCCCAGACCCAAGTTTAACCTTGGGTTTATGCAAACATAGAGACCCTATTGTCATTAATATTCTTCTTCAAAGTGATGTATATGGGCTTCAAGTCTTCAAGGATGAGGAATGGATTGGTGTTGAACCTATTCCTTACGCTTTTGTGGTTACCTTAGGTGTTCTGATGCAGGTACATATATCTTCGCAAGCTCTAACTATATACAATATAGTATTACTTCTTAATTTGTAACCTTTAACTAGTGAAAACTATAGCTCAAAAAAAAAAAAAAAAACACATGAAAACTAGTTGATAGTCCATTGATTCTTGGTACTTTACTGTAATATGTAATATATAATATATATATATATATATATATATATATATATATATATCTAAAAGCTGGTGAGTTTCAATTAGCTCAATTGGTAAAGAGCTATCATCAGGAGTTAAACCATATTAGTGTCCATGTCATTATCTTTTTTTTTTTTTTTTTTTTTTTTAAATTTTCTTATTTTTTTTTTAACATTCACTTTTTATTATTATTTAATATTTAAATATTCTTTAACCTTTCTCTCTCTCTCTCTCTCTCACGATTTTATCTCCCCACTACCCTCTATCTTAATATCGCTATTCGTCTTTCTCTTTATCTTCTTTTATTTTGTCTTTTTTTTTTTTATTTACACCCTCTTACTATAAATTTATCATCCTCCCTTCCATTCTTTGCATAGTTTTCCCCCACAAAAAAAAAAGGTTATCTCTCTCTCTCTCTCTCTCTCTCTCTCTCTCAATTTTTTGGTGGATCTTTTTATTTTTCTTGCATCTCTGCTTTAGGTAGATAAATTTTTGTGTTTTTTTAGAACTCTAATTTGGGTTGATGAGATTTATTTTTGTGTTTTAAGGTTTTTTTTTTTTTTTTTTTTTTTTTGTGTTCTCTTTGATTGTTAAATGTTATCCTATTATTGCATTATAAAGAATTAAAGAAAGTATATAAAAAATAATATTATTCTATTACATAGCATGATTTTGATAATTTAGTGTTTATTGTTACATCCTTTATTTTTGCTTTTTTTCTTCTTCTCATCTTATTTTATTCAACATTTAAATAAGATGGGATCCTACATATCTTTAAATTATTTATATTTTCTCATCTTTTTTATTTAAAAAAAATAAAAAATTTAATATTTTACATTTTCTCCAACTTTTCTTATTCCCTTTACCTTTTCATCTCCCCAAACCCCTACCTTAATATGACTCTTTCTCTTTTCCTTTATCTTCTTTTATTTTGTTTCTTCTTATTATCATCCTCTTAGCATAAATTTGTCATTCACTCTTCCATTCTATGCACAATTTTCCCTCACAAAAAAAAAAAAAAAAAAAAAAATTCATTTCTCTCTCATTTTTTTGGCAATTTTTTTTAATTTTTCTTGCATATTTGTTTTAGGTTGATAAATTTTTGTGTTTTTTATAACTTTATTTTAGGTTGGTGCGAATTAGTTTTGTGTTTTATGTTGATTTTTTTTTTTTTGGTTCACTTTGATTGTTGAATGATATCATATTGCATTATAAAGAATTAAAGATAGTATATAAAAAATTATTATTATATATTACATGGTATACTTTTGATAATTCGGTTTTTATTGTTATATCTTTTATTTTTACTTTTTTTTTCTTCCCAATTCCCATATTAATTTATTCAACATTTAAATTTAGCTACATCCTCCATATCATTACATTATTTATATTTCCTCTCCTTTTTTATATTAAAAAATTAAACATTTAATATTTTACTTAAATTTGATAAATAAAGTTGTCCTCATAAAGTTGAGTAATGCTAGGGAAATACTCATTCTCACAACTAATACATTAAAGGAAAAATGGAATACAAAACAAATGTCAATTTAGAAATAGTTAACTAAAAAAATTAATGAGGATATTAAACCAAATATAACATAAAGAAACTAATAATGCATATTTAATGCCATAGAATCATCATCAAGTTTTGGAAAACGATAGCTAGGTTGCCAATGGAGAGAGATAGTAAAGAGGCTATAAGGAGAAGTAAAAAATGAAATAGAGATGTCCACACAAAGAATATTAAAAACTTTAGAGTGTAGAAAAATAAATTGTTACGTTCACTTAAAACACTAAATTAATAATAAAAAATTAAATACAATCATAGTACTAAATTTAAACTTAAAACTAATCAAACTTTAATAATGAAAACCATATTTCCAATCATAACACAAAAAGTGATGTTCTCCAATAATAATAGAAATTACATAAGAAATAAATTTAGCAAATTTAAAATCCTTTTTTTGACATTTCATTCAACCTTTTATATATATATATATATATATATATATATATATATATATATATATATATTTCATACACCGTTACTTTTTGAAAATCTAATGAACGATGTTGTCTTTCATTTAACGTCTTTATTATGCAAATCATCAGTTAGTAAACATATAATGGTAAGAAGCGTTATAAATGACATTATTAAAAAAAAAATTTTAATTAGTAACTATCAGCATGAAGTAGTACTCTATGGTTTTACGCATCTAATGAAGTGGAATATATATAATTTACTTAAAGGTATATATAAAAATTCACATTATAATATACGTGTGTGTGTGTAAAGGTTTTAAAAAAAGTATTATGTAAGGTTTAATATATATATATATATATATATATATATATATATATATATATATTGAAATCACCTGAGAAAAAATTATCACGCTTAACGCACAGATTTGTGACTAATGATTTGAATTATGAAGGCATTACGTAAACAAATGTTACGAATATTATTTTGAACCTTATTCTAGTTTGTCCATTATAACAAAAAATTTTGATACTCTATTTCTACTTGTAGTTTCAAATTTATTGCTATATGTATATATATTGTTTTTATATAAAATAATGAATTTCATATATTTTTTTAAAGAAAAATCTCAAGTGAGCATATTGTTATTAACAAATTTCTATTATTAAAAAAATTAAAAAAAAAAAAAACTAACATGTGGGGGTATTTGTAAAGAAGAAACCTTCTTGGAAGTTCCTAGTAACTCACTTTACCCATTTCCCAATCCACCCTCGTAAAAGCACTTCACAAGTTCACATAGTCAATTTATTTCTTTTGTCCTCTCATAGTCAATTTATTTCTTTTGTCCTCTCATGATCACCTACTCTTGAGGCTTCATTATTCTTGATTTTTTTTTCTTCTTTCCCTCACATCGCATTGTTTGGTTTAGTTCTTTCTTTCATTGTGGCTCACTTCATCTTATTAAGTTCTTTTCTTTATTTATTTATCTGTTCATAACCTCATATATATCACTAGATTCAGCACAAAATGCATACTGGCCAGGTTTTTAATTTCAGCTGGTATTGACCAAAATTAATTGAAACAATCCAGAATGGGCTGAAATTTGGTCTGAGGTGGAATTGAGTAGTTACCGTTCTAGTTTGCATACCAATATGAGATTTTCCGTCCATTTCACTCAGTAGAAATAGAATTCATAACATTGATGTAAACAATTGTTGGGTCTTACATTGGTTGTGTATCAATTAAGTCAATCTAAGTTATTTACACAATTACAAAAAGCTCTAATTATAAGTAATCTTTTCGGATATCAGATATCATATAAGTTGTGACAAATAGCATTATATACAATACAAATTTAAGACATGCTTTACTTTTTTTGTTTCTGATTTTTTTTTTGTTTTTTGTTTTTTTTTTTAATATTCAATGTGCTTACTACTTAATATGGTTCAGTAACTTGGGTGGGGGGGGGGGGGGGGGGGATCTTACCTCATAAAACAAAAAAAAACAAAAAAAGAAACTCAATATTTTTTAGGGTTAGTCATAGAAAACCAACCCAAACTTGTGTATTAATTTTAATTAAGTCAATTTAAGTTATTTAGATGATTACAAAAAGCTCAAATTATAACTAATTTTTTCGGATATCATATAAGTTGTGACAAATAGTATTCCATTACAATACAAATTTAACACTTTTTTTACCTTTTCTAGTTTTTGTTTTCGTTTGGTTTTTTTTTATTGTTTTTTAAATCCTCAATATGCCTACTACGCAATATGTTTTAGTAACTAGGGGAAAAAAAAATCTTATCTCATAAAATAAAATAAAACAAAAAACAAAAAAAGAAACTCAAACATTTTTTTAGGGTTAGTCACAGAAAACCACCCTAAACTTCGTGTGCCTACACTTTGCAGCCAAACTATGTATACTTACAATCATAACCCCAATTGTCACAATTTTTTTTTAAATTACCATTGCGCGCCTTTGGTGCGGTGGTCACTCCACAAATATAAGTATTTGTAGGATGTGAAAGCAAAGGTCAGAGTTCAAATCTCTAAAAGGGAGCTTCACACACATATACACTTAGATTAGACTAAAGTAGAAATTCTATCTTGTATAAAAAATAAAAATAAAAATAAAAATAAAAAAATAAAAAAAAATTGCATCCCACAACGTGATTAACTGTTCAAATTAATGATCACACATTGTCCATAAAATTTACTACATTAACTGACTACAAGAGCAAAACAATGTGTCTTGCATTGTTATCATTAATTTTAACAATCAATTAAGGGGGGTAAAGTTCTCAAAGTATGTTACAATTAAGGTGGTGATTGCAAATTTACGTAGTTTATGATGAAAAGTGTAAGTGTCATATTTTAGGGTGGTTTTAACATTTATGTAAGTAACCATCTTTTTCTCAACCAAAAAAAAAAAAAAAAACCTTATTTTTTTAGTTGTTTCTTAATAATAGTTCTTAGAATTGTGCTGCATTGAGTTGTAGATTATTAGCAATGGGAAGTTGAAAGGTGCTGTACATCGAGTGGTGACAAATTCGAATTTAGCTCGGACAACTGCTACCTTCGGTCTTCATCCCTTTTATGAAACACTTATAGAACCAGCAGAAGTTTTGGTTGATGCAAGCAATCCTGCACTCTGTAAGTCCTTCTCATACAAAGACTTTATTATCAAATACAGAGCCGCTGCCTCCTACGGTACAGCTTTGGAGGAGTTTTTAAGTGGTACTCCTGATTAGTGGTTTGAGAAAAAAAAAGCTATTTTACTTTATCAATGTATAACCATTGATATCAAGGAAGTAAACATTACTTAGTGAAATTGGTTTTACATTGCACTAATATTATGATTATTGTCATTATCTTTATGGATAAAATTTTAGTGTCGTGAACACCAATTGAATAAAAGATTTTGAACGCATTGTAATATATTATGGATTGGCGACGTAATAAAAGCAGGTGATGGCCATATAAATTAATTTCCCTTTTCCTGTCTAGTCATTTATGCTATGTTTGGTGAGGGTGAAAAATGAGAGGATGTGAAATGGGAGAAGGAAAAAGGAGAGGAAAATGTCATTTTCCATTATTTGGTTGGAGTGAAAAGGTAGAGGAAAGAAAATGGGTGGATGAAGTTTTCTACCCAAGCCACCATTTTGTCCCCCTTCCAAATTGGTAAGAAAAGGGAAGAGAAAATGGCAATGAGAAGAAATGTACAATATTAACTGTACTTTACGTTCCTTTAATTTGTGCCGGTCTGATCGCTTGAAAGGAAACGAAGGTATGAAAAAGAAGTTTGAGTTGTTAATATAATAATTTGGCTAATAGTACAATGGGGGTGTAGGGAAAGTCGGTGTTGTTTCAAAGGACAGTGAAGAAGAAAGTAAAGAGAGTTTTGCTACTACTCCTAGTAGTGGAGGAGAAGAGAGGAGGCCTGCCAACATGCCTTTGGTGAAAGTGGGTGGTTTGGAGCTTTATCTTTTGCTAGAATATTCTTCTCGCTGCGGCGATAACTAAGGAGGGGGCTGTGTCTATGACCCTGTCTTTGGAATTTGCTGCCACTTCTGCAGGTTTTGTTTATGCCCTTGCAGTCTCTCCTTCATCAGTTTGAATTTTTGTATAATGGGTGATAAATAAGATAGGATGAAATGAATTTTACTTCTCTTTTTTTCATAGGCTCTCGATTACTCCCCTCATTCATTGTTGTGATACATTCTTTTTACATAATGGCAGCATCACACAAGTTTTTTGACCCCTAAACTCTGCTACATCAATCTCATATTTAGGATCTTAGTAACGAGTCCCATTCAAGGCATTTTTCTTTTGAATCTCTTCTCTATGTAGATTTTCATGTCTAGAGGCTCTTTCGGATAATTCATACAAATTAAAGGAAGTTCTTCCTTCGAACTTCTTTCTCAATTTGAAGTCTAGGCAATCTACTGCTATTTAACATATTATGCCTCTGGAAATGTAGTTTGACATCTCATTTTAGCCTTTTAAAACCTCATGATGAACTGTTCGGCAGTCTCATCTGCCCATTGTTTTAATATACCAAATCTTCCATTGACACACCTAAATCCTTGGGGGCAAAGTGGGTTTGGAATTTCTCTTCCTTTTCAACCCAACTGCTAATTGATTTTTGAGTGCGGGGGAAGGGGGGTACTGTAAAGGAATCGGGAAACATTTGAAGCACAGTAGTCATTATTTGACAATTCATCACACTGAATTGTGAACCTCGAAATATGTTCCATAGCAGTTTTATCTTCATCGCCTTAAAATGTGATAAATTTGGAATCTTGTAACTTCCTAGGAAATTCCGCTTCCCTATCTATCCACTCAGGGTAAGTTTTCCAATACAAAGGTCTTGCATGCCTTCATAAACTAGAGCCACACGTTTGTTTGAATGAGTCCATTAACTGATCATACCTTACTTGGCCTGGAAAGGGTATATCATTTGGTTTTGGGTCTTTGAATGGTGGTCTAAAGGGTTCTTGATAATGATTCCTATCTCTCTCTTGACGATCAAAACTCGCCCTTGCATTTTCTTGGACATTCCTATCATAGCCATTTTTGGCATTCTCATGAAAGCCAAATCTATGTCGCTATTTTCATGACCATTATTATGTAAGTTTGGTGGCCTAGGTATCTCATTTCAAGGAACCTCAATTTGAGGTTGTTCAATTCAAATTGGTACATTCCAGGTTGCTCCATTCGAGGCTGCTCAACTCTAGGTTGTTCAACTCTGGGCTGTTCAACCCTGGGTTGTTTAGTCTGAATTTGCTCAACTCAAGTCTCTCTAAGTTATATGATTCAATTCAAAGTTTCTTTCCAATTCCATTGGATTTCAAAAGACTAAGACAGATTGCAAATAAATTAATTTATGCCTAACTTGTTCGAAACAAACTAATTCGAAAGTTCACAGTAAAAAGCTCAAAGCCTAAGTTATTACACCTAACACTGAAGCAAACATGCTCAAGATCAAATGAGATTAACAACTAAATACTTGGTTCAAACATAAGTAAATATGTTCAAGCTAAATCACAAAGTTACAAGCTTATATTTTTTATGTTAGAAATATTGGGCCAGTTAAAACCCAAATAAAGTGTCCAATAGTGGGTCCAATCTAATCTATAATCAAAACTTTTGTTCTTACCGATGAGTTATATCTTTTAAATCCATACCTTTCGGTTGTCTATGTCTATATAAAGAGGACATGGGCTCATTTGTATGCACGTTACAATTTTTTGGGACTAGTAGACAAGTAATCTCTCTCTCTCTCATCAATTTTATTTAAGTATTTAGGCTGTAGATGTTTTCTTCTCATAACAAACACCACCGCATGAGTAATTTAAAACACTTATAGATTCTATTTATTGGAAAGATTATTATAAAAAAGTTACAAGAGGACTTATTAATTTTCTGACACTTCACTAAGCCCAATGAAGTTGCAATTAAAAAAGTTACAAGATTATTATAGATTCTTTTTTCTTTTTTTCTTTTTTTAACACTTCACTAAGCCCAATGTACACGAGATTATCTCCTTGATAACTATATTACATTGATTTCAATAAGTTCTTTGGATTGTTTGTGATCTTCTATTGGAATCGAGCCCCTTATTTACACTAGGAAGTCTCAAAGGTGATTGTCATTCCATGTGTTGCTTTATCATGGGGCTTTAAGACACTTTCTAAACTGAAACAGATGTTTTTAACTTCCAGTAATTGCTTTAAATTTTACTGTAACGATACAGTTATGGTACCAAAAGCTTGAGTTAATAATTAGTGTTGAAATATTGAGAGAATTTGGTAAATAGCTTGCAATTGTCAAAATGTATGTGAAGCTCATTTTTAGAGACTTGAACTCCAGCCCCTACCCCCACACCTCACAAGTATCTATACTTGTGGAGTGACCATCGCACCAAAGGTGCACTGTGATAATACAATGATTCCACGTACCCAAGATGTAAAATCACCCAAAAACTTCTCTCTCTCTCTCTCTCTCTCTCTCTCTCTCTCTTAAATGTGGGTGTGAACTTGAATTGAAAGGACAAAGTTTAGTTACAAAATTGGTTATAACCTAAGATTACAACCTTTTTTAATAAAATAAACATTATTACATATTTTGAAACTCTAATCGTTGAATTACATGTTCATTTTGCTTTCAATACACATGCCAAATTTTGTGTCAATTGGATATTATTTACTATATGATCTATAAGCTTATATTTTATATATAATTTTAAACTAAAAAAATTTACAATTTAAACAATTTATTGATGACATAGCTATTAATCTTTAATTTTCTAGAAATTTTGCAAGCATGGACCACATAAGGTTGTAGCTTAAGGCTACTACCAATTTTGTCAAAATTTACCTCCAATAAAAAGATATTGAATAAGGTTGTAGTTTAAGGGTACAACTAATTTTGTAACTAAACTTTGTCCGAATTGAAATTAAATGAAAATTATAGCATGGATGACTTAAGAGCATTGGTTTATGAAATATTTTTAGAAATTTTTAATGAAAAAAGAAAAAAAAGCAATGACTTTTTTACGCATGTACCTCCACGTCAGTTTTTTATTTTTATTTTTTATTTTTATTTTTAACTCAAATCAATTTTTTTTTTTGTTTGATAAGAAAGTTTACTTATTTTATTAAATAGGGCAGACCCAAATTAAATCTAAATCACATATTTCTCTAAAATCCAAAATCCTTAATGGTGTGGACAGCGGTGCATTCTCCTTCCAGCAACGCTTTTCTGACAGCACCTTCAAATGAATAGCCACAAAAAACCCACAAGAACAGACATAAGCATAAAAGAACAACCACAAACAATCTGAGCTCCAAACAAAAGTGTTATATGAAATCATCATCTAAAACGTATGATTGATGACAGATTGAGAACGTGTCACCAGTAGCAAAAATATTAAACACCAAAGTCTCGAGGCAAGTCTTAATTTTCAAAAGTTTCCAAGGCAGCTATTCCCATCAAAATGTTTTTCAAGGAGGCTTCCAAGTTTAGAGCCAAAAAACCCCAAGGCATCTCTTAGCTTCTAAGTTCAAAGCCAAAAAACCCCCAAGTTTCTATTACATCCCCCCGAAATCCAAAATAAAAATTTACCCTCGTATTATAGCTGAGAGAGTTAGGGCTTAGGGGTGTAAAATTGGACTTTGAGATATATTTCCTTGTTCTTAAAACTTGATAGACTAAGTTGTACATAATTTTTAGGAAGAAAATTGAACTTTGAGCTATATTTTATGGATTAAAATAATATTTTGGACCCTTTTTTTTTTGCCATACTCTTTTTTTTTAGCAAAATTTTGCCATACGCTTCTATGTATTAAGTTTAAGCCACTTTATAAGAAAAGGAATCATAAGATCCCCATTGAAATTAGTCACCAGCCGCCAATTGGATTTCCGTTGAGACCAAGGGATGAGCGTACGTGAGAGAGAGGGATTTTAATTTTTTTGCCCAAGCCCAGTCTCCATGACAACTACAATTTATTTATTTATTTTTAAATATTTTAATATGTTGTGGTTGCATAGTTGACAATTGATGTGGCGGGTAAATTGATTCTTTATTATTATGTTTGACACATTAGATTTTTTCATCTAAGGATGACGGCAGAGACTAAATTGACACAATACTGAAAGGTTAGGAGCCAAATTGACGCAATTGAAAAGTTAGGGATCAAATTGAAATATGGTGTAAAAAATAGAGACCAAATATGTAGTTTACAATATATATATACATACATATATATATATATATATAGAGAGAGAGAGAGAGAGAGAGAGAGAGAGAGAGAGAGGTAGCTGCATACGGTACCAACATGGGTATAGGAAATCATTTTTTTAATTATAGAGTTTCAACTTATGACACCTGTTTCTGATAATTTTGCTCTTTATTATCAAACAAGACACAAAAAATGGGTGGGAATTGAACTCCAGATTTCTCATTCAACCATCTCTTATTACCAATTATTGAGTTTGAATATTTGATGGTATTCGTTTTAAAGATAATATATATTTAAATTTTGATAAATACAAGCTTTTTATTTTAACTAGTGTTTAACTTGCGCAATGCATGGAATCATTTTACATATTAAAGGACTTTGCATCCAACATAAACTTAGTTATTACACTTCTACGGCATACATTCAAAATTAAATAATGTAGTATATTTAAGCATATAGTGTCTAATATCTCCTAAAAATTTTAAAAACTGGTCCCTTCAAATCACTTCATGTGTGTATTTCCCTTCTATGAGAGACTAAAAAAAAAGAATCTGACTTTAAGCAATTAAAACTTACATGACAATTTCAAATAGCAAACCTGCTATTCCTAAGAACCACAATGAATCACACAGAACTAAAACTTGCACGACAATTTCAAATACCAAATCTACCATTCCTACGAATCACAATGAATTATACCATGGGATTAGAGACAATTTTATTACAACCAAAAAGTTTAAAAGAAAAAAAATGGTTCTAGGTTTATGAAACAGAAAGTCAGAAAAATATTAGTCAAATGATAATGCATAATCAATAGTACATGGGAATCTCAAATTCTAAAACCAAACCAATACATAACCCATAAAAGGGACATTGAATCCAACTTTTTAATCGCAAAAGAAAAAATAAAAATCTGTAGTGCATCCTGAATCCACAATTCCAAAAATGCTGCAATGATATAAATAAAATCTAAAAACAAAACAACAACCCTCAAGCCACAATATTTAACAAAATAGAATTCTACCTGTAACAAATAAAATGCATAATCAATAGTAGATGGGAATCTCAAATTCTAAAACCAAACCAAGTCATAAGTCATAACCCTTAAAAACGACATTGAATCTTAATCCTAACCCTAATTGATTAAACCCACAAAATATTTAAATTTCACTATCCAAATTTTCAATTGCAAAAAAAATAAAATAAATGAAAAAGCTCATAATCCCAAAAAAGTTGTGATGATACAGAGAAAATCTGTTAACAACAACCCTCTTAATGTTAAACAAAACAGAATTTGAACTTCAATGAATTTTGTCGCCATATATAATCAATAGCAAATAACAATCTCAAATTTTATAAACCAAACCAATTCATAACCCTCAAAAGCAATATCAAATCCCTAAACCCAAGAGGAAAAAAAAAATTGCGATTCAGATCCTTATTAGTCAAACAAAAACTTTAAAAAAATTCCAAGAAAACAAACAAAAAAGAAACCGAATTGAGAAAAATAAAACTAACTTTGTCTCTTTCTCTATTATCACTGTTAGTTTTTAGACCCCTTAAAACACAATTGATTTAACCTAGGTAATTAGCCAAGTTGTTACTTAGTCCAATTTAACAAATCTAGGTTATCACAATTACAAAGATCATATCATGCAAAGCAGCGGAAAATAAATAACACAAGACATGATCACCAAGGAAACCAAACCGGTAAAAACCTGGGGAGGATTTAACCTAGCTATCCTTAAGGTAAAAGGCAAATCCACTAGAAAGAATCGAAGTTCATATAATAAGACTTACAAGCCCCCACGCTTGACTTCTTATTGCTACCCACCAGTAGAACTTACTGACACGACCACGTGCAAGCTCCGAATCCACGGACTCCTTCTTTCTTTGGCCTTTGCAAAACACAAACACCCCCGTTTGTGACTTTGAGATCCCATTCAAAGGTTTAGCGACACAAACTCTCCTGTTTGTGACTCCAAGACCACCCTTGAAGGTTTAGATTATCAGCACCTTTGATGACTAGAGAAGGCAGCAACTTTTACAATACCGGATCTTGAGATTCTTCAAGGAATAGCACCGGTAGAAGACATAAGAGAGCTTTTTAGAAACAAAACCCTAAATACAAAAGAGGCACACTCTTTTCTCTCTGAAAAGCCTTATAAAAACGTGCTTAGGGTTTCCTTTATATATTGGGAGAAGTAGATTAGAAACCCTAATCCTAAATGGGCTTGAACTGCTGTTTGGGTTTAATTAAAATTCTGCAGATACGACTTTTGATCGATCGAGCCTGTTCTTTGATCGATCGAACCAGGCAGAATATGAAGTCTTCTTCCTGCAGCTTGTATATTCTTGAATCTTGACTTGAATCACCTTGAGCATTGTCTAATAAAATCTATAGACTCTAAAATCTATATCTAGACAAGTTTGTGTTCACGATTGGCAATTGTTCTAAACATTTAGAACCTAACAATCACCATATCAAGCCTTTTCAATGTATTTTAAGTTTTAACTAGTTAGTTTAGTGTTGCTGAAATAGGATAATGTTTCATTTAAAAAAAAATAATTTAGATGGCTTTTTTTCCTATGTGGCAGAACAACCTTAATTGTAGGACAAGACTTCTACTTTTATATATAGTATACTAGTCGTGGATCACGCGTGTTACGCGTGATAATATTTTTAGGATGGTCTCATTATTATTATTTTTCAATTTGTACTAATTTAATAAATAGTAATGTAATTCATGATCATATTTTCATTTATTATAGGAACAATCATAAAATGTAATATATATATATATATATATATATATATATTAATAGGCAAAACTTAAAGAAAGTTCAATTAGAATTTAGAATCCAATTTTGTGCTATGTGTCTAAATTTATGTAGGGACTACACCATAAATATCTACTTACGTTTGTGTCATATGTCCACTTAAGTTTTTTAATCTTTGTGTCAAGTGAGTTAATGAGTGCAAAATACTAAGAATCTAATATTAATGAACTATAAAATTTAAAAAAAAAAAAAAACAATCACATATACTTAGCAAAAATCACCACACAACAAAAATCAACACACGTTCTATCTTATTAAAAATTAGAAAATAAATTATTATAATTAGTATTAAATTTGGGTAAGAATTTCAATATGTGATTAATTACGTTTACTTTAAAAAAATTGACTAATTATTTATATTTATCATTTATATTTTTATGATAAAAATTGTGTTTAATTTTAAATGTATCTATACATATGCATTAATGCATGTGTTATATGCTATTTTTTAATTATTTATAATCAATTGTGTTTAATTTTGAATGTATCCATGCGTTCGCATGGATTACATGCTAGCATATATAATTTTTGTTGTACCAAAATCAAAACAATACATTTTTTTTCTCAAGAATTCAAAGGTAATTTAGTGAAATATTAATTTTTAATACAATTTATTTATAATATTTTGTATATCATTAAAAAGTATATATAATTTGGAAATTATTCTTTTAGTTTTAAACAAACTTTTTCAAACCCAATTTTTTCTACCATACAATCAAAAACACCAAGAAACGTATCTAAAAATAATAATAAAACTAAAAAAAAAAAAAAAACTACAATTCAAAATAAATAAATAATAGAAAGGGAAACAAAAAAAAGATTGTAACTCTTTTTCCTTCTAAAAAAACCAAGGGTACAATTCTAAAGGGAAAAAAAGTAGAGAATGTTTTTTGAAAAAGAAGAAGTATTGTGTTAATGTTGTCATAGTCTAATGTTACATCTAATCCAACATGTGAAAAATGAATAGATAAATAAATAATTTTATGCACAAATTTGAATTTGTTTTCTTAAAAATCTCAAAGAATACACTAATAAGATAAGGAAGATGAAGAACAATATAAAATATTCGTAAACGCTTAAAGCAATTACTCAAGCATCTAAGAACATCATATAACAAAGACATAACAATCCACTACTAATTTGTTAAACAAAATAATTACTATAAGGACACATTTTGATCCACAGCCCAAGAGGTTTGGACAATGGCCCAATGAGCCCAAAATAATAAATTTGTTAGAGAGTGGGCTAGTTATTGAACATTCAATGAGTTAGAATGTAAATCACAATAGGCTAGTTGGTGTTAGAATGAGTAAGACAAACAGATTGAAAAGAAAAGTACTCTTCTGTCAGGTCTGAGGATGGTATATTCTTATATATTTCTCTTAGATTTATACAAATATTCAAGTTCTTGGTTACACAGTGATTTCTTTTTTGATTTTTCTCCTCCCCTCTCTGTAATGGAATCCTACCCTTTTATACTCCCTTCCCTTCTTTCATCCCAGCCTTCCACGTGTAGATCAGATTGTTAATCTCTTTGATACTTGTCCCATCAGCACCTTCCTGAAGTCTTTGTGGGTAGCTGTAAGGCTGGAAGTCACTGTTCAGGTATTACTTCCACATTAATGTGGCTAGTTGTTTAGATGCAGAGCATTCAATGCGGTGGTAGTAGCTTTCCTCCCAGATATTTCTCAATTCTCTGTTAACACATCTCTCTCTAAAGTTTATCCTCCCAAGCACGGTTGCCCACTGCCAAGTACTTGATGGGTGATCGGACTTTAGGCTTCCACTTTGTTGGCCAAGGAGAGGTTGCTCCTCGGACAACGTCAATTGCTTACTACGATTAGACCTCCTTCTCGGCCCAGTAATCTACTTGCCTTCACTAATATGTACCTATTTTCAGGCTTTTTGACATCCTCGAGTGTGGCCCACGGCCCAATATCCTTATCTGGGCCCTTCATCCCTACAATTACAAACAGTGAAAGTAAACTGTACAAAGACCATTGTCTTCATCTGCACTAACTATTCTTCATTAGCTTGTCTAGACTATTTTGTTGTTTTCCAAATAAATTAAAACCCGAAAACAACACAAAATTTGACATATTATGATATGATTTTCCTCAAATAAGATCAACAACAAACATCATTCATTAAAAGTATTAGTGTTGTAAAGAAAATGATAAAAAAAAAAAAAATACTTGCATCAAGGAACACGTATGAATTAGTCAATAATATTCATCAATCTAAGGTAAAGATGTGAGAAAAATAAAAAATTTCAACAAAAAATGAAGAAACAAAGTTGAGAGGGAGAGAGAGAGAGAGGGAGAAATAACTTTTTTTGTATGGGAAAAATATGCAAAGAATGAGAGAGAGTGGCAAATTTATAGTAAGAGGTTAGGAATAAAATGAATAAAAATAAAAGAAGATAAATGGGCAAAATATTATTTAAAGTTAAAACCGCCCAAGAGGAATATATTTAAAGTTCAAATTACTTAATTTGTTGTTACGGTTTTGATATACAATTGTAAGTTAATTAGTGTGCTCTACTTCTTTATATAAAGACTGTAAAGTTGTTATTTACAACTATTTTGTATTGGCTTTAATTCCGTGCCAAATTTGATTGTATTTTTGTTCAATTATATGTACCCTGTATTTTATGTGGGATTTTATTGTATGAGTTGTGTGTGAGAGAGAGTGTGAAGACTCAAGCACCTAATGAAGAAAGTGTGGATTTCGCAAGTATTTCGCGAGAAACCTTCCCACGAAGTGAGCCACGTGTAGAGCACATGACTGGAATGTGAAGAGTCATGACAACTAGTTTTCACAAGTATTTCACGGGTAAGGCCATCCCGCAAGATATCCGTGAAACATTTTGTTTTGCTATTTTGGCATATCTGCTACATCATGTCTTCACCCATACTATATATACCCACATTACCCTTATATTAGAAGGAGTGCTTTTCAGAGAGAAAACCCTAGTCATAACCCTTGAGAGTTAGAGATTGTCATACCTGTTGGAAATCACATGTTTGTATCGCATACAAAACATACGCAGCGGAAAATTAACAAATCTATTTCATTCGCAATTGATAACATGTACTATGTAAATTTCAGAATATAAGAATAAGAGAGTGTACCTGATGGGGTGAAATTCAAAACCAAAGATGAAGAGTACTTGAGAATACTTTTAATCTTCACTCCAATTCCACTTGATGCCCAAGAAGTGTGGTCTCTCAATCAGTTATGTGTGTATGTTCTAAGAGAGAATGAAAAAAGTCTCACACACATAACATACAAATCATTTCATATTCATAAAATTCTGTATGTTTTTCTTCATATAACTGATTATCTAATTGGGCTAGCCTTTTGGGCCTTCTCAATTGGGCTTTTTGTGTGTGGCTTGGAGTGGGACCAAAAGGGAACAAATAAGACTCTAGCTCCAATGGGCCTTGGGCTTTTCTATCAACTCTTGACAAGTCCAAAGTTGCCATTAATTATATTTAATACCACTATATAAATATAATTGCACTCTAAGCCTTATTAATAAATTATATCCCAAGACTTTATTGTACATGCAACCCCTTCATAAAATATTCATAGTAATACAAAGTCATGAATGTAGATTGCCACTTTGTGAATTACTATATCTTAATCCTTGAGTACCCGGTTTAATCCTTTTAAGTTATTCACCATATATTTATGAAATCCAATTTCATAAATATATACTTTAGTAATTTCTTACTAAAGTGGTTAGGCCTAACTCTCTGAATAACTGAACCCATTAAACTTATCTCAAGAGAATATTTTATATCTCCGTTAAGAGACTATGAATTCCTTCTTGAGAATATATGTTCCATCAACACTAAATGTGGCTGCCCAACATACTGAGGTTTTGACTGTTACTTTAGATCTCACTCCTGATATATCAAAGCAACCTACACTTCATGATCAGGTCCATTATTCTCTCAGGATTAAGAGTTCATGCAAATATAAGTCGTGAGATTTATTATTCAATTGACAGTTGTTAGAAGAATAATAAATTTTATAGCGGTCCAGTTCAATATGTTTTAACTCTTAAAACATATCAATATATCAACTAGAAGTCACCACTTCCATGATCAAGACAAATCATCTTAGTTAATATGTTATAGTCTTCGCAGATGAAATGCCCAATTTCATCACCAACTACGAACTAAAATTCTGAATTTACAAAGAACCTGTGATTTATATCTTCTGTGACTTTTCACATAAATCCCATACTATGCATCTCATGGACTATATGATAATGTCCGAATATTCATGTTACCAATATTTCAGATAATAATAAAACAACTTTATTAATAGCAATATTAAGTCATATATCATGTCATACATAATGTCATACATAATATCATACAATAGGATTTAAGAGCACTAATTCTAACAATACCCACAATCCTCTACACAATCTTGTGTGGTTTTCCTCAACTCCTACCTCTCCATATCCAAATCCTTGAGAGTTTGATAGCCTAAACACTTACCACACTTATTCTGAGTGTAAAGTGAGGTTTTGGTGCTGCTGGGAAGTATTGGAAGAAGCCATTTGTTTGGCGGATGCAATTGGGCGTATTGCAGAATCCAGAAAGCTAGAGAAGACATGACTCCAAGAAGTCCGTTGGTAGCAGGAGCTTGGAGGGCTCAAGTACATTGGGTAGACTAGGCTTGGAGGGTCTTTTTTTATTTGTATACTCCAACTTTATTCTCTATTAGATCGATTTACCGCTTAGAGGGTGGCGGAGAGGTTTTTCGTTGAGTTTTTCAGTTTCCTCTTTGATAACACGTCTCAGTGTTATCTTGTGTTTACATCCTTCTTCCCTACTCTTTTAGCTTTCAATTTATTGTTGATATTTGTTGAATATGGCTTAGAGTAGTTTTATTATTTGTTTGCTTGCATTTACTCTTATTCCGCCCTTAGTTTACAAGTTAGAGTAAAAACAACCGTAACTTTTAATTGGGGGTCTAAACAAGCACTTGTGTTTTCACACAAATTCAAGCTTTTAAAGACAAAGCTTATGTGTAAAATTAATAATACGAGATCAGTTCTCCCAATTTTAGCTTATACTTTTATTGAATTTTAGCATTCTCTCTTTCTTCTTTTTTTTTTTTTTTTTTTTTTATAATTTTTTTTTTTAAAGGATATAATGCCCCTATCTATTAGAGACAATTAAATATTGATAAATGGAAGTATATTTAACCAATTTTTCTTTGTTTGATTATGTTCTCTTTATGTTGGTACTCAAATAATTTTGATTCATTTAGATTATGAACAAAGTATTTGAGATTGGGGTCTTGGGATTTGGTGATAAGAATGAAGTGGTTGAGGAATGTTCGGTTTTAGAAATAAAGTCTACCTTTTATTTAGATCTGTTTTTTTTTTTTTTTTTTTTTTTTTTTTTTTTTTTTGAGAAAGTATCTAGATGTTTTTTTTATTTTTATATTAAATTTATATTATGGTATAGACTCCTAGAAATCTATATATATAATAATAGGTAAAGCAGAGAGAAAATCTAATTAAGTTTCAAATTGGAATTTAAATAGAGTCTAATTTTGTGCTATGTGTCTCATATAAATTAATTTCTCTATTCCTGTCTAGTCATTTATGCTATGTTTGGTGAGGGTGAAAAATGAGGGGATATGAAATGGGAGAAGGAAAAAGGAGAGGAAAATGTCATTTTCCATTATTTGGTTGGAATGAAAGGGTAGACGAAAGAAAATGGGTGGATGAAGTTTTCTACCCAAGCCACCATTTTGTCCCCCTTCCAAATTGGTAAGAAAAGAGAAGAGAAAATGGCAATGAGAAGAAATGTAGAATATTATGTCCACTTTACGTTCCTTTACTTTGTGCCGGTTTGATCACTTGAAAGGAAACGAAGGAATGAAAAAGAAGTTTGAGTTGTTAATATAACAATTTGGCTAATAGTACAATGGGGATGTAGGGAAAGTCGGTGGTGTTTTAAAGGAGAGTGAAGAAGAAAGTAAAGAGAGTTTTGTTATTACTCCTAGTAGTGGAGGAGAAGAGAGGAGGCCTGCCAACATGCCTTTGGTGAAAGTGGGTGGTTTGGAGCTTTATCTTTTGCTGGAATATTCTTCTCGCTGCTGCGATAGCTAAGGAAGGGGCTGTGTCTATGACCCTGTCTTTGGAATTTGCTGCCACTTCCTGCAGGTTTCGTTTATGCACTTTCAGTCTCTCCATCATCAATTTGAATTTTTGTATAATGGGTGATAAATAAGATAGGATGAAATGGATTTTACTCTATGAAGCACGGGTGCGTTTTCAGATTCGGGTGCGGGATTTGACAATTTTTTAAAAAATAGGGTGCAAGTGCGGCGATTAAAAAATTATTAAAAATATTTTTATTTATATATTTTATATATTGCTAAGCATTTTTTTATATAATAATAATAGAAAACTCATATAATAATAATAATAATAATAATAATAATAATAATAATAATAATAATAATAATAATAATAATAGAAAAATAAATAGATAGTAATAAGCACACAAAAGTTTTTGACTTTTGAATTATTGACAAAAGTTTTAAAATAGATGAGGCTTCTCATAAATAAATTAAAAAAAAAATGTGGCTTAGTGGCTCACGTATTTGGTCAGCCCAAAAACAAAATAAAGGATATATGTAGCAGGTATTAAAATAGGTGTAGCTTCCTATTAAAAAAGAAGAAAAAAAAGGGGGAAAGATGTGGCTCTCACGTGTTTGGTCAAAGAGGCACAAAAACAAAAAAGAGCCTTTTAAGTTGTTCTTATAAAAAAAAAGAAACATAACTCATCAGAAAAAAGAGAAAGAAACGGAACAGAACAACTCAGTACTCATTCAAGAAGACGAAGAAGCAAAGATACGATTTCAGTCCACCGGTGACAGCGGCATATCAATATCTAGTCCAGTCCATCGGTATTTTCGATTTAAGTTTTTTTTTTTCCTTACAGGCCAATTTCCTTTTTCCGGCCGAAACACACCGATATTCAGCCGATACGATCTGATTCGGCCCGGTTCGACGCGAATTGGCGTGCGTTGGAGCCGAATCGGCATGAGTCGGCGTGAATCCGGAAACCAAAAAAAAAAAAAAAACTTAGATGCGGCACTGACGCGTGGGCAGCCGTGTCGGTGGCCACACCCCGCGTCGAACTACGGTGCGACACCCTCCCAGCCGCATTGGTGCTTCCTAGATTTTACTACTCTTCTTTTCATAGGCTCTCGATTACTTCCCTCATTCATTGTTGTGACACATTCTTTTTATATATTGGCATCACACAAAAAGTTTTTTGACCCCTAAACTCTGCTACATCAATCTCATATTTAGGATCTTCGTAACAAGTCCCATTCAAGGCATTTTTCTTTTGAATCTCTTCTCTACGTAGACTTTCATGTCTAGAGGCTCTTTCGGATTATTCATACAAATTAAAGAAAGTTCTTCCTTCGAACTTCTTTCTCAATTTGAAGTCTAGGCAATTTACTGCTATTTAACATATTATGCCTCTGGAAATGTAGTTTGACATCTCATTTTAGCCTTTTAAAACCTCATGATGAACTGTTCGGCAGACTCATCTGCCCATTGTTTTAATATACCAAATCTTCCATTGACACACCTAAATCAGTGGGGGCAAAGTGGGTTTGGAATTTCTCTTCCTTTTCAACCCAACTGCTAATTGATTTTTGAGTGGGGGGGAAGGGGGGTACTGTAAAGGAATCGGGAAACATTTGAAGCACAGTAGTCATTATTTGACAATTCATCACACTGAATTGTGAACCTCGAAATATGTTCCATAGCAGTTTTATCTTCATCGCCTTAAAATGTGATAAATTTGGAATCTTGTAACTTCCTAGGAAATTCCGCTTCCCTATCTATCCACTCAGGGTAAGTTTTCCAATACAAAGGTCTTGCATGCCTACATAAACTGGAACCATATGTTTGTTTGAATGAGTCCATTAACTGATCATACCTTACTTGACCTGGAAAGGGTATAGCATTTGGTATTGGGTCTTTGAATGGTGGTCTATAGGGTTCTTGGTAATGATTCCACTCTTGCAAATTTGCTAGTCAGTTTCAAAAAATCAATTAGTCTACAAAAGAATGATATCTAAAATCAAATAAATATATTACTACAAAATAGAGAAATATAAGAGGAGAGATTACCATCAACAAAAATCTATGGAAACCAATTATTCCACAAAAAATGATACCTAAAATCAAATAAATCTTGTTACAAATGTCTGAAAACCTAATTAAGTTTACAAATCGTTTCAAAAATACCCCTTAGTCCACAAAAAAAAAAAAAAAAATGATGCCTAAAAATCAAATAAATCTCAATATAAATGTCTGAAAACCCTATGAATAAGTTTATTAAAAAAAAAAAAAAACTACAAATAAGAGTTCACCTACATACAAATCAACCAATAATAAGCCAAAATAAAATGAGGTGTTTGTTCTTTAAAAAGATTTACGATTTTCATGTATGGTGTTCAGGAGTTCAAACTTTAGAGGTTTTTTTTTTTTTGTGTTGGGTTTTTTGGTTTTTGGGTTTTTAAGAGATTCTGATATATTAAAACGGACAAAGTTTAGCTACAAAATTGGTTGAAACTTAAAACTACAACCTTACTTAATATTTTTTTATCGAAGGTGAGTTTTGACAAATTTACCATTGGATTACATCTTCTTCTTATATCCTTCATGCTTGCAAAATTTCTAAAAAAATTAAATATCAATAGTTATATTATCAATGAATTATTTAAATTGCAAGTTTTTGTAGTTTAAAATTATGCATAAAATATAAGTTTATATATTATATAGTAAATAATATCTGATTGACGCAAAATTTGACATGTGTATTAAGAGCGTAAAAAACATACAATTCAATGGTTAGATTTTCAAAATATGTAGAGATGTTTATTTAATGAGTAAGGTTGTAGCTTTAAATTACATATAATTTTGTAACTAAATTTTATCCTATTCAAATTGAATTGAAGGTTAAAAGGAGAAAAAGTAAATCTTTAGTCACAAAACGTGATGAATACCATAGTTTTGAAACCCAGATCGGACTGTACGGTTCGACAGGAAAAATCGCGAACCTCTCAGTTTTGCGGTTTTTTTAGCTTCAAGAACCGCTCTATAGGAAAAAAGCAGGAACCCGTGCGAACCGTGGTTGGACCGTACAGTTCTGAGAACCGTGACCGGTTTTTGAGATTCGGACGGTTTCTTTTTATTTTAGCTTTTCCGGTGAATTTTGGCCAATACACCTGTATGAAGTTATGATTAGATCTAGAGGAAATGAAAGAACACGAAGAAGAACAAAGATCGAAAGGAGATCTGATTAGTGAAGAAGAAGGAAAAAAAAAAAAAAAAGCATTCTTACTCTCTCATCTCTCCATTCACCGGCGTCACTCGCAGTTTCTCAAACTCATAGCGCATGGTCTTTCCTCCCTTAAATTCCAGATCTTCTTGACATGCAAAACCAGCGTTCTCTTTCTCTCTTTCAGATTTACTTTCTCTTTCCTCTTTCTTGGTTGCGTACAACTTAAGCCTAATAACCTGAATTTCAACTTCTTTAAACACCCAATAAATTTGACAGCTTGCAAAAGTTATGTTTAAAGTCAAAAGCAACTTTCATATGTCAGATTTTTTCATTTTTTTTATTATTTCCTAGCCCCTAACAACTGTCAAAAGTCCTCTCAAATGTTAGTTGTTCTATTTATTTATTTATTTTTTTTAAGCCCTTAGTTAGTTCACGTGTGAAAGGTAAGCTTAGTATTTTAATATTTGTACTAATTTAATATAATTATTTATATTTTAAATAATTATTAAGTTAATTATGACGTCATCACGGTTTGACCCCGGTTCAACCTCGGTTCGACCTTAAAAAATTTGAACCTCTCTCTTTTACGGTTCAATGAATGGTCTGGGTTTCAAAACCATGATAAATAGAACCAACCTCACCATGTTAAAACACAATGGAATTATTTAGATGAACCAATCTATTGGTGGGTTGAGCTTAGTGCCAATTGTTTACCATAGGATAATAACTTGTTGTTGAGATCAGTTTGGCACGGAGGCTATGGTATTTGCTTGTGAGCGTGAGTCTTTGTCATGTGGTAGTATTCAATCTATTTGAAGAAATTAAAAAATAAAATAATTTATAATGAGGAGTAAATTTGTGAGGCTTGCAAAGTTTATGTGTCAATATATATTTAGATTAGATTAGATTAGACTAGCAAATCACATTATGTTATTATTTATTATGTTGTTTATAAAATTGACTCTATTAAAGAAATTGCGTTAATAAAAATATACTGAAAATTAAAAAAAAAAAAAAAACCCCTTAGCACATATCATCAGCTCATGTAGAAGTAGTTCAAATTGTGGTCAATAATGGGTGCTCTTTAAAGCAAAGTGAGTATTGTCACTTCCATCCGAATTAGAGTCTTGGTTTTGAATTTACTTCTTTCTTCTTCTTCTTCTTTTTTTTTTTGTTTTCTTTTTCTTTTTGAGAAATAAACACACATAAGGAAAGAGAGAAAGGAATTCTAATACATAAGTTGTTTTTATTCTTTAATCTGTTTGCATATTTTGTTAAAATAATATTTTATCTAAAGAATTTGATAAGAACAAGTAAACAAATTTTTATCTAAAAAATTGTTGTAATTTGGTGCAGCCATTTGACGCAATGACATTTTTAAATTCAACTTATTTATATATATATATATATATGATTTCATACTAATAGATGACATATCCAAGTATTGACTTTCTAATGATAATGTCGGATAAAATATTATGGCGACAACACAAACATGTACGGTCAAAGTATAATGAGATTGAGCTACTCATCAATCTTTGCTTTCCACGTACTCTTCATCGAAAAATAGAAGAGTTTTTCACGATTTTTTTTACTGAAAACTTGATTATTTGGAAACCAATACCACATAAGTTAATTTAATTCTTAGAAAAATAAAGGGGAACAACAAATATTATTCATTTGAAAATTTGAGACTCAGCCATGGAAGCTTCAGATACAAAACATTTTTTTTAATTGAAAATTCAAATCATATACATATTAGTAGTTTATCACTGCATTTGATAATGCTACAAATCAATATTTTAATTTTTTTTTTGGGTATTAATTTTAGCCAATATTTTCATAATATCCATATAATGACAAATGGTGCCATTAATATAATTGGAGATACATTATGATTGATTATAAGGAGTCTAAGAGGAAATATTATACGGGCTCCTTTTTTATTTTATTGATTATAGGGATTCTTACAAACACTTAATACATTTTATTTTAATATTTTTATATAATAAATTCTAAATTTGTTTTTTTGGTTTAAACGAATGTGTGAAATTTTAATTCCACAATTGAGAGAGAGAGAGAGCCTAACGAAATCTTCTATAACACCGTCACTGCAAGTAACTTCCAATTGTTAAATATGTTACAATTAAAACCGATTGTCTCAAAACTACTAAATCAGTTATACTCCTTCTCACCTTTGTCCACAATACTTGGCTCATTAGAGTTCATGACATTCTTTGTAGTTATACTCCTTCCCACCTTGTCTCATAAACTGCATTATAGTAAAATATGAGATTCATTACCACAGGAGGAAGAGAAAAGAAGTCATCACCAAATATTTGCTCGCTTTAAAGTATATAAAAATATCAAGCATTTGAACAATACGAATGTGTGTACACAAAGAAGCTAGGTTGAAAGTTGGGAAGGGGCAATGGATTTGATTATGTGATTCTCACAAAGATGAAACAATCACTCAACCAAACTATGTTTTGAATTGGTATAAAGAATGATGCAAAATCATTACCCAACTATGACTGCAAACTAAAGACACCATTGATAATGAGGTGAATGGCTCAAAGTGAAAGAATATTTGCTAGTATGAGGTAACCAATAATAACAGCGTCTAGCACTTAAAAACAGGGACATAGAAAGAGCAAAAAATACCTTCTGCATAGCATCAGTCATATAATTGCAAACATGAGGTCATGCATATCCAAAAGGCCATGGTTAGAATTGCGAGCAAGATCTTGTTGTTTTGTCTGCATGTTTTCATCAATTGCTGTCCACACAAGAAAAACAGAACATAACTTGAGCAAGACAGACTTGCCAAGGAGATATTCAATACCACTTTTAAAATTACTAAACATGGATTAAACATAAAATCATAAAAGGTACACAGCTTTGCCCACAGCTCAAAAAGAAACAAGGAATTGAGAACAAAAATAGTTGAGGTGCAAGTGTCTGTGTGTGTATGTATGTACACAGTAAAGTTTGTGAAGACAATCTAGAGTAACAAGGAAATGGCGACACTAACTCATTTGCTTCTCCCCTCCGCTCCCTATAAAAATGTAGCCAATACAAAAAAATAAATAAATAGAGAATTGTATCGTTTATGAAGACAAATCATTTTATGAAAAGCACATGGGTCTCTTATATTTTAAAACATAAATAAATGTAATGAAAACCAACAAAAAAGAATATAATAATAAAAGTGTAGTATAATAGAATTTGAAGGTAACATTAGAAAGATGAATCCCTAAGAGTGACCAATCAAAAAAATATTTTAAAAAATAATGATCATGTTAAGGACATATTTTTATGTAATTGGCATATCCTTTGACAAAATGCACTTTACTCGTATTTAGGTAAATCTAAGCAGGTTCAAGATGATCATTACAAGTGGTTAAATTGAAGACATGAAGATTACTCAAGAACTGTTCAAGAAAAGTGCAGTCTGCAGGTTTCAATACCTCCTTGACAGAAACTTGATCTGTCAAGATTCATTAAATCTTGACACATGTCTCGATCTATCGAGTTTACGGAATTCAGACTATAGTCAGCAACGTTTTTATTCTAAAAGGCCTATTTGTTTATGAGTTTGTATAATCCTTATAGGACTAGGAAAACCCAAGGTTTGTAGGTCTGTATAATCCTTATTGGACTAGCAAAGCCCAAGGTTTGTGTAAACCTTTTTGGAATAGGAGAGCTCATTAAGCTCCTATTTAAAGGAGGTGGAAAAAGAAAAACCCAACCCTAGAGAGCTTCATAAGGTTTTCTTTCTGAAACCCTAGCCTCCTCCTATAGAAAAAAGAGGTCTTGTTGCGTTTCTTGTACGCCTTCGGGTTCTATAACCAAGCAAAGTCTCTTGCACCAACATTGAAAATCTTATTGGTGTTTTTATGTGAAGCTGTTGCAAATCAACTACAACAATCAAAGGGTTGCTGTGGAGTTAGTCACGTACTAGGATCCATGCATCATTGGTTAGTTACGTACTGGGATTTGTGCATTAAAAGGAGAGATTGCCGCGACATTACAAGTCCAATTGGGTATTGGGGTAAGGGTTCAACTGTAGGTTAGTATTAAGTACTGGGATTCCTTTTACTTGTAACTGCTTGTTTTGATAATAGTGGATTCTCGGGAGTGGTGACCTTAAATTCACCAGATGGGGTTTTGTCTCGGTGGTTTTCCCCATTTGTAAACAAATCATCTGTGTCAAATTTATTTTCCGCTGCATTTAACTTAGTTAATGATTTGTTTGTGCTACCACGCTCATTGCATGTAATTGAATCTAATTGATAGGCCAAAAACGTATTGACCTCTTGTGATAAATTAACCAATTAATTTAACCAAGTGAAATTAATTAGATTCAATTACATGCAATGAGCGTGGTAGCACAAACAAATCACCAATAAACTAATTATGCAACGGAAAATAAATAACACGGTGATTTGTTTACGAATGGAGAAAACCTAACGGCAAAAACCCCACCGGGTGATTTTCAGGTCACCACTCCCGAAATTCCACTATTATCAAAACAAGCGGTTACAAGTAAAGGAATCCCAGTACCTTATACCAACCTACAGTTGAACCCTTACTCCAATACCCAATTGGACTTGTTCTGTAGTGACAATTTCCCCTTTTAATGCTCCCAAGTACATGACTAACCAATGCACGGATCCCAGTACGTGACTTCAATCACCAACTAGAAAAGGTTGTTGGTTGCAAAATTCTTCAATTCATTCCAACGATGAAGATCAAGAAGATGCTTGGTTACAAAACCCTACAGTGCACATACATAGCAACTTCTTCACAAGAATGATGAACTAGGGCAAAACTTTGTTTCCGGTTACAAATTGCTTGAACAAAATTTGCGCAACACTTGTGCAACTTGTGTACACTTTGACGGCCCTTAAAATAATCCTTTTATATGTCTAGGGTTAGAAGAAAAGAAAGCCCAAACACATAATCATGGATTAGAGTCAAAACAGAACTGGAATTCTATTTTTCATAAAGCTCGACAGATACCTGTCTGTAGAGATGCTGTCGAGAAGCTGTCGAGCCACGAGTTGGAACAGCTTCTTAAGCTCGATGGATAGCTAGCTGTCGAGTTTTAATGAACAGAACTTCTTCAGCTTGAATCTTAGATAGACTTGCATGTCTTCAACACTTGATCTTAAAACACAGTTTCTTGAAGTATTAAACACATCCTAGATCTACCCAAATACAAGTAAAGTGTGTTTTGTCAAAGGATAAACGAATTACATAAAATAGTGACATATGTTTCTAAAAAGTAAATCACATATGTCCTAACACTAATTAATTTCACTTGGCTAAATTAATTGATTAAGTTACCAAAGGGGTCAATACATTCTTGGCCTATCAAGTGGTATCAGAGCGGGCACACTCTGATTATGTTTTAATCTTTGCTGTGTGATCCATTGACCCCCGTTGTCATGGAAACTCTTGATTGTTTTGATTTGCATGATCTTGTGTTAAATGATGATGATGATATTCAAGATGCCTATTGCAAGCTTTATAATTTTTGTATGAAATCTCTTGAATGTTCTACAAAATTAAAAGCCAATTTTAAAAAGGTCAAACTTTAAAGAGATGAATTGATTGCAAAATTGGATGAAGCTAATAATTTGAATGAGAAATTTAAAAATCAAATTTCATCTTAGGTGGAAAAAATTAAAAGTTTGGAAGAGCAACTAGTTGAATTTAAAATTGAAGTTGAAAAATTAACTAGTGTCAAACTTGTTGTTGAGCCTAACTCAAAAGAAAAAGATTTTTATATTCCTCCATTTAAAAGGAATAATGAAGAGTTGAAGGCTAATTTAGCTAGGATAGACAAAGGTAAAATATCTGATGTTAATGCTGAAATTTCTAAACCTATGTCTAAAACTCCTCGTAGGAAGAATAAAAATTCTGATTTTGTCCCCACTTGTCATCATTGTCATATTGTTGGTCATATTAAGCCAAATTGTCCTAAATTAAGGTCTTTGTCAACCTCTAAGGTTAGACCTCCTTCTAGGAAGCATAGTAGTTCGAAAACTACTCATGTTTGTCACCATTGTGGTGTTTCTGGTCACACTCGCCCTAATTGTTTCAAGTTATTTCCTCATAAGCGAGTGTCAAATAGGTCTCATCCTTTGTGTAAAGGCTCTGTACCTATTTTTGGTGAGTTATTAAAAGTTTTGAGCTTTTTGACTCAATTTAAGGAGAATTCTAATTCTTCTATGTCCTTTAGTAGTCATACTAGGACTTGTGCCTTTTCATCTTCACGGCCAAAGACTCGTGTTGTGTGGGTGATAAAGGATCCTAAGACTTAATTGTCTTTCTGTTTGTTCTCTGCTTTAATTCTTTCTATCTAAAGTAGGACTCTTTTGCTCGTTTTCTTATCTTTTTGGTATCATGCTTTCATGCATATGCATCTTATTTTATGCTTTCTTTTTAGTTGTTTTATTGTTTGTTTGTTTGTTTGTTTGTTTGTTTGTTTGTTTGTTTGTTTTTTTTTTTTTTTTTTTTTTTTTTTTTTTTTTTTCCAGTTTTGTTTTATTTTTTTTTTAAATAAAAAAAATAAAAAAAATAAAAAAATACAAAAACAATGTGTGTATGTGTACATTGGTACTTTTGTATCTTGGATGACCATTGAAACAAAATTTTCTAAACTTTGTATCTTTTGTAGCTTAGATGAGCATCTCAATGCACAACTAAGCAAGTGAGCTTTGTGACTCGTGTTTGCGATGTGTACGACTAAGTAATCTCTTGTACTTAACACTCGTATCACTTTTTTTATGGCTCGTGTTTGCGATGAGTACGATTAAGTAATCTCTTGTACTTAACACTCATATCACTCTTTTTGACGGGAAGGACTAAAAAATCCTAAGAGAAAGGCATAAATAACCATCTCATCACTAAAACTCGCCAATCATGTACAACATTTGTGTGCTTCGGCATAGCAAAATTATGATGTTTAAGCTTAACATAATTAGGTATTTCTTTTCTCTCTCTTATATGTCCATGTACGATATGCTCAAAAAGAAAAAAATTTAAAGAAAACAAAAGAAAAAAGAATCAAAATGCTTTTAAATATGGTTGCAAGCATGTTTCTAGGAGATGTGGGAGTTATAGAATGTACCTCGAAGGTGATAGTCCCCATCAAGCAGTTATGATTGTGTGTGAGTTAAATTGATCTTCTCATATCTCAAATCGTCATAACATGAGACACTTATGCAATCTTGTGATGTTTTCACACATAACACGCAAATTCTTTGCTACTTTTGATACATGTGCAGGTACAATGTGATTTGGCAATCACAAGGAATACACGTGTTAATGTATACTCACTAAACTGTCTTAACTTATTTTTGAAATATAAAATTGGTTAGACTTGTTTAGTGTGTGTGTGTGTGTGTGTGTGTGTGTGTGTATGTTTTGGATCATGAATGCTTTGCCTTTTTTTTTGTTGAGAGATGTTTTTGAGAGCTTAATATGTTGTTTGGATCTTTGGATGAGTAGCTTGCTTGATTGCATTCATTTATGTGTTTTTCCTCTCTTTGAAAAACCTTCTTTCTTCAAGCTCGACAGCTTCTCGACAGATTCTCAACAGATTCCTTTCTATTGAGCCCTTCATTTTCTTTTCTCGATAGATGCTCGACAACTTCTTCAATCCATCGAGCAACTTTCTTTCTGCCCGATACATCCTCGACAGATTCTTGATCCATCGAGGTTTCTGGGCTTCTTCTCGACACATACTTCAATCTATCGAGATCCTTTTGTTGTCAATACCTATCTCTTCTTTCTCTCTTTTCTCATACATTTCATGCATTTAGACCTAGGTTTTCATTCTTTTTAGGGAAATTTTTTTTGTGTCTTGCTAAATTTTTTGGGATGGGTACTGTTTATTTGATCTTATATGTTCATGCATTGCATTCTATGGTCATTATAACATTTCCATGCATTGTTCTATCTTTTCTTTCTTTCTTGAACCTCTTCTTGTTGTGCTTCTGTTTTCTTTTTCTTGTAGGTCTATGGTTCCTTGCTCTCCTCGTTCCCTCTGTATTTGTTTTTTTTTTTTTTTTTTTTTTGTCTGTCTCCGGTCAAGTCTTTTGGCTTTCTATGCCCTTTAACAATCGCGTCAAAAAGGGGGATAATTATGAGAATTGAATGTCATTCCCCAGGGGGAGTAATAGACTTAGTTGGAGAACTTCATGTTAAAGGGAAGAAAGTTTTTGATGTAACTAACTTAAGGGGAGAGTTAGTCTGATACACTTTGATATTGATATATATTTTGTGTTGTGTATCTTTTGGTTTTGTAACCATTTATATACATCATGTGTTGTTTCTATATTTGATGATGATGTATGTGTTTCATGCTTTATCTCACATGTGTTGTTTCTTTTCTCTCTTTACACATATGTTTCTTGTTTATTTAACTTGTCATTATTTTCCACATGGTACCTTGATGTGTTTTGTTTAGTGCCTTTCAGGAAAGAAAAGTTAAATCCAAGTCAAGATTCCGAACCTTCTTCTTGCAACAACTTCCAAGGTTTAGATCTTTTAGACTAGGCTTATTTATTCAGTAATCTTGAGTAGAATGTATTATAGGACATTCAATGTATTCTTGTGGTTTTGTCATGGATTGCCAAAGGGGGAGATTGTTAAGGACATATTTTTATGTAATTGGCATATCCTTTGACAAAACGCACTTGTATTTGGGTAAATCTAAGCAGGTTCAAGATGATAATTACAAGTGGTTAAATTGAAGACATGAAGATTACTCAAGAATTTTTCAAGAAAAGTGCAATCTGCAGGTCTCGATACCTCCTCGACAGAAGCTCGATCTGTCGAGATTTATTAAATCTTGACACATGTCTTGATCTATTGAGCTTACGGGATTCAGACTATAGCCAGCAACGTTTTTATTCTAAAAGGCTATTTGTTTATGGGTTTGTATAATCCTTATAGGACCAGGAAAACCCAAGGTTTGTGGGTTTGTATAATCCTTATTGGACTAGGAAAGCCCAAGGTTTGTGTAAACCTATTTGGAATAGGAGAGCCCATTAAGCTCCTATTTAAAGGAGGTGGAAAAAGAAAAACCCAACCCTAGAGAGCTTCATAAGATTTTCTTTTTGAAACCCTAGCCTCCTCCTACAGAAGAAAGAGTTCTTGCTGCATTTCTTGAACGCCTTTAGGTTCTGTAACCAAGCAAAGTCTCTTGCACCAACATTGAAAATCTTATTGGTGTTTCTATGTAAAGCTACTGCAAATCAACTACAACAATCAAGGCTTGTAGTGGAGTTAGTCACGTACAGGGATCCGTGCATCATTGGTTAGTCAAGTACTAGGATTCGAGCATTGAAAGGAGAGATTGCCGCTACATTACAAGTCCAATTGGGTATTGGGGTAAGGGTTCAACTGTAGGTTGGTATTTGGTATTGAGATTCCTTTTACTTGTAACCGCTTGTTTTGATAATAGTGGATTCTTGGGAGTAGTAACCTTAAATTCATCCTGTGGGGTTTTGCCTTGGTGGTTTTCTCCATTCGTAAACAAATCACCTGTGTCAAGTTTATTTTCCGCTACATTTAACTTAGTTGGTGATTTGTTTATACTACCACGCTCATTGCATGTAATTGAATCTAATTAATTTCACTTGGCTAAATTAATTGATTAAGTTACCAAAGGGGTCAATACATTTTTGGTCTATCAGATCATCATGGATCATATTTATCTATCTATCTATGAAGAAGAGTAATCAACTATATATATTTTTTTATAGGAGTAATCAGCTATATTGCTTCTACATCATATAAATAATAATCTCTAGCGGCCTGTGCACATGCTGCTAGAGATATTTATAAATCACAAATAAAAAAAAATGTGACAATGAAAAGTGATTGTCTTAACACGGTTAAACCAAGAGTTCTAGTAACACAATTGTTGAAAAGAAATCTTCTAGATACATGATAAAAGTTAGACATTGGCCATCAAGGTCAGTCACCTTTGTTTAATCCACAATAGTAGGCTCGCAAGTATTCATGATGTTCCCTGTATTCACAGTCCTCCCCCACTTTGCTCACAAAATGCGTTACAGTAAAAAATGTGAGATCAACTAACTAGAAAATAGAAGAAAAGAAGCTGATGGGACTGACAACCTCAATTTACCTAGACGATATCATCAAACAATTTCATCCACCTCGATGCGACACGGACGAAGACAAGAGGACCATTAATAAAGGCATTCAATGCCCGGGGTGGTTACTAAATTGTTGGCAGACCGTGTATTCATAAGGCTCGAGGCATTACAAAAAGAGCACTAAAACCACAATTAAAGCCCCCAACGGCTAGGAACCTCAAAGTTGTATATATGCGCCTCAATCAGCCACATACCAGATACATAGACACACTTAGAAATACTTGTTGTTGTTCCACTACATTGCTTTATTTTTTAGAGCTTCCTTGTACTGACTTTGGCATTGGAGACGTTGTGGCAGGCACCACACCGGTGACCACTTTGAGGGAGCCACTTTACCATTTCTACTGTTACAGAGACGAGGGCTTGGCTCCATCTGGACGCATTCACTCCGATTGACGAATTTGCACTTCAACCAATTGAGCAAACATTTTAGAAGTCTAAACTGAAAGTTGGGAATGGTAACAGAAAGTGTCAAGGATGAGCTTTGAAAACAAACATAACCAAACTATATATGTTGAGCCTAGACTAGAGTGATGAAAATGTTGTCACCTAACTACGACTGTGTCTATGACTGCACTTAAAAACTGGGCCATAGAAAGAGGAAAAACATACCTCTTGGATAGTGTTATTGATATAGTTGCACCTATGAGGGCTTGGAGGAATAAGCAATTGTCTAAGGTCATGAAGGTCTTCATAAGCTACCCACAAGAGAAAAAACAGGATGAAGCAGATGAGAGGATACCACTAATATAATATTAAACTGTAGTAAAATTATAAAAGATACATAGCTTTTGCCCACAGTTCAAAACAAAGGAATTGAGAAAATCATAGAAAAAGTGTATGTATATATATATATGTAGATGATAAAGTGGGTGGTTTGAAGAGCATAAAGAGCAACAAGGAAAAGGTGAAACTTACCCAATGGCTTGCCTTCCTTTGCAGCAGCTTCAGCAGCAGCACTAGTAAGTTTAACAAATCCTAGATTCCATTTTCCGGAGGCTATAACATCAAAATTGAAACCAATACAACAAATATAAATAATTCCATGATTTGATTTTGGCACTAATGATGAAGAAATCAATGAAACCAACAACAAAAATAATACTGATCGTCAACTTCATGAGAACGGCTATGAAGATCTTCTAGTTCATTTACCTCCACGTCTTCATGAAAAAAAAATATAATTGTTGAAAGTCAAAGAAAAAAGAAAAGGAATTGAGATGTTGTGCAGATAGCACCCCAGGACTCAAATCAATAATAGTAAATAAGCGAAAATTAAATAACAAGCACACACAAAAACACAAGAATTTACATGGTTTGGAAAACTGCCTACCTCCACGGTGACGACGGAGAAATTTCACTATAAAAATAGGGAGATACAATAGTGCACAAGAACACTCTCAAGAAACCCAAATCCCAATACACCCTAACTCTCTCTCACCCACAAGACTAGAAAACACTATTCTTCTTCTTATGCGGTTGCTGCTAGGTTTTTAGGAATTACTCTAATTCTCTCACACGGCTGCACTTGCTAGGTTATTAGGAATCATATCTATAGCTGTAACTAATAACATATATATAGGGATATATGTTAGGTTGGCTGCCTTGGACTCCTAATACAACAAGTATTTGGTAATTGACTTGGGCTTATGGCAATTCAAGCCACACACATGGGCCCACTTCAACATGAGAAAATCATAGAAAAAGTGTGTGTGTGTATATATATATATATATAGATGATAAAGTGGGTGGTTTGAAGAGCATAAAAAGCAACAATGAAAAGGCGAAACTTACCCAATGGCTTGCCTTCCTTTACAACAACTCTGGAGGCTATAACATCAAAATTGAAGCCAATACAACAAATATAAATAATTCCATGATTTGATTTTGGCACAAATGATGAACAAATTGTTGGAAAATATGGCTAAATAAACAAGTTTTGATTCAACAATACAAACCCTAAAAATTAGCAATGACAAAAATAAATAGATAGAGTTAGAAAGATCTCACAAACTATAGAATCACGCAAAATGCGTTGTCTTTAAAGGTTGATTCGTGCCACCCAGAGTAGAACTCGGTGTGATTGGCTCTCTTGGCTGAACAACCCCCCAAGATTAGACTATAGTAATTTCTTCAAGTTGATCACACACTCAAGCTAGAAGAACTAGTAACAACCTTATTTGCGCCTTTCCTTAAAATAAAAATAAAAATTTGAAGCTGAAATTTCTATGCAGCAAACCAAAGCAAAACAGAGAGGAGATACGGCTGGAGAAGAGGAAAAAATATGACCATTGAATAGTGTGAGTTGTAGGGTTTTATAAGCTAACAAAGCAAAGGACATGGGTTGCATCCAACGTTTACTGTGCAAGCCAATGGGCAGCACATTAAATGCCCCAACGGGCTGCTGTTTAATGCCCAACGGGAAAAACCAAAATGGGCTAAAAGCAAAAGAAAGGGAAAAGGAATGAGGCCCAAGAGAGATAGAGACAAGCTTAAGTCCAACCCTTAGTCCATTATCTTTCAAGCTATCACTTAAGTGGTGCTATGGTTTATAAACATACATGAGAACTCATCTCTAACCAATGTGGGACACAAGCACAGTTTAAGAGTTTAAAACACACATACTCCAACACAAACCAATGAACCAACAACAAGAACAATAATACTGACCCACAGATTTGTAAAAACGACGACTAAGATCTTTTAGTTCATTTACCTCCATGTCTTCATTTAAAAAATATGTATATATATATATATATATATATATAATTGTTGAAAGTCAAAGAAAAAAGAAAAGGAATTGAGAAAAAAAAGGAAAAAGTGTGTGTATGATGAGTATGAATGAATATGCGTATATGGGAAAAGTGCGTGATCTGAAGAGCATGTATGCTATTACTAACAAGGGAAGGGTACGTACCCAATGTGTCGTTGTCTCTTGCATGACGACCACGAAAACCAAAACCTGAACATGAAGAGAAGCCTCTGCTCCCGGTGAAAATGGCCAAATACCACCATTTTCAGAAATTTGTAGCAATTAAGCACTGTTTTGGAACTAAATGGGAATGTACCACTTTTTATGTACTCGAGCTCACTAAACTCGAGTTCTAAACGGTACTCGAGTTTAGTAAACTTGAGTTCCTAGTTTCATTCCACCGTGGCACTGCTGACCTAAAATTTGTGCAATTAAAAAAAATGACGTGGTACTCGAGCTTGGTAAACTCGTGTTCCATGCAACACAATACTTGAGCATACCAGGCTCGAGTTCTTTGTAAATAAAATGCTTGTTATTTTTTTTTTTCTACGGTACTCGAGCTCACTAAGCTCGAATTTCTTGTAATATGGAACTCGAGCTTGGTAAACTCGAGTTCCTTATAACTTTTTTTTTTTGGATAATCGACAAATAAACATAAACATAAAAATAAGTAGTTTTTTTTTTATAATGTTTTTATTTATTTAAATAGAAGCATTGTAAAATATAGAGAATTTAATTTCAAAATATGAATTTTTAGGCCACTCATACCCCTTGTTCATTCATTTTTAACACACTCATCAATTTCTTACTTCTCAGAAGCGTTATGGTCAAATTGGTTAAAATATTGGGGTTACAATGAGAAATTAGAACAACATGTAAAAGAAAAATCTCACTCCATTTTTAGCCATGGGCACACCAAAAGAAGTTTAAGTTACATATTGTTACTTTATCAATCCTGTTTGGAATTACTGTATGGTTAAATGATTGATAAGTATTGCAGAAAGAGTGGACCACTCGGATATAAAGAAGAACTTAAGCTTTACCACATCCAGATATGTAAGTTCTTGACTTGCAGTGTTTCTAAGAGAAATGTGAAACATTTTTTTATGTATATCTAAATGTTTGTCTGATGATGTGAAAGTCTCTTTGGCAACTTTTTTTCTTGGCAAGTTGTAGCACCACATGTTTAGATATTGTTCATTGTTTTCTCATAAAACACCTCCTAAAATTGTGTTCTCTAAATTTAAAAGCCAAATCTGTATGCTTTTTCATGTTTAAATTACACAATAATCGAATTTGTTTTTCTGCATTGATAAAATTTGTTTCTACATTAATAAAACTTGCTTTCTGCACATCATGTTTACTGTATATTCAAATCTGCTTACCGCATTCATAAATTTTTTTTCTACATTAATTAAAATTGTACATTATTTTCTCATAAAAATTGTTTACTGTTTTCTGCATAAACTATTTCTAGCATTCTGCATAAAATTATTTTCTGTTCAGCATTATTTAAAAAATTGTTCACTCTATTTTCTGCATAAATTATTCTCTGTTCACTGCATAAATTGTTCACTGTTTTCTCATAACACACCTAGTGAAATCGTGTTTTCTAAATTTAAAAGCCAAATCTGAATGCTTTTTCATGTTTGGATTTCACAATAATCGAATCTATTTTTCTGCATTAGTAAATCATTAATAAAATTTGCTCTCTGTACATCATGTTTACTATATATTCAAATCTGCTTACTACATTTATAAAATCTGTTTTTTGCATTAATTAAAATTGTTAATTGTTTTCTCATAAAAATTGTTCACTGTTTTCTTCATAAACTATTTCTATTATTCTGCATAAAATTATTTTCTGTTTAGCATTATTTAAAAAATTGTTCACTCTCTTTTCTGTATAAATTATTTTCTGTTCACTATTTAAAAAACTGTTCACTGTTTTCTCATAAAACACCTTCTGAAATTGTGTTCTCTAAATTTAAAAGCCAAATCTATATGCTTTTTCATGTTCGAATTTCACAATAATCGAATCTATTTTTCTGCATTGATAAAATCTGTTTCTACTTTAATAAAATTTGCTCTCTGCACATATGTTTATTGTATATTCAAATCTGCTTACTACATTTATAAAATCTTTTTTTTGCATTAATTAAAACTGTTCATTATTTTCTCAGAAAAATTGTTTATTGTTTTGTGCATAAACTATTTCTAGCATTTTGCATAAAATTATTTTCTGTTCAGCATTGTTTAAAAAATTGTTCACTCTCTTTTTTGCATAAATTATTTTCTGTTCACTATTTAAAAAATTGTTCACTGTTTTCTCATAAAACACCTCCTGAAATTGTATTCTCTAAATTTAAAAGTCAAATCTGTATGCTAACTCAGAAAAACCAAACTGGTAAAAACCCTGGGGAGGATTTAACTTAGCTATCCTCAAGGTAAACCGAATCCACTATGAAAGAATTGAAGTTTACGCAATAGCGACTTAGACCACTAACATCCTATTGCTACCTCGAGTAGGAAACTTACTACCATGACCACGTGATAGCTCCGAGTCCACGGACTACTTCTTTCTTGGATTCATAGCAAGTACAAGCACTCCCTCTTGTGTATCTTTAAGCTCTTGAAAGCAGCAATTGAATTGATCTTCAAGTTCTTGACATAATCTTGATTCTTGATAACTCTAAGTGTATGTGAAGGCAACCACCTCTAGATCTTATAGAAGATTCACACACACAACATAAAGAGCAACTTTAAAACGTGGCTAGGGTTTTCCCTTTTATACTTAAGGAAAAACATAAAACCCTACATGTAAAACAGGCTTGAGCTGAGTTGGAAACTCTGCAGAAAAAACAATTTGCACGACTTTTAATCGATCGAGTCTAATTCTCGATCAATCGAGCCAGGCAGATTTACACAGTAAATCCTGTAGTAACTCGATTCCAACTTTACATAAAAACACATACTTTGAGCAGGTCTAAACAAGTCTAAACAAGACTAAAACGTTTTGATCATGGTTTGCCAACATTACAAAATGAAGTTCTAATACATTAGTTCCTAATTCCTTAGAACCTAACAATAATCGAATTTGTTTTTTTGCATTGATAAAATCTATTTTAATAAAATTTTCTCTTTGCACATCATGTTTACTGTATATTCGAATTTGCTTATTGCATTCATAAAATCTGTTTTTTGCATTAATTAAAACTGTTCATTGTTTTCTCATAAAAATTGTTCACTATTTTCTGCATAAACTATTTCTAGCATTTTGCATAAAATTATTTTCTGTTTAGGATTATTTTAAAAAATTTTCACTCTCTTTTCTGCATAAATTATTCCCTGTTCACTGCATAAATTGTTCACTGTTTTCTCATAAAACACCTAGTGAAATCGTGTTTTCTAAATTTTAAAGCCAAATCTGAATGCTTTTTCATGTTTAAATTTCACAATAATCGAATCTATTTTTCTGCATTGATAAAATCTATTTCTACATTAATAAAATTTGCTCTCTACACATCATGTTTACTGTATATTCAAATCTGCTTACTACATTTATAAAATCTATTTTTTGCATTAATTAAAACTATTCACTGTTTTCTCAGAAAAATTGTTCACTGTTTTCTGCATAAATTGTTTTTAGCATTGGCGAGGTTATTGCACTTAAATGGTTTTTGTGTTTTTTTTTAAAATATGTAACCATATGAATAATGGACAAACTCCATGAAAGAAAAATGAATGATTCGTATAAATCACCTAATGGTAAATGCCTCAAATAATTTGAATTTGTAAAAAGGTTCGAATTAGTTGAATGTAGAAATTCGGGAAAAATTGATGGAAAATCAATGAACGTAACAAATCTTGAAGGTGTACATAAGATTTACAGATAGTCTAGACTTGTTGAGAAATTTGACTTCGTTAAAACTGTGTACTAATGTACTAATCATCTTGATTTGATGAAACTTTCGAAATTGTTGAACGTACAAAATCGTGAAATCTTAATGGTAAATTGAAATTGTTGAACGTACCAGATCGTGAAAATTCAATGGAAAGTTGTGTACATTAGATGTACAAATATTCCAGACTTGTTGAGAAATTTGATTTCATTGAAAGTACTAAATCGTGAAAATTCAAGAGAAAGTTGTGTACATTAGATGTACAAATCGTTCAAATTTGTAAAAAACAAAATTTATTCGTTGAATGTATAAAATCTTGAAAGTACAAAATAAAATTGTGTAAATTAGATGTACAGATAGTCTGAATTTGTTGAAAAGTTTGAATTCGTTAAATGTACAAAATCGTGAAAATTAAATGGAAAACTGTGTACAATGAACAGTTTTAATTAATGCAGAAAACAGATTTTATGAATACAGTAAGCAGATTTGAATATACAGTAAACATGATGTGCAGAGAGCAAATTTTATTAATGATTTTATCAATGCAAAAAAATAGATTCAATTATTGTGAAATTCAAACATGAAAAAGCATTTAGATTTGGCTTTTAAATTTAGAAAACACGATTTCACTAGGTGTTTTATGAGAAAACAGTGAACAATTTATGTAGTGAACAGAGAATAATTTATGCAAAAGAGAGAGTGAACAATTTTTTAAATAATGTTGAATAGAAAATAATTTTATGTAGAATGCTAGAAATAGTTTATGCAGAAAATAGTGAACAATTTTTATGAGAAAACAATGAACAATTTTAATTAATGTAAAAAAAAAATTTTATGAATGCAGTAAGCAGATTTGAATATACATTAAACATGATGTGCAGAGAGCAAATTTTATTAATGTAGAAACAGATTTTATCAATGTAGAAAATCAAATTCGATTATTGTGAAATTTAAACATGAAAAAACATACAGATTTGGCTTTTAAATTTAGAGAACACAATTTCAGGAGGTGTTTTATGAGAAAACAGTGAACAATATCTAAACATGGGGTGCTACAACTCGCCAAGAAAAAAAGTTGCCAAAGCGACTCTCATATCATCAGCCAAATATTTAGATATGCATAAAAAATTGTTTCACATTCCTCTTAGAAACACTGCAAGTCAAGAACTTACATATCCAGATGTGGTAAAGCTTAAGTTCTTCTTTATATTCGAAAGGTCCACTCTTTCTGCAATACTTATCAATCATTTGACCATACGGTTATTCCAAACAGGATTGATAAAGTAACAATATGTAGCTTAAACTTCTTTCGGTGTGCTCATGGCCAAAAATGGAGTGAGATTTTTCTTTTACATGTTGTTCTAATTTCTCATTTTAACCCCAATATTTTAACCAATTTGACCATAACGCTTCCGAGATGTAAGAAATTGATAAGTGTGTTAAAAATGAATGAACAAGGGGTATGAGTGGCCTAAAAATTCATATTTTGAAATTAAATTCTCTATATTTTACAATGCTTCTATTTAAATAAATAAAAACATAAAAAAACTACTTATTTTTATGTTTATGTTTATTTGTTGATTGTCCAAAAAAAAAAAAAGTTATAAGGAACTTGAGTTTACCAAGCTCGAGTTCCATATTACAAGAAACTTGAGCTTGGTGAGCTTGAGTACCGTAGAAAAAAAATAACAAGCATTTTATTTACAAAGAACTCAAGCCTGGTATGCTCGAGTATTGTGTTGCATGGAACTCGAGTTTACCAAGCTCAAGTACCACATTATTTTTTTTTAATTGCATAAATTCCAGGTCAGCAATGCCACGGTGGAATGAAACTAGGAACTCGAGTTTACTAAACTCGAGTACTGTTTAGAACTTGAGTTTAGTGAGCTCGAGTACATAAAAAGTGGTACATTCCCATTTAGTTCCGAAACAATGCTTAATTGCTAAAAGTTTTTGAAATTGGTGGTATTTGGTCATTTTCACCATCAGCTCACTGTAAATTCAACATTTTTTATATGTATGTAAATACTAAATAGAGACAAACCATTCCATGAACACACGCTCAACGACAACATTTTTTAATTGAAATAAAGAAACAAACCGCTGGATCTAGAACCGCGAGATGACATGATGATGATCCAGAGTTCAGATAATCGCTTTTTTGCTTCCTTTCTTCGTTTTGACTCTTCAGACGCTGAGTATGCATGTGAGGATGAACAAAACAAACCAGTATATTTATTTATTATTTCTTTTTTATGAAAACAAAAATACTGTTGTATGTACTTTTGATAATAGTATATCCTAGGGTTTGTGAAACGTGCATGATGCTTAAATCATTAAAAAAAAAACTGTATTTTTTTTATATATAATTTTTATTTTAAAAATCTAATAATAAAGAATAAAGCAATTTGAAAATCAATCGGATAGACTCTAATTTTTAGGCAATATTTTAAGGGGTTTCCCTTGTTTAGTATCCCGTTAATTTTCAAATTGCTTTATTCACTTATAAATTAGATTCTCAAAATAAAAATTATATATATATATATATATATAAATAAAAATACAGTTTTTTTTTTTTTTTTATTTTTTTCTAAAAAAAACCTCATGTGATGAGGCTAGTAAACTTTAAATATATTAACTGAAATAATAAGGTTTGTTTGGATATCGCTTATTGCTGAAAATTAAAAATTGAAAACTGAAAACTGAAAATATTATAGCAAAATAATTTTTAAATGTGTGAATAGTGCCGAGGGACCTAGTTTTAAAGAAAAATTTACTAAAATTTGTACTTGCGGGTCCCATGACCAGTATATGGGACCCACACAAAAAACGCCAAACACGAACGTTTGGTGTTTTCAGTGCAATCCAAACATACACTAAGAGAATGTTTCTACTTAATTTTTGTAACAAATTTAACAAAGATATTATATTATTTTTTATTAAGATATATTTGAATTTTTTTTTTTGAAGCCAGATATATTTGAAATGTTTTAAATATTATTATATTTATTTATTTTTGAGATGAGTTCAAGTTACACCAAGAGTTAAACATTTTTTAAACCATTGGATATAAGTAAATCCAACTGTTAAAAACAAACCCTTATTAATTCTAATATTTTAATTGATCACATTTATTATTCGTTATTTATGACATTCCATACTTATTTCTAAACCCCAAAAAAGTGTTTACCTCTCTCTCTCTCTCTCTCTCTCTCTCTCTCTCCTCTGCATGTTTAAACCTTAATTTTTTTTTTTTTTTTTTTTTTTGAGAAGATGTTTAAACCTTAATGAAAGGGAACTTTTTATTTTATTTTATACAAGATAAAAATTCTACTCTAGCCTAATCTAAGTGTATATGTGTATGAAGCTCCCTCCTGGAGACTTAAACCCCGGCTCTTATCTCCCACACCCAACAAGCATTTATATTTGTGGAGTGACCACTGCAGTAGTAATGAAAGGGAACTTTGATTTGTAACTAATCCTATAATCTCGACCATGGTTACTTTTTTTTTTTTTTTTTTGGGGGTAATAGACACATGTTCAGGTTATTTGTAGTAATTGTATGTCCAGGTTATTTGTAGTTACCTTGGATTTGCAACTAATCCTACCAATGACACATGTTTATGTCCAGTGAACTTGCTGGAATCACTTTGACACATGATCGTGGTTACAATAGGCCATAACCTTATTGTTTGATCATGGTAGTAATGGTATGTAAACCTTTATTGCTTATTGATGATTGTGAAAGACTTAAAACATACACTTCATTTTATTTTGCCGGGATTCGAAGGGTCATTGACAAAAATCAAAAAAATATTTATAAACTCAAAAAAATTGAAATTGAAAAGGAAGAGTGGAGGGGAGAGAGAGAGAGAGAGAGAGGGAAAATTATTGTGTACTCCCGGAGTACCATAAATGTAGACATGGCAATACGGGTTAGAATTTTCTGACCCGACCCTACCCGACCCAAAAAATACATGACCCGAACATAATTTTTTTGACCCAAAGCAAAAACGGGTTGACCCGTAACCCGACCCGATTTTTTTACGGGTCAACCTGACACGACCTGGATAAGCCATGACTCGACCCGTTAAAAAAAAAATTCACTAAAAAAATATATAAACTACGTCTTGATACTAGGTGCTTAAAAGCACAAAATATCAAAACTAATAATCAATATATCATTGCTGTCAAGTGTTAAGAGAGTCAGAGACTCAAGACTTAAGACAACCATTAAAAAAAAAAAAAAAAAAAAAAATTCTCATTCAATAGTATACTAGGCCTAGCTGTAGTCCATTGTCCAAAGGGACCAAAGCCAAAGGCACGTAACACAATGCACAAATGAATGACAAACCTGAAGGCTGAAAGTTGAAACGTGACCAAACCGCCCCAAAGGCAAAGCTTCCTCAGTTCAGTTCATTACATCTCTATCTCTGTCTGCCCCCTCTTATTTTATTTTATTTGGTTCCCCTTCTCAGTTCAGTTCATTTCCTCTACGTTGTGTAGTGTGTACTAAAATTATCGATCACGTCTTTTACTTGAGAATGTGGAAGTTACGTTATATACTAAAAGTTGGCTATATGGATTTGAAGGTAATTTAATTTTTTATAGTCATAATTATACAATTTTAATTCTTTATTGATTTGCTTTCATGGTACATTTGGTTATATTAAAATATTGTATTGTAGATGAAGATGCTGACAAAATTGGCTAACTTGAATTACAATTTGCAAGTATGAATATTTGTAGTGCTGAATCTACTACCAACATTGAGTAGATTGAGATTGAGGTGCAATTCTTATAAAATATTTACTTATTCTTCTTTACTTAATATGTTATGTTTATTTTTAAATCTTTTTTTGTTTAGTTTATCTTTCTAAGTAATCTACCTTTACTATTATTTTAAATGTAACATGAACATGTGCACTTAAGAAGACCGATAACTTGCTCCTTTGCTTGTTTACTTATTTTGTTTGTTTTAAGATCTATTTCTTTTTGAAGATGTAAACTTGTAATTATATGCATTTTGACAATGAATTATTAACATTGAAGACTTTTTCCATCATGAATTTATGACTCTAAATAATTTTTGTCATGCTCAAAACTGTCAGAATTTGAAGGATATTAACAAGTGGCATTAAGTGCAATTCATTTGCTTAATTGATTTTATTCATTCTCTCTAAATAGGTTGTCATTGATTTGTTTTTGTAATTGAAAAAAAAAAAAAAAAAACTTGTTTGAAAAATACGGGTCAACCCGACCCAACCCGCAACCCGGTTGACCCGTTTAAAAATGACCCGTTTTGACCCGCGACCCGCAAACCCGATTGACCCAACCCGAACTTGAACCCGACCCGCCCGTTTTGCCACGTCTACATAAATGCGTACTCCCTCCCTTACATGAATGGTGGATCCCACTAATTAAATTCATGGTGGGACCCACTATTCATGTGAGAGGAGGGATTATGCATTTATGGTACTTCGAGAGTACCTAATAATTTTCCAAGAGAGAGATACGTATACATTTTTTTTTTTTGGGTTTAGAAATAAGTATGAAATATCATAAATAAAAAATAATAAATAAAATCAATTAGAATATTGGCATTAATGATGGTCTTTTTTTGACCACTAGATCTACTTAAATCCAATGGTTTAGAAAATGTGTAACTTAAACCCATCTCTTTATTTTTATATTAAATAATTATAACATCATCATGGTCGTTCTGACCTCAAAACCATATATTATTTGAATTTCAAAACCATAAGTGTTATTATATTAAGATAAATATGATATAATTTGTCAAATGTAGTTTCATATAAAAATTTATGGATCTGGAATTCTGGATTCTCTCCATTTCAATATAAAATGGACACTCCCCATTTTAAGGCTAAAATTCATTTCAAAGAAATCTAAATCCTATAATTTCCCACCTCATTTAAAATCAATAACTCAACTTTAATTAGAATAAAAAAAAAAAAAACCCAACTTTAACACTAATACAACTGTGGTTAAGCAAACAAAAGGTTAACATTAACTAGTTTATTTATTTATTTATTTATTTTTTGATAAGAACTAGTTTATTTATTTATTAATAATTTATGTAGTTTTTTGCCAAAGGAGAGGTAAAAGAAAAAAAATGGTGCACTTGAATTTTCTATAAAATTAACTTGCCCAGTGCTACTTTGTTCTGTCTATTGTTGTCATTGATTTTTATTTTATTGTAAGTTACACACCCATTCATCATGGATCTTGAACCCATGACCATATCCTCCATCACATTATTGAGGGAGGAGGAAGTGCCTTTTGAGCTAAAGTTTATTGGTCCATTATTTTGATATATAAGTTTCTAATACTATCTATTATGGTCACTTTATTTAATATAGATTTTATTATCTGCTTGAATTACAACTTTGGCTGCATTATGGAATTGTTGAAAATTTGTTGTCCACTCCGGACTAATACATATTTGTTGGTGAGTTAAATTTTACATGCATCATTAGGCAACCAAGGGAGAGCTGGGGGAGGCGGACTGATCAGGGACAGCTCGGGGAATTGGGTTAAAGGATTTTCTAGATCCATTGGAAGAGCAACGAGTATGGTAGCAGAATTTTGGGCATTAAGAGATGGTCTAATACTAGCCAGCCAACTGGATATTCAGCACTTGGAATAGAATTAGATGCAAAAGTTGTTGTTGACTTGATTAACTCCAGCAATTCCTCTAATGCAGCTTATTCTTCTCTGTTGGTGGACTGCAGGTGGTTGCTAAACAGGGTGCCTCGAGCCACGGTGAAGCATGTGTTTCGGGAAGCTAATCATTGTGCTGATGCTCTAGTAAAGAATGGATGTAATCTTGATGTAGAATTCTGTGTTTTTGATGCCCCCCATCTTTTGTTACTGATCTAATCTGCTCTGATGTAAATGGGACTAACTATTGTAGGCTTACAGCCGCGAACCTAGCTATTTTGGCTTCTTAGTTTATATATATTATCCCTCTAACCAAAAAAAAAAATTTACATGCATCATGTAGTTGCATATTCATATATGATGTATAGTAATGGGTAAAAAGGTTATTGCTATGAACAGGGCGTAACTGTGTGTATGACAGGGGGGGCCATGGCTGATGGCCCCTACAAAAATTTTACAAAACAATTTATTGCAGGTAAAATCTAGGTTAAAATGTGACTCAAATGTCTTTTTTTTAATGAGCTGGCCCCCCACGACATAGCCCTACGGCCCCTACCTGTCCATGTCCCTTTCAAGCCTCAAATTGCTTTCCAAACACGTAGCCACCACACTAGCAAATGCTGCAAATCAATACTTCTTCCTTCTTTTTATTATTTTATTTTTTATTTTTTTTATATATATATTTTCATTTTACTATCTTCTTTTTCATTCAACTCTAGTAATTAATTTCCATCTTAGTGCATTTTTTCTAGTCTCACTCTTCATTGACTTCCTCCAATTTAGTAGTCTCATAGTCACATTCTCAATTATTTTCTTTTTTTTAATAAAGAGTTTTCTTAATTGAAGTTAAGGGAAAATAGTTTTAAATCTTGAGAGGTACAAAAATTTTCTTATCTTTTTTTTATTTATATTTCAGTTCAAATTTCTATTTATTTTATCTTGTAGTTTATGATTTTTTTCCTTTTAATTTATAAAGCCAATTTATTATCTGAAAAGGAAGAAAAAAAGAAGAAAGAATGAACTGAAGAACAGAGAAAGAAGAAAGAAAAGTGGAGAAGAAGAAGAAAAAAAAAGACAGGACACAGAAAATAGGGGCCACCATGTGGATATATTTACAAAAATGCCATGGAAGTTGAGTTTTGGAAGCTGAAAACACCTAAAATGTGTTTTCAGTTTCCATAACTCATCACTCAAAAATCAGAGAATTGAGTGATGAAAACAAAAACTGGAAACAATGCCAAACACACTTCTCAGCCGTGGGTCCCACCATTTTTGAGTTATGAGTGATGGAAATAGAGTTATGAGTGATGGAAACACAAAAACCAAATAGCCCCCAAACAGCCCCTTAGTCATTCGATTATTTAAAGAGGAGTTAAATTGAATGCCAAATGTTTTACTCTTGTAGCATAATGCCACATTGCCACTTTAAGGTCAAGATGCTGAGCCATTTTTTTTGAATATTTTGTACGAATGTGTATTGCAAACTAGAAAGTTTTTGTATACTAGAAAGCATTTAGAAAGATATAATGCTCTCGTACGTAGTGCTTTGAGTGATTACTTGAATGTTGAAATAATAGTTTAGTCTTGACCCGTCAAGAAAAAATTCTTGATTCCACCCCTGGCTATGAAAAAGTGATTTTTGTGGTTAGCTATTGAGTAGTTTTAAGGAAACAAAGAGCACTATAACATAGGTAGAAGGAGTTGGTACAGAAAATCCTTTTGTAACAGGTTCATCCTGGTAAATTGAGGTTGATTCCCCCTAACAATTATGGAAACAAGAACACTTGCATTTGCTCCCCCTATTATTTAACTGCTCCCATCTCTCTCCAAACTCTCCTTTCCCCTTTCTCTCATTTTTTGGTCATCATTTTGGTATTTTCATCACAAGTGCCATTAATTTATCTCTTATCTCCACATAGTTGCAGCCATAGTTTTAAAAACCGAATCGGTCTAGTCCAACTAGTTCAACTGGGAATCGAGGACCGATCTAGTTTGGTAAAAACCTTAAAACCGGGGAAAATCAATAATAAAAAATAAAAAAAATAAAAAAACTACTAAAATTGGTTAAAAATCGGGTTCAACTAGGAACCGGAGGTCCAGAGGCAAAAAAAGTTTTTGCCTCGATCTGATTTTGAAAACCATGGTTACAGCCCGCTTCTCCCTTAATGATAAATACTCCAGGCAAAGAATTCTTTTGAAGAACCGATTTGGATTGTTGCCGAGCAAGCAGCCAACCTCCAAAGTATTGAACTTACGTGGAAGTTCAACAGATATATTGTTTTGTTATGGGGTCTCTGAATTTGAAACTTTCTTCATGCTAAAGAGTGTTATATGCTGTGATGTAGTAATTGTCTGATAGTGAAAAAAATCAAGCCTTTGGTTGTCTTTTGCATATTGTCCGTCAACATTGGAACCAGCCTTGGAGTAACTCATGCTCTAGAAGAATATATATATATATATATATATATATATATATAATCAAAATATGAAAGATGGGTTCTCTCAAACCTTTAACAAAAGTATTAGGCATATTCAAATAGAAGGAAGAGACTGTCAAATGGCTGTTGATTTCATAAATAGTTATAGGAGTAACCCTTAGAACTTTTGAATGCTCATTTGATCATCAAGGATACTGGAAATGAGAACTAATCGCACCACCATTTTCTTTTTCTTTTTTCAATTTCATTATAAGGAAATAGTGTCTCGTCCTTTCAATTGATTATTCCACTACCTATCTATGAGACACCTTGAAAACTTTGTGGACTAATAGTGTGATGGATTGAACCTAAGATCTCTTAGTTTATTCTATACTCCAAATTAATGAGCCCGTCATTCAGGTATCTTTGTGGATACGTACATATTGTTCAAGTTATCTTTGGAAGTTACTCCTATTTATATCATGCCCCAAAACTGGCTAAAAGTTGATATTGGAAGAAAAGATTATCGAAACACTTCAGCTTTTGGAAGAAGAATAATAATAATAATAATTATTATTATTATTATTACTATTATATATATATATATATATATATATTGCAAACCTTGCTAATTAAGAATATTTTGATAATTGAGTTAAGTCTTTGTATTAAGGAACAGATTTAGTTTGAAATCAATATGGAGGAAAACTTCTCAAATTTGCTACCAGACGACCAATGGCAGCTCAAGAATTTTTTTTATAAGGGGTCAGTAAGAAGATGTATCTTGGGTAGGAGAAAAATCTTGCGGTCTACATGACTTCCTTATTACAAATTTGTATATAGTAATAGTAAGAGAATAAAAGATAAACTATAAGTTCATTAGTCATATTGTTCATTAATACAATGAATATACTAATTATTGCTGCTAAAATTAAAATTTGAAAATCATCTATTGTTTCTAAATATAATAATCATATTAATTATTGTTGTTAAGTGAATTTTAATTATTATTGCTTAAAATGTTTTTATTTATTAGTTTATGTCTATACTCTTTTACAATTATTTTATTTAACAATTCAATTTCACTTTGATAACTATCGGTCTTTGTAATTGTATTAAGAAAAATTTTGTTGTGTTAAAATTTGTTTTTTTCTTCACCCAATCAATCTCCTGTCCCATGCCCCTGATCTAATTTTTCCTTAAGAATCACTATCTACCTAAGTGTTTAATTGTCTTGTAGTGTTAACATTTGCTACCTACTAATTGATTGATCCATGCCCCTAGCTAGTCCCCACTCAAGAAATAGCAAACTAAAAGTACATTCAAATTCAGCCACTCCTTTCCCATGTTCAGTCAAAAGTATAAATTAATTGAGAATTTTTATGTCCACAACATTTTCATAAGAAATCTTAGGTGGTAAGTTGTTATCGATTCTAATTTGAAACCACCACTGAAATTACTTTTTTGTCCAATAGTAACAACCAATAACAACCTGCCACTTAAGATTTATTATGAATGTGTTGTGAAAATGTAGTGAACATAGCATTTATTAAATTAATTATAACTTTATTTACAATAATAGATTGTTAAGAGGGTCACATTGAAGCTTATATCAATTGAGCTTAAAAAAAATTAGAGTCAAGGTATTAAAAAAATTATTTTAAGGGGGTCAAAAGTCACTCAAAACCAAAAAAGAAAAAAAAAAGAAAAAAAATTATATATAAAAAAATTTTGGCCATCTCAGGGGGTTCATTTGAACCCCCTAGACTAAAGGTGGCACCACCGCCCCTGTAGACGACTTAAATAACCATTTACTTGTATTTTAGTCACATGACCTATTTAATTAATCACATAAATTGTATCAATAACTAAACAAGTCATTTGATTTAATATATGTGGATGGTTTTATTATAAATCTCCACATAATGAGTTGGATGAATTTTCTCCCAATTATTCCCATGATAAGCTCATCTTCCCTTCGGCTATCACGAGGATCTTACGCTATTTTTCTGTTCCCTTTCCTGCTTCCGACCACTTTCACGTAATGTGTGCCATTGATGCCGCTACCGTTAAATGGAGCAAGGCGCAGTTTCGTTTGAGGCGGTCTAGTACGGCAACTCCTCCCACTCCTTCTGCTCCATCCACATTTGCTCCTTCCTCTTCTACGAGCTGTGTGACACTCGAGGACATCATGACGCAGCTTCAGCGCATGGATGCTCACCTCGACACTCTCAGTGATGAGTTATGTCAGGTGAACACCCGTGTTGGTTGTATTGCTTGACGCTAGGCTGAGATGGGCGGTTACACTGTGCCTTCCACTCCTGTGGCCTCTGCGGATGAGAGTGATGGCTCCGACAGTGCTGAGGATGTTGAGGATGATGATGATGCTACTGCTTCCGATGATGAGGATGATGGAGATGCTAGCTCTTCCAATGCTGATGAGATGTCTACTTGACACTCTTACCCTTTCACTCATGACAAAAAGGGGGAATAGTTTTGGTTATGAGAGTAGTCATAGTTAGGCAGAGAGTTAGTATAGGAGATTTTTGTTAGGGGGAGAGTGCACATTGAGGGATGTAGTGAGGACTTGATGTATTTCTTTTCTTTTCTTTCTATTTGAGATACATTATTCTTGTACATGGGTCTTGTGACCATTATTGACATACATTGTTCTTATACTTCTTATATAGTGATGTATGTTTTTCTTTTCACCTATCTCTCCATGTGTTGTTTCTTTTCTTTCTTTATACACATGTTTCTTATATTATGTATGTAATCTTTTATTTCTATCTCATACTAAGATGCCGTGATGAGTTTTGTTTAAAGTGTTTCAGAAATACAGGTTGTCAAAGTCTTTCTTGCCATAGACTCTCTTCTTGCAAAGTTTTTCAAGAGTTTGTTTTAGGATAGATTTTATTGTATTCAACAAGTGAATATGAGTTGAGTGATTTATGACTTCTCTCATATCTCATTTGTTAGTTGTGGTTTTGTCACGGATTGCCAAATGGGGAGATTGTTAGGACATATGGGATTCACTTGTTAGGAACATATGTCACTATTTTATGTAATTGACTAATGTTTTGACAAAACACACTTTACTTGTAATTGGGTAGATCTAGGATGTGTTTAATACTTCAAGAAACAAGGTTTCAAGTTTAAGTGTTAAAGCCATGCAAGTCTGTCCAAGATTCAAGTGTGAAAAGTGTTGTTCATTAAAACTCGACAGCTAGCAATCTATCGAGCTTTGAAGAGTTGTTCTAGCCCGTGGCTCGACAGCAGCTTGACAGATAGGTATCTGTTGAGGTTTATGAAGTTTAGTTTTTCAAGACTGTTTTTCATTCAATCCGTGATTGTATGTTTGGGCTTTCTTTTCTCACAACCCTAGACATATAAAAGGATTATTTTAAGGGCTGTCAAAGGTGACACAAGTTGCACAAGTGTTGAGCAAAGTTTGTTCAAGCAAATTGTGACTGGAGATAGAATTTGCCCTAGTTCATCTTTCTTGTGAAGAAGTTGCTGTGTTGTGCACCGTAGGGTTTTGTAACCAAGGAGCTTCTTGATCTTCATCGTGTGATGAACTGAAGAACTTTGCAGTCAACAACCTTCTCTAGTTGGTGATTGAAGTCGCGTACTGGGATTTGTGCAATTGGTTAGTCACGTACTGGGAGTCGTGCAATACAAAGAGAGATTGTCACTACAGAACAAGTCCAATTGGGTATTGGGGTAAGGGTTCTACTGTAGGTTGGTATAAGGTACTGGAATTCCTTTACTTGTAACCGCTTGTTTTGATAATAGTGGATTCTCGGGAGTGGTGACCTTAAAATCACCCGGTGGGGTTTTTGCCGTGTTGGTTTTCCCTATTCGTAAACGAATCACTGTGTCAATTTAATTTCCGCTGCATACTTAGTTTAATTGGTGATTTGTTTGTGCTACCACGCATCTTGCATATTAATTTGATTAATTAACAAACTTGGCTAATTAATCAATTAATTTATTACGAGGGGTCGATTCATTTTTGGCCTATCGAAAACCCTATAATACATGCTCCCCAAAAAGGAAAATAAAAAAAAGTAAATTCTCGTTTTTCAATAATGGGTCAACTTCTAGGTAGGTTTTGGCCTTAAAATAGCTGATTCTGAAGTTTTGATAAAATAAAAAATTTTATATCTTCAAGTTCTGTTTCCGTGGTTGCAAGAATCAAGTCAATTTAACATCGGAGTAAAAAGATATGACGAAAACACCAAAACTAGTCAGAATTTTTCCGTGATTGGATTTTTCCAACAATAGCTCAAACGAATTTCTCTCTTTCTTTTTATGCTTCCACAAATCTTTGACTAATTAAATTCTTTAAAAGACAATTCTCAATTGAGTTTCACCCTTGGATTTTCTTGGCTTCATGTTTGCAAGATTAGCTCATTAATTTTGATCTCCTACATGATAAAAATACACGTAATGAGTATATTTTAGAGAAAACTTGCAAATTCTCGTATTTGCGTGTAAGGGTGGAAATAAACAAAAAATAGACGTGATAATTCCTACCAAAATTTGGATAATTATTGTATTTGGATATTTTGATGCTATAACTAAATAATGAATCAATGGAAAATCAAAACAAAAGTGTTGTCTACATACATTCCCCTTGTGCGGTTTTAAATTTAAATATTATTTTGCCCTTTTATCGTCCTTTATTTTGGCTCTTTTTATTCTCATCATCTTATTATAAATTTGCTATTCTCTTCCATTCTATGCTTATTTTTTCTACACAAAAAAAGTTCTCTCTCTCTCTCTCTCTCTCTCTCTCTCTCTCAAATTTTTTTTTTTTCATTTTATGTTGGACTTTTTAAATTATTTTTCTTGCATTTCTACCTTAGATTGATGAATATTTGTGTTTTTTAGAATTCTACTTTTGATTGCTTATAATTGAAAAAAGAAATTAATGAAGAATAAAAAATATTTTTTTAAAATTGTCTATAAAGGTCTTGCTTATAATCTACTTTAAAAAAATATTTTCATTGGTCTTGCTTAATCATTGATGGTATAAAAGATACAACCTGAACGCTGCCTATAGGAGGATCTCCAACTAGAGGTTTGTACCCTGATTGTCCTAATATTTTTTTTTTATCATTTTATTCATATGTGTAATAAGATCTGGAAATTCTGATTTCGCAATTCTCGACAGATATAGTTTCTGTCGAGCTTCAACATTAAACCTCGATAGAAAGGATTCTGTCGAGACATCTGTCGAGCTTTAATGAACAGTACTTCTTCACTTGTTTCTTGGTCAGACTTGCATGGCTTCAATACTAAACTTGAAAACTTGTTTCTTGAAGTACTAAACCCATCCTAGATCTACCCAATTACAAGTAAAGTGTGTTTTGTCAAAGGATTAGCCAATTACATAAATATGTTCCTAACAATCTCCCCCTTTGGCAATTCGTGACAAAACCACAACAAACAAATGAATCATGAGATAAGTCTTAAATCACTAAACTCATAATCATTTGTTGAAATACAAAATAAATCTAACCCTAACACAAGCTCTTGATAAACTTTGCAAGAAGAGAGTTCATGGCATGGTAGACTTTAACAACCTGTCTTTCTAAAACACTTAAACAAAACTCATCAAGGCATCTTGTGTGAAACAAAAATAAAGGATTGCGTACATAAAGAAACATGTATATAAAGATAGAAAAGAAACAACACATAGAGAGATAGGTGAAGAAACATACACACACACACACACACACACGTATATACTAAAAGATAAGTACAAAGTATGTCAATAAATGGTCACAAGACCAATATACATGAGGTAAAAGAGAGAAAAGAAAAAAATCATAAGAACCTCACTACATCCCTCAAAACCTATAAACATTCCCTCTAACAAAAATGTCCTATACTAACTCTCCCTCTAAGTACAAGACTACTCTCAACCTAAAACTACTCCCACTTTTTGTCACGAATGACAAAGGGTAAGTCACTGAGAGATCGTCTTCTTATCATCACTAGAAGAGCTAGCATCCTCATCATCATCACCATCCTCATTTGCCAAAGCCTCTGGAGAAGTGGCGAAATGACCAAGGCGAGCCTGTCGTCGTGCTATATGACCGACACAGGTGTTCACTTAACACAACTCATCAGTGAGAGTGTCAAGGTGAGCATCCATGCGCTAAAGCTACACTGTGACGGCCTCCAGGATCACATCACCAGTCGAGGAAGAAGGAACAGAGGTGGATGGAATAGCAAAAGTTGCTGGATCGGTAGACTCCACATGTGGCCGCTTCAGTTGAAGCTGAGTCTCGCTTCGTCGAACAAAACTAGCGTCGATGACACCCATGGTGGTGTAGTAAGGAGAAACAGGAATGGGGATGGAAAAGTGGTGGAGGATCCGCGTGATAGTTGAAGGAAATATGAGCTTATCACGGGTCGCCGTATCCTAATAGACATCGAGGATAGAAGTGATGAAGTGAGAAGGGAAGTCAAAAGAAAGATCCTCTAAGAGGGACAAAAGAAAATGAGCATGAGGCTCTGTGATAGAGTTATAGTGAGACAATGGAGTAAGAGTAAATGTCATCACCATGTTAAGGAATCTTGGACCTTTTGCAAAGCCCGAGCATTGGGTGTTTTGCTTCCCACCCCATGTGGAAGGTGTCTCACAAAAATGAGACAGAATCTCGTCTCTAGACATAGTATGAAGACGATCACAGTCGGGGTATTTAGGAAGCGCTACCCATGGAACATGTAGTACCTCGGATATAAGATCCGGGGTAACTACGATACGTTTACCTCGAAATGTCATGGTTAACCGAGGTACAGAGGTATCGATACGGTGTATATTGGAGTAAAACTCTTGTATAAACACGATGGAACACCTCAAGGGTCTCTCATATAGAGATTCCCAGCCTTGAGTCCGAATGACGGCAGGGAGAGGAGTGTCGAAATGTCGTCTGTGGACATAGTATGAAGACGATCACAGTTGGGGTATTTAGGAAGCGCTACCAGTGGAACATGTAGTACCTCGAATATAAGGTTTGGGGTAACAACGATATGTTTACCTCGAAATGTCGTGGCAAACCGAGGTACAGAGGTATTGATCCGATGTATATTGGAGTAAAACTCTTGTATAAACACGATGGAACACCTCAAGGGTCTCTCACATAGAGATTCCCAGCCTCGAGTCCGAATGATGGCAGGGAGAGGAGTGTCAGAAAAGTCTGATAGAACAACATGGCACTCTGAATGAATGCCACGTTTCTGAAAGTTCTCCAAGAAGTCCTTTCGAGCCTTATCATCACAGAACCGAATGTGAGGTGGGGGAATGGGATAAGAAGAGGAAGAACTAGAACCTTAAAGAGGATTCTTGCCCAGGGTGGCTTTGGGTGTCGTGTGCAGTCTATCCGAGAGAGAGAGAGAGAGGGAGAGAGAGAGAGAAAGAGAGAGAGAGAAACACAATTACAACCAGAAATATGAATGAAAGGATATGTATGCATGAAATATGCATGAACATGTGACGTACAAAATTTAAATTGCATCATGGGTGAAACCCAATCGAAACCTACTAGCACACATTCAACAATAATCAAACACACATCTATAATGCATGAAACATTGTTAGAATGCAATGAGATTGCTATGCATGAGCATATAGCAACAATCTCACAAAACCCAACCCAAAAATTTCAGGAAAAACTCAAAAACCCCAAAATTTTTGAAAAACCCCAAAACCTAGGTTTAAAATGCATGAATGCATGAAAAGAGAGAAGATTAGAACACTTTCCAAGTGTTTAAAGCTTGATCTAGGCCAAAGAACACAAGGGTAAAAGGTTTTGAGTGAGTGAGAAGTGTTTGGCACGAGAGAAAAGATTTTCTGTCAAGAGAGAGAAGTGAGAAATGAAATTTGATTTGCACTCAGACTATATAAAGAAATTGCAGCTCGATGGATCGAGATATCTGTTGAGCACTAAATCTCGATAGAAATGAATCTATTGAGGTGTTGTCAAGGATCTATTGATGGAAAAAACACCTCGATGGATTGAGAAGCTGTCGAGAATCTATCGGCCAGACAGAAAGTTGCTCGATGGATTGAGGAAGTTGTCGAGAATCTATCGAGAAGAAACCTAGAAACCTTGATGGATCGAGATTGCGTTAAGATTTGTCAAGACTAGAAGAAGGAGGGGCTCGATAGAAGGGAATCTATCGAGAAGCTGTCGAGCTTGAAGAAAAGGAGTTTTTCGAGGAAATGAAAAATACAAAGAGATGAATGCAACAAGCAAGCTACACAAACATAGATCCAATCAACGTGTTAAGCTCTTAAAACATCTCTCAACCAATTTTATATTTCAAAAACAAGTTAAGACAGTTTAGTAAGCATATATTAATACATGTGTTCCTTGTAATGACCAAATCACATTGTACCTGCACATGTATCAAAAGTAGTAAAGAATTTGCGTGTTGTGTGCAAAAACATAGCAAGAGTGCATAAGTGTCTCATGTTATGACAATTTGAGATATGAGAAAATCAAATACACTCACACACAATCATAACTCCCACATCTCCTATAACTCCCACATCTCCTAGAAACATGCTTGCAACCATATTTAAAAGCATTTTGATTCTTTTTTCTTTTGATTTTCTTTGCATATTTTCTTTTTGAGCATAGCATGCATGGGCATATGAGGGAAAGAAAAGAAATACCCAATTATGTAAGCTTAAACATCATAATTTTGCTATGTCGAAGCACACAGATGTTATACATGATTGGTGGGCTTTAGTGGTGAGAGGGTTATTTATGCCTTTCTCTTATGATTTTCTAGTCCTTCCCATCAAAAAAAGTTATTCGAGTGTTAAGTATAGGAGATTACTTAATTGTACTCATCACAAACACGAGCCATAAAGCTCACTTGCTTAGTTGTGCATTGAGATGCTCATCTAAGCTACAAGAGATATAAAATTTAGAAAACTTTGTTTCAAAGGCCATCCAAAGTACACAAGTATCAATATACACAAACACACACTGTTTTTTTTTTTTGGTTATTTTTTAGATTTTTCAATTTTTTTTTTTCATGAAAAGCAAAAAAAAAAAAAAAAAAAAAGAGAAAGAAAAACAACCAAACAAAAACATAAAGAAACACACAAAGCATAAAACTAAATGCAAATGCATGAGACAGGAGGAGAAAGAGGAGAGATCACTCCATGGAGATTACACCAATGGTTTAGGTAGGAATTCAAACTGTTTGCTATCAAGAGGTTTAGTGAACAAATTGGCCTTCTGATCATCAGTATGGATGAACTCAAGAGTGAGTGTGCCATCTTCGACAAGCTCCTGAATGAAGTGGTGATGTATCTCCATATGTTTTGTCCGAGAATGTTGAACAGAATTTTTAGAGATGTTAATGGCATTGTTATTTTCACAATAAATGGTAAGATGTTCTTGACATATACCATAATCAAAGAGGAGTTTTTGCATCCATAGAAGTTGGGTGCAACGCTATCGGTAGCAATGTATTCAGCCTCAGCAGTGGATAATGAGGTGGAATTCTGCTTCTTACCCATCCAGGAGACAAGATTATTACCCACATAAAAGCAACCCCCCGAAGTACTTTTTCTATTATCAGCATTCCCAGCCCAGTCTGCATCAGAATACCCAGCTAAGATATCATTGGTGTCCTTGCTATACCACACTTCGAAATTGGCAATGGATTTGACACATTTTATGATTCTTTTTAAAGAAATCATATGAGACTCTTTAGGGTTTGCCTGATACTAGCACACACTTCTACACTGTAACTAATGTTAGGTCTACTAGCAGTAAGGTAAAGGAGGCTGCCTATCATGCTTCTATATAAAGAAGAATCAACACTTTTGCCTAACTAGCCAATAGTGAGTTCAACCTGCGCCAAATAGCAAGAATAAGATACAAAGTTAGCAACACATTTATCAACTGTACGCTTTCTTAGTGTAAGTTCATTCATATTTCCCACAATAACTTTAGGAGGGTGATTTAGCTTGATCCTTGAGGAAGGTTCTTTTTCTTCATGAGATTCAAACTCAGGTGATGTAGGAATATCTGCTGATACTTCTACAACACTTGGAGTACTTGGAGAAACGGGCTCTTGAACAACCTTAGGCTTTAAAGGAAGAATTTCCTTAGGTATTTCCTCACTACTTTTCTCAGAACCAGAATTTGAAGCTTCATCAATAACAACATTCACGGTTTCCATCACCTTCTTGGTTCTTTTGTTATACACCCGATAAGCTTTGCTTGTGGAGGAGTATCCCAAAAATATTCCTTCATCGCTTCAGGAGTCAAACTTTCCCATATTCTCTTTATCCTTAAGGATGAAACAAGTACTTCCAAAGATTTTGAAATACTTCACATTCGGCTTTCTTCCTTTCCACAATTCACAGGGAGTCTTCTTTGTTCCGGGTCTGAAATATACCCAGTTAACCGTATGACATGCGGTGTTGACTGCTTCTCCCCATAAATTTCTGGCCACATCTTTATTGTGTAACGTGGCTCTAGCCATCTCTTGAATGACTCTGTTCTTTCTTTCTACAACACCATTTTGTTGAGGAGTAATAGGAGTAGAGAATTCTTGAGATATACCAGATCTAGTGCAAAAAGATTCCATGTATGAGTTCTCGAATTATTTACCATGATTACTTCAAATTTGATCAATCTTCATGTTCTTCTCATTTTGCAGTCTTGTACACAAAGCATCAATGTGCTTTGGAGCATCTAACTTGGATCTTAGAAGAATGACCCAAGTGTACCTGGTGAAATCATCTACTACAACCATGATGTATCTCTTTCCTCCAAGAGATTCGATTCTAGTTGGACCCATGAGATCTAAATGTAGTAGCTCCAAAGGTCTAGATGTAGTTAATGTCTGAGTGCTTGGAAGTTTTGCTGTCGTTTGTTTCCCAAGTTGACACAGTCCACACACAACATTGCTAACCCTACTGAGGTTTGGTATTCCCAGCATTGATTCATGCTTAGATACAATTGATAGATGTTTGTAGCTAGCATGTCCCATTCTTTGGTGCCATGGCAAATAAATACTATTGCACACAATATCAGTATCAGGTACCAATCCATAGCACTTATCCAGAGTGCGGACTCTGCTTATGAGTTTCTTTCCAGACTCATTCAAAATGAATCACTTCCTTTTTGAGAACAATATCATGAAGTCTTGATCACATATCTGACTTATGCTTAACAAGTTCACTCTCAGACCTTCTACAGACAACACATTTGTAATGACTGGCAGTCCTGGTAGAGATGGTTCCCTTCCCTTTTATTTGTGATTTGCTCCCATCACCAAAAGTGACATTTCCACCTTTCTTAGACTCAAAAACCTCAAACAGAGAACGGTCTCCAGTTATGTGTCTTGAGCATCCACTGTCAAGGTACCATAAACATGTGTCCATTAGCTTAAATGCAGACTTCATCATAAAGCACACTTCATGCTTACTTGACAAATTAGTTGGAATGGTTTTCTCTCTCATCCGCCACTAATGAATAAAACGTTTAAGTTTCACCCTTCTCAGATAAACTGCTTTACACATCTTCATCTTGAGACAGTCTAGTTTCTTCCTTGTCACACTAAGACCTTTTTCAACAATCATCAAGATAGGTTTCTAATAACTTTTAGACTTACATTTTCTGAAACACTCAATCAAATAGAGATTAGAAAAGCAAGATGTATTCGAAGTAAAATATGTTTTCATGCTGCTTGTAGCCATGACAACAGGGGTTAATGGATCACGCAGCAAAGATTAAACCTAATTAGAGTGTGCCCGCTCTGATACCACTTGATAGGACAAAAATGTATTGACCCCTTTGGCAAATTAATTAATTAATTTAGTCAATTTAACATGCAATAGCGAGGTAACACAAACAAATCACCAACTAAGTTAAATGCAGCGGAAAATAAAATTGCCACAGGTGATTTGTTTACGAATGGGGAAAACCACCGAGGCAAAAGCCTACCAGGTGAATTAAAGTCACCACTCCCAAGAATCCACTATTATCAATCACAAGTGATTACAAGTAAAAGGAATCCTAGTACCCAATAACAACCTACAGTTGAACCCTTACCCCAATACTCAATTGGACTTGTATTGTGATGGCAATCTCTCCGTTCAATGCACGAATCCCAATACGTGACTAACCAATAATGCACGGATCCTAGTACGTGGCTAACACACCAACTTGAGGAAGATTGTTGGCTGTAAAGTTCTTCAGTTCATCAACAATGAAGATCAGGAAGCTCCTTGGTCATAAAACCTTTGGCGTAAAGACGCAGTAGCTTCTACAGAAAATAAGATGAACTAGGTCCTCCGGTCACAATATGCACGTATTCTGTTCTGCAACAACTTGCAGCCCTTACATCACACATGACGGCCCTCAAAATAATCCTTATATATGTCTAGGGTTGTGAAAAAAGAAACCCTACACAAATACTCAAGGATATGCGTGTAATCAGATCAGGAAATTTTGATTTTGTAATTCTCAACAGATACATCTTTTGTCGAGCTTCAACATTAAACCTCGATAGAAAGGATTCTAACGGGACATCTATCGAGCTTTAATGAACAACACTACTTCACTTGTTTCTTGGTCAAACTTGCATGGCTTCAATACTAAACTTGAACACTTGTTTCTTGATGTACTAAACCCACCCTAGATCTACCCAATTACAAGTAAAGTGCGTTTGGTCAAAGGATTAGCCAATTACATAAATATGTCCCTAACAGAACTGAGTCTTCTAGTTGAAAATCCATAGCACCATGACCATTCCATCAATCAAACCTTAAATTCCAAGCAACAACAACATTCACTCAAGCTATCTATTTCAGAACTAAGACCATACAGTCACTTCAAAACACTATAACAAATATGCTCAACCAATTGAAACCAACAATTTTAATCGGTACAAGTAATCTCTTGACTATGGCCAGTTAAATGTTGATATTTGTGACTCAAAACACGTAGGCTTTTTGACTCTATTGGTTCATATGCTAGATAAATGTAATGCCATAACCACAGGTAAACATAGCAAGGTAGTGCAGGAGTGGAGCTAAGAATTTTTGTTTGGGGGCCAAGTTGTGGCACTAATATATTCATCAAGACAAACCCCCCCCCCCCCTCCCCCCAAAAAAAAAACACACACTCACACACACACACACACACACACACACATATATATATATACATGATTTTTTATTATATATACACACTTTTTGTTTTGATAAGTTATATATATACACACCCAACAAAAAAGTTTAGTATTTTCAATCAAAATTATGTCGGATAGCGTTCTTTCGTAAAATAAAATTCGTTTTTACCATTTTCATAGTGAAATTCTTAAAAAGTTTCATTTTCAATACAAATTATCAAATTTTATACTAAAGTAAATAAAAAAATCTATCAATTAAACTAATGAAATTTTCAAAAACATAAATGATCCAAAACTTTGAGGAATAAGTTAAGCTTCAAACATATTTGAAGCTATTTTGCTCTAACCTATTATGTGGCAACTAAAGAGACATTTCATGTGTAGTTTCAGTGACAAGATTTTTTTAATGAGTTAATAACTTGTTAATTACCACATAACAGGTTGAAAAAGTTAGATTCAAACATGTTTGGTGCCAAACTTTATCAAATATTTAACAGATATAAGAGCACATTTTACAATAAAAACAAAATTGCGAAAAATAAAGCTATATCACTATAACTATTAGACCAATTATTTTTTTAAGAGCGTCATTGGACTAATTGAAATATTTCGAAGAGCCAACTCTTATTATTGTATACTAAATTTTGAAAACATTGAAATAATTACATATATATATTTTAAAAAAATTTCAAAATTGGGGGGGGGGGATGGCCCCCCACCCTATTACATACCTCCACCCTTGAGCGCGTTAGAGGTCTAATGAAGCGTGAGAACGGGTGTGTAAGTGTGGGAGAATGGGTTTATTTGATGTTAGAGAATAATAGTAACAATAGTAATGACACTTACTGGCTTCTATCTGTGGGTGTTGTGATGTATATATGTTAATTGATATTTCTGCTTTAAACGTATCTAGCAATGTGTTATAGAATGAGTCAATGAGATTTTTCAAATAGGTAGAATCTAGCTTAGGACCTCTAAATCAATATTAGATTTATAAGAGCAAGAGCTGTTAATGATTACTAATTTTGTTGATATGATCTATGTAAAGTAATATAACTACATTTTTTTTATATGATCTATGATGTTGTTATAGTGTTATGTCATGGTTGTTGGTAGTTGGTGGTGTAATTCTGCTGAACTATTTTGGTTCAATGTGTCATTGTTATTGGTAGATGTGCTTGTTGTTTAGGGACAACCTGTTGAAATTGAATAGACTGATACACCTCTTTTGAATCATTTTATTGTTGATATTGAGAAGATCAAAAACCTTCACAAGGTATGTATATGTACATTGAATTTATTTTGTCTCCCTTTTAGTTCTATTTTGGCAAGAATGTGTATTAGAATCAATGATTTTGAGATATATAAGATGAGTTGTAGATTCTATGATGAATGCAGTATGTTGTCAATAGGCAGGAGACATGAACTCAATACATTCTATATATGTTGGCAGGTATAACTCCATACACACAATAAAACTGTTAGAAGATTGGTGGGACCGGCTTTGGGTGACTAGTAGCAAGGAAGCTTTTCTATCAACATATTGAAGATAGCTTTTTAAGATGCTCTACTACGACGCTAACCGATTCGAGTAGGAAGAATTGTATTGAGATTTCTAATGTTGCAAATTTTCATTTTTAGTTGATTTCATAATATTGTGTTAGATAAACTTCTAATATTTCATATTTTTACATGACATTATTTTAATATATATATATATATAATTAATTAAATTTAAATCATATTCTGTATTCAAACAGTCCATTAGAATTCTCATATTTTCTTTAAATGGTAGAATATATAGATTGTAAGGTTGAATTTATTCAACCATCTAATTGGCTTTATTCCGTGCCAAATTTGCTTGTATTTCAGCATTTAGTAACCCTGTATTTAGGTGGGTTTGTTGTAAGGGTAGTGAGTGAGATAGAGTGTAGATTGCTCAAGAGTGTGCAAGAAAACAGAGACTCGCGGCTTGATCTCGCGGGTGACTTGCGGCTGCAAGCCGCCAGATGCAGCACACATGCCAAGCATGCCAGAAGGTGAACAGTCATGCTAGCTGGAGCACTACAGGACAAAACAGGACAACTGGCCATACGGTTATCTCGCGACTGGATCTCGCAACTTAGTCAAGTCACGAGGCCAAGCCGCGAGCCAGCCCTGTTTTGAAAAACCTGACGTTTCACATTCTCCTCTCACCTCAGTATAAATACCCCTTATACCCACAAATGAAAAAGAGCTTCCAGAGAGAATTTTGAGAGAGAAACCCTATAGTAAAACAAGATTGATTCATCTACAATCTTTACATAAGAGTCTCTTCAAATTCCTCAACTCTCTTCCTTTCCATTGTCAAATCCTTGAGAGGCATTTTACCAAAACCTTGTTCTCACCATATCCTTTACTGTGAGAGGGCTATTTGGTGTTCTGGGAAGCAGTTAGGAAGGAACCAATCTTCATTGGTTGATGCTATGGTCAAGTAGCGGAATCCGGGAAGCTAGAAAAGAAAAAGGTTCAGCGCAACCTCGTTGGAGCAAGAAGCTTGGAGGGCTTAGGTGCACTAGGTAGATTAGGCTTGGAGGGTCTATTGCTGTCCATTTATCCCAACTACATTTTCTAGTGGATTGTTTACCGCTTGGAGGGCGGCGGAGAGGTTTTACGCCGAGGGCTTCGGTTTCCTCTTTGATAACACATCGTGTGTTGTCTTTGTGTTTGCATCTTCCTTCCCTTTTATCTTTGCCTTTTATTATCTGCTGTGGGTTGTGATTTTAATTTGGCTTAGATAGTTTTTCCAATTCTATATTATAGCTTTTGTTCATTTTCCGCACACTAGTTGTTTGACATAAAGCTTGAATTGGTTAATTTGTAAATTGGGGGTCTAAACGTTCAAGGGTGTTTTTACACTATTTGAACTTTCATAGATCAATAGAAAAATACACATAATAAATGCATACTACTAGAATATATAATTTCATATACAAACGCAATTACAGTGAATGCTCATTAGTTATCCTAATTATCAATTTTTTTTTTTAGAAAAAAAAAACAAATTATGTCAAAATTTTCAATATATTACATGGGTCACCGACTAGTATATAATAATTGACAAAGATCTCCTAAATAATTACTGTAATAACAATAAATAAAGATAATAACTAAAAAGGTGTGTTTAGCCTCCCCTATATAGTATTTTCATTAATTGCTATTGTAAACCATAGATGAGCATGCTGCCTATACTAGAATAACTATTTGTCATTGTTCATTCTCTACCCTATTGCTTCCCTTCTAATTGCCATATACTCTATGCGTACTTTGCCCCATCCTTGCTACTCTGATTGTTTTTCCTGCCCCTATTCCTTCACTTCAACCACTATTTTCAATTCCTATAACTTCTCTCTGGTGCTTTTCCTATTTGAATTTCTATATTTAAAATTCTCTCCGGTGCTAAATTGTCTAGGGTTTTCCTCTGATCCCTATTGAAGGATAGATGGGTTTATTTTCTTTCTTTGGATGCTTTGTCTCAAATTATCACCTATGTATTTTGGTTTGGGTAACATTAGGTATTTTCGCTCTTGGGTAACATCAGGGATTTTTACCTTTGCTACTTTTAAATCTGACACTTTATAGTGTAGGATAATTTATAATTTTTTCTAAGTGAAATTATGGTTTCCTGGATTATTTGCCATGTTTTTGAATTAGGGATTTTCACTCTTGATTTAAATGGTTAAATTTCACCTTTGCTGCTTTTAAATCTAATAGTTTATGGTCTCTGTATTTTGTTTTGGGTAACATTAGGGATTTTCATTCCTGATTTTAATAGTAATCTTTCACCTTTGCTGCTTTTAAATTTCATAGTTTACTGTGTAAGGATAATTTATAATTTTTTTAGATTGATATTAAGGTTTCCTGGATTATTTGCTGTGTTTTTTAAATAGAAATAAACAAATAAATAACCAAGAATACTGTGTTATTCTTTGTTTTGTTATACTTTGAATGTGTTGTCATTGGTACTCTCTCTCTCTCTCTTCCTCCTATTCCTTTTCTTCTTTGATGTCCAATTGTTCTTCATTTTTTTTCTTTTATCTTTTTGCATTTCATAATTTAGGGGTTGTGTTGGGTCAGTCTACTGGTTTTGTGGGTGACGAGTTAAATACATCTTCTAGGTGTTTCAAAAAAATCATGATTTGTGTCAACTGTCCCAAGTCTCCTTCCTTCCAAAATATTTGGTTTGCAACGCCTATATTCTCTGTTATTATATCTCAGGAACCAGTGACTTACTTTTAAAAAGAGGCCAATGTTGTCTATAAAAGATTTCAAACCCAGATAGTGTTTTAGTTGATAATCAGCAACATGGTGGGTAGCATTAATAAAAACGAGAGAGTGAAGGGACTCAGTGATGAGACATGGTCATTGGAGTAGGTGAAAGACTTCAAGAAAGAGAAGAGGCTAATACCCACATTTGCAAAGTGAGTTAAAGTTTTCTTGACCACATTAATTATTTTATATTTCATCGTGAGAATTGAGGATTTACTGTTATTTGTTCAACTTCATGCAACTTTTAAATTTATATTACTAGAAGCATTTGGTTTTACTTTGGGCGTCACTTTATTTGGAGATGATTGGAACTTTGATCAAGTCAGCATGTTTATAAAATGCATTGAAGATACGTTTGGTGTAGGTTCTAACAAATGGCTTTAGCAAGCTTGGTTTAGATCGAGGCAATTAGAGGGAATGCTTATGCTTTATTTTGATAAGGTGAAGTTGTAACTAATTTATATCTCTTGCTTGAGGTATCTGGTGCTTTGTAAGGAGCTAACTTACTAAAAGCAAGACTTTGAATTTTTAAAGGAGATTTTAGAGTAAAGTTCAAAACTTATTTTTTAACTAAGATCCATGCAACATTTTTTTCCTTTGAGAATGCACTTGAAATTCCAATGTCTCTTTAGTTTCATCAGTTTATTGTTCTCTTCATTTATCTTATTTCAATTTCATGTTCATTCTCTGAATTCTATTTGGTTTTTCTTTCCTTCCTTCTTACTTTTTTTTTTTTGTTTGCAAGCCTTCTATGGTAGTTGTTGAAAAGGCAAGACCGCAAAGATGTACGTTGTTAGGTTCTAAGTACTTAGGAACTTATGTATTAGAACTCTAATTTGTATTGTTGGCAAATCATGATCAAAACAAGTTTTTAGTCTTGTTTAGACTTGCTCAAAGTATAGGTCTTTTGTGTAAAGTTGGAATCGAGCTGTTGCAAAATCCTTTGTGCAATTCGGTTTGGCTCAATCAATTGAGAATTAGACTCGATCGATCGAAAGTCGGGCATAATGTTTTTCTGCAGAATTTTCCAACTCAGCCCTAAGCCTATATGATGTGTAGGATTTTATGTTTTGCCCTAGGTATAAAAGGGAAACCCTAGCCACGTTTTTGTGGTTGCTCTATTTGCTGTGTGTATGAATCTCTTGTGAGATCTAGAGGTGGTTGCCTTCACACATGCTTAGGATTATCAAGAAGGAGATTTCATTGAGAGCATGATGATCATTCAGTTGCTGCACTAAAGAGCTTAAAGAAACACAAGCGGGTGTGCTTGTATTTGCTGGAGAATCCAAGAAAGAAAGTGTCCGTGGTCTCGGAGCTTGCACGTGGTCGTGTCAGTAAGTTTTCTACTGGTGGGTAGCAATAGGATGTTAGTGGTCTAAGTCGCTATTGTAAAACTTTGATTCTTTCATAATGGATTCAGGTTTACCTTGAGGATAGCTAGGTTAAATCCTCCCCAGGTTTTTATTGGTGTGGTTTCCTGGGTTATCATATCTTTGTATTCTTTATATTCTGCACTTTACATTGATATGATTATATGATTGTGTTAACCTAGATCTGAAATTTGGACTAAGTAATCACTTGGCTAATTTACTAGGTTAATCCATTTGTGTTTTAAGGGGTCTAAAAACAAACAAGTGGTATCAGAATGGGTTGCTCTCTTGTTGAAGATCTTTTGATCTCTGAGCTGATCCTTGACCCCTGTTGTTATGGAACACGGACACTCTCTTGTTATTCCACCACACTTTGATGGGAATAATTATGCTTATTGGAAATTAAGGATGAAAGCCTTCCTAAAATCAATTGATGAGAGAGTCTGGAACTCCGTTGAATACGGATGGGAGAAGCCCACTACTCCTGTTAGTGAGTGGCAAACTTCTCAAAAAGAAGCAGCCGCGTTCAATAGCAAAGCTATGAATGCTATCTTTAACGCTATTTCTATGGAGGAATTTAAGAGAATCTCTAATGTTGAGGTTGCTTATACTGCTTGGAATATCCTCCAGACTGTGCATGAAGGCACAAAGACTGTTAAAAGTAATAAGTTGCAACAATTAACTTCTAAATTTGAAAGCATTAGGATGTTTGATGATGAATCTTTTGAAGAATTCTATGCTAAGCTTAATGATATTGTTAATTCTGCATATAATTTGGGTGAAATCTATGATCAACCTAAAATTGTTAGGAAGATTCTTAGATCTTTAACTAAAGATTTTAGACCCAAAGTGACTGCCATCACTGAGAGCAAGGATGTGGACTCCATCCCTGTTGATGAACTTGTAGTATCTCTTCAATCCTATGAGTTGGACCTACCTAAGACTAGCAAATCATAATCAATGGCTCTCAAGTTTGTTGATGATGTTGAGGTGAATGGATTTGATGATGATCTCTCTGCTACTGAGATTGCTTACCTTGCCAAGAACTTTAGAAATTCTCTTAGGAACAATAATAGAAGGGCAAGAGGTAATAACACTGTTGAACCTAGAAATTTTAGGAGGAACGGTCCCACTAAGGTTAATAACACTGAAAAACCTAAAGAAAAAGTAGGTCAACCTTCTAATAATTCAATGGGTCCTCAATGTTTTGGATGTCAAGGGTATGGTCATATGAAATCTGAATGTCCTATATACTTGAGGTCTAAGGGTAAGGCTATGGCTGTAACCCTTAGTGATGATGAAGTTTCTAATGATGAGTCTGGTTGTGATGAGGATGGAAACTTCATTGCTTTCACTGCTACTGTTGTAGTCAATGACAGCTTGTCTGTTGAAGAAAACCCTTCTGATGGGGAACTCTCTGAGGATACAGATCTTCAAGAAGCCTATAATAAGCTTTGCAAAGTTGTTGCAAAGGATGCTATGAGTGTTGAATTAGGCTTAAAGAAAATTGCATCTCTTGAGCTTGATAAGAAAAATTTGCTTGTGAATTTATTTGATGCTACTGAACTTTTGAATAATGTGAAGACTGAGAATATGCTTTTGCTTGAAAAAGTCAAGAAATTGGAACATGAACTATCTGTTGCTAGAGAACAAACTGATAGGTTTGCAAGCTCCAAACTTGATCACATGCTAAGTGTTCAAAAGTCTCCCTCTGACAAAACTGGCTTAGGTTTTGTAGAAAGCATCTCTGTGTCTGCATCTCATTCTACAAACTTTGTACCTTCTTATTCTTGTCAAACCCTTTGTGAGTGAGGCTAAATTTGTAGAAGTTACACCTCCTAGGAAGATTAGGGTTGATCTTCATGAGTCTAAACCTAAGGCTCCTAACCCTCCTAAGGGCAAGACATATGATAAGCTTGCATGGATTTGTCACTTTTGTGGAAAGTCTGGGCACATTCGTCCAAACTGTTACAAGCTACAAGTTGTTAAGAGAGCAAACAAACTAAAAGTGCCTATGCCTCAAGCACAAGATCCTATGGTACTTATTGGTAAATTGGTAAAGGCTCTAAACCTTTATTCCAATCCTGGAGTTGGTAATCACTCTCATGTGAATAAGAACTCCAATGCTCGAGGTGCATCTAAAAAGTTTTGGATGCAAAAGGCTCAGTCTAAGTGAGTCTTTTTGACATGGTCCTTGTGCTTCAATGCTCTACTGTTTGTGACTATTGTTCTTTGTTTTTTGTTTTCTTTGTTTCTAGGATATGCATTGCATTACATTCATGCATTTCATTCTAGGACTGCTTTTTTGTTTCTTCTTTTCAAAACACACACAAAAAAAAAAAAAAAAAAAAAAGGAAAAGGAAAAGGGAACCAAATTGTGTTTTGCATTATTTTCTTGGCATTGAAAACAAGGTTGGTCAATTTATTTTCACATATCCTGTCTTTGTACCTTGTTTAGCTTGGATGAGCTTATTTATTGCACTTTACTAGTTGAAGCTTTGTAGTGTATGTTGTGTGGGAAAGATGTTTATAATTTTTGATCACTTTGTCTTGATCTTGAAGTCACATGTCTTTGACTGTCAGACTTAAACCTTTGGAGAAAGGCATAAATAACTATCTCACCACTGTTCACTAGCCAATCATGACCACCTTAGTGCATATCGTAAGATTTTGTGCTCGAGAAAGTATAGCACATGCACAAAAAGAACATAAGGTGTCGCCTCAGTTTAAAATGCTTAAAATTGGTGTTTACATTATTGGATTTAAAGTTAAATCAATCAAATAAAATTGGTGTGTACATTATCCTGGCTATTTTAATAAGTTTCTACTAAATTAAAATTTGTGTGTACAATATGAGGCAAGTCAAGAAACTTACATGATTGCAAGCTTATGATCTAGGAGATGTGGGAGTTATATGATGTAACTTTTTAGGTGATAGTCTCTTTCAAATTCTATGTGATGAATTTTGTAGACTTTGTGTTTGATTTCTATTCACATATCACCTCACATGTATCTTAAGCTTTTGCTAGTTGCACACACTACACAAGTTACTCTTTGCTAAACTTTGTACATGTTATTGTGTGTCTTTGGTTTGACCAATCAAGTTTGAAAATTCCTTGAGTTTTATGCAAATCATATTTGATGCTTGAGAATTTAAAAGAATGGATTGAAAATCTTAAATTTTGGGAAAATTGGGTTCAAAACTTGTGTTTTTGAGAAGCATTTCATCTCATACTCATGCATTTTATTCATAAAATTCAATGCTTTGAGGAGTTTCTGCAATATTTTGCTTTGTTTTACAAAAATCTTTTTTCCAGAAAGTTTTGGCTTGTCTCTGTGTATTTCGATCGATCGAATCTGTTTTTTGATCAATCGAAATTGCAATTAAAAATTCTTGGCTTGGTTCTGTGTGTTTCGATCAATCGAACCTAATTTTCGATCAATCGAAAATCATATAGAGAGTTTTTTAAAACACTTGATTCTCACGTGTTCAAACACTTTTTAAAAAAGTTTTCAAACACTTTCTCTCTCTATCCGATCGGTCAAGGCTCCAATCAAGATTTTTTGTCGTTTTCCTCCATTCTTTTTGCAAGGTTTTTCTCCTCTAAGGCCGGTAAGACCCTTTTACCCTTCTTTTTCCATTTATTTTCATGTTTCATGCATAAAATCATGCATTTGTGGGGAAATTTCGAACCTATAGGATTTTGAGGTTTTTGATGTTTCAAGCTTATTTTCTTCAAATTGATCAATGGGTTTTTGTCATATGAGGATGTATAACTGTTCTTGATGGTTTAATTTGATCAATTTGTTGTTTTGTGAGAAATTGAAATTTCTAGGGCTTGAATATACCCGAATTGGGGATTTTGTTCAAATTGGGTTTAATTGATGAAATTGGCTTGTTGGATTGATTAATTTGATCATTATGAACTGTTTTCTACCTTGTGTAATGATCAATTGGTCAATTTGGTACGAATTGAACAAGTGGTTTTTCAAAATTTTGGGGTTTTTGATATAAACTTTATGCTCAAGCCAATTTTGTTATTCTAAACCTAAATTGAACTTGATCTCACTGCATTAGAGCATGCATCATGACATTATACTGCTCATGCATCATATAGATTTTTTTCTATATTTTTTTTGCTAACTTGCAGTCTGCCCTTGGTTTTTTTTTTTTTTTTTGGTCTTGTCCTTACCCTAGCACCATGCCTAGGAAGACTAGAGCCCATAGGACAGCCTCCTTTTCATCTGAGCCTCCTTTTCAGAGTGAGTTGTTTCCGAGTGAGAAAAACAAGGAGCTGTATGAGACTTTGAACATTAAGAGAAAGATTTGGGCTGTGCATAAGGTTTTGCTAAATGAGCTAGATCCTGCCATTAGGGAAAACTTTGAGCATAGGGGCTAGTTGCCACTGTTGGATATTGGTCATCCTCTTCCAACTGCCCTGATTAGAGAGTTCTACTCTCTATCCACATCTATGATTCCAACACTTTAGTAAAGAGTTGGATACGAGGTGTAGAGTATACCATTACTCCTAGGGTAGTGGTTGATGCTCTTGGGGTACCGTTGGTCCAGCACCCTATTTATCCTTATGATGAATCTCCTCCCTTGGACGACATCATGTCTTACATCACTGAGACTTCTATCCGGTGGGGTTCTGATCCTCGGATCACTTCTGCTGAGCTCACTGAGACTACCTATCTTTTCTTTAGGATAGCGTGTCATTCCTTGTGGCCTATCTCTCACCTGCACACCATTCCTTTGGAGGGATGTGCATTTTTGTACGCTCTTATTATTGATGATCCTATCAGTTTTCCTTATTTGTTTCTTCATTCTATGAATGAGGTTTATAGGAGTTCTTCTGTTGCTCATGCTCTTTTAAATCATGTTTTCATTCATCGGATTTTGCTGTTTTTAGGGTTAGATGACTTCCCTGCTTCTGAGCCCGTACACATAGTTGCTCCCATAGGTGCCACCTTTCTTAGGCAAAGGGCTGCTCATATGAGGGAGAGCTCTAAATGTCCTAGAGTTGAGCCTTCTAGTACCGCACCCCCTCCTCCCTCTTCTATAGGTACTACTTCTGGTGAGGCGTTTGTTGATCCTGTTGCTGCTGCTGTTCCTCCACCATCTACTTTGGAAGACTTTGACATTCGTCATACGTTGGAGACTGTCATGACCGTTCAGGTAGCTCATGGTCAGCTTTTGGTGGACATGCTTGATGAGCTCCGTGCTTTGCGAGCAGATTTGGTGCATCTTAAACGTTCGCCTTCGCCACCTCCTTTTGATGATGGTTTCTGATTGCCCTTTGGCATTCCGTCACAAAAAGGGGGAGTACACTTGTAGAGGATTTTTGTAGTTAGGGGGAGATTTTTGTATGTTGGAGCTTGTGGAGCTATTAGATTGTATCTAGGTGCTTCATTGTGTACTTACTTTTTGGCTCTTGTTGTATTGTTATTGGGTTTTTCATGATAGGAGGAGATACATTGATTGGTATATGTTTCTTGTTTCACATTGCTTATTGATTTATATTTATGAGTTATTCATGATATATGTCTTTATTGTGTGTTATGTGAAATCAAGAAGTTATTTTTGTTTTACTTGTATTTTCCACACATGCGTTTATGTGTTTGTTGAGTATTTCAGGAAAAATACAGGTTGATTCAGTCGTGCTACTGTCTACACTTGCAACTGATGGATAGTAGTTAGGTTGAAATTTTTTTTTTTTTTTGTAATGCGCTTTATTGCTTATAAAGGGCTATTTTTCTTGTAACTTTGAGCATTGTGTTTGTGTTTTGCCACGGATTGCCAAAGGGGGAGTTTGTTAGGTTCTAAGTACTTAGGAACTTATGTATTAGAACTCTAATTTGTATTGTTAGCAAACCATGATCAAAACAGGTTTTTAGTCTTGTTTAGACTTGCTCAAAGTATAGGTCTTTTATGTAAAGTTGGAATCGAGCTGTTGCAGAATTCATTGTACAATTTGGTCTGGCTCGATCGATCGAGAATTAGACTCAATCGATCGACAGTCGGGCAAAATGTTTTTCTACAGAATTTTCCAACTCAGCCCTAAGCCCATATGACGTGTAGGGTTTTATGTTTTGCCCTAGGTATAAAAGGGAAACCCTAACCACGTTTTTGTGGTTGCTCTATTTGCTATGTGTGTGAATCTCTTGTGAGATCTAGAGGTGGTTGCCTTCACACATGCTTAGGATTATCAAGAAGGAGATTTCATTGAGAGCTTGATGATCATTCAGTTGCTGCACTAAAGAGCTTAAAGAAACACAAGCAGGTGTGCTTGTATTTGCTGGAGAATCCAAGAAAGAAGGAGTCCGTGGTCTCGGAGCTTGCACGTGGTCGTGTTAGTAAGTTTTCTACTGGTGGGTAGCAATAGGATGTTAGTGGTCTAAGTCACTATTTTAAAACTTCGATTCTTTCATAGTGGATTCAGGTTTACCTTGAGGATAGCTAGGTTAAATCCTCCCCAGGTTTTTACCAGTGTGGTTTCCTAGGTCATCATATCTTTGTGTTCTTTATATTCCGCACTTTACATTGATATGATTATATGATTGTGTTAACCTAGATTTGAAATTTGGAATGAAACAGGAAAAATTTGGAATGAAACAGGAAAAATTTGGGGCTTTTAAAATAGCGACATAGAGATTTGAGACTATATAAAATAGAGAAAGATAAATCAGTGTCTTTGAACATGGTTAGATTGCCGAAATCCTTACTTGTAAAGTTTTGTTTTTTATTTCTAAAATTTGGATGTCATTAATAATTTATATTTGCGTATTTTGGTTGTGCTTCAGGTTTTTTTGTCTAAATGCAACACCTTCCTGGTTTGGAACGCACTCCATCACTAAGTAAGTTTTCTCTTTATATTTTCATACCTTGAAGTTCAACTTATTTGAATTCTCATTTTTCCCTTACCTTGGCAAACTTTCGATTGTCTTTATGTTTTGTCGAATACTGAAGAGTGTAGATTTATTGATGGTTTTTCTCAAAGTAAAATTATGGTTTCCCTAGAATTATTTATTGCATATTAAATACTGTTTTGCTGCATTACTCAATAAGGTTTAAGGTTTGGCTACCTTTTCCCCTAATTTTCCATTTATTTTTTCAATTTCTTGAGTTCTTTTTGTTCGATTGTTGTATTGATATAATATTGTTTTTGTTTTATAGATTTTTATTACAAAAATCAAACTGAAATGTAGGAATAGCCTGATTTTATTTATTTATTTTTTATCTCATCTTTATTTGAATTCAATTAAAACTTTATTTTGAATTAAATTGACCTGTATAATTATTATGTCCCAATTAATTTATTCCCCTTTTTTCTAGTGGCCAAATAGATAGTCACAGAATGTTAATATTGTTTTTATTGTTAAACCTACCATGTTAATATTGTATATAAAGAAATATTGAATGTTTAAAATACTTCAAAGATTATTAATGTTTAGAACTTATCAAAAAAAAAAAAAATGTATAGAATACTTCAATTCCATATTAATCTAATAAGATTTTTTAATGTTCCAAACCATAAACTCAGATTGATTGTAGGTCTGCCAATAATGTTACTTTGAAATTTAAACCAAAGTAATGGACTTTGTAATGGCACTACACTTTTAGTCACTCAATCTTTTGGATAATAATTCAAAGTAATTGTTTCTTCAAATAATTACAAGTAATTGTAATTTCTTTGATTCAATGTTTCTGCTACTTTTAAGGATTGTGATTTGTTGATAAATTTTTTTAAGCATCAAATTATCTGTGATAACTTCTTCCCTTTAAGCTCTCCAATGCCGGCAAATTGTAAGATAGTACACTTCCAAATTTTCTTATTGAGTTAAAATAAAGGAAAACATTATGAAATTGATTAGGTGGAAAATCTAGAATAAATTTTAATTTAACGGTCAATTCTAATGTAGTTTCCAATCAATTGGGAATCTCTAATGTAGTATTGAAAGTGTATCTCGAAATGTGAAGTTGTATTTCTATTGTACAATTTTATTATATTTTTCCTTTGACACTTGATTTGCTGTCATCTCTACCTATTTGAAAGAAAAAAGAAAAGAAAAAAGATGTTGGACTTAGGAAGTGCTAATAGCATAAGGTGCATGCGATTTACTTTTTTTGTTATGCAAATCAATAAGAGTGGTGGATTGGGTTCCAATAACTATTAGATAGAAAAGGGTAAGAGATATATTGTTTTCTTCCACAGATGGTTGCTAGAGATTAATAAGTGTTAGAGATAGTGAAATTGAATGTTACAGTACTGAAGTGGATGTTGGCCAGATATTATGCAGGAACTGAGATACGGAGATAGAGAGAGAACTACCACCAGTAATTTTTTTTTTCCTTTCTTATATCTAGGTAAGAAATCTGAATTAGTTTTGCGAAATTTGGTTGGATTGATTTTTATTTAGGTATTTGGGTTGAGGGCTTTATATTTTATTGATTTAATGTGTTGTCCACACAATTTAAAACAAAAACACGCATGCAAATTGTTTGATAAAATTCTAATGTTGTTCTTAAATTCATTTTGTATTGCTCATAGTTTTAAGTTTAATAAATGATGTGTATAATTCTCCCTATAGTGCTTACATTACCTGATTACCTAAAGAGTTCACTATCTACATTGGCCATGGTCAATAATATTTCAAATCACTACCTTCTTTCTCCTCTGGGTTTGTATCAATTTGTTTTATATTTTCCTTTTGTTTTTATGTAATTAGTAATGTACTTCATATATTATAATTGTTTTCTTAATTTTATAATCACTATGAAACTAGAGAGTGGGAGAGAGAGAGACTAACTCTAACTATGATATAGGTCAAAGATTAATGAAAACATCGGGCAATGATGGCATTATCCTTAGAAAGTACATGTAATTTAGTAACTTATCACTATGTTTAGCTATTCGATTAAGTCCTTTCTCTTTCGGGTTTGTTTTCTACTAAATTATCTCTATCTTTATCTTTATCTTTTTTATGATTCTTTTGTTAGCATTGTATAGATTTTCATTATTAACATAATAAAGCATTTTATTAAAGTTACGTAATATATGTGTTAGATGAAGATGACGTTGCCAATTTTATTTTTGTGCAGCAATTGGTTATATGATTTTATTCCTAGGTCACAAATTTCATGTCTTTGATTATTAATAAAGTCAAAAATTGCCAAAATCAAAAGATGAAAAAAAAAAATAAATAAAGGAAAGTCAAAGAAAGAAAATGAAAAAGAAAAATTAAAGGGTTCACAAAATAATAGTTGTTATAGGTGTCATAGAAATTGCAAAAATTATCCTGAGTTTGAATCACATTTATAAGTCTTGGAAGTATTTTATGTGTCTTGATATTACTCAAACAAATGATATTTTAAGGATTACAAGGAATTTTATCATTAGCAGAACCTATTTTATTTTAGTTACTAGAAAAGAAAAACATATTTAGTGGCTTTCTTGGTAGATTTCTATTGATAATTTTTTGTTCTGAGTTTACTTTATGTTTTTACTATCAGGTTGTATCTGAAACACCAATGACTTAAATCATAGTCCTAATATCCTATAAACCATTACATATTTGTTGGGCTAATATTACATCTTTGTGGCATTCTAACTAATATTATGGTTTTGTATTTTCAACCAAATCAACTTATAGATAAATATTGACAAATGGCAGGTGGTAGTTATACAGTTGTCACAAATCACAATAAATGTTGGTTGTGGGTTAAAAATGTGTCTTTGTTTCAACCTATATGTATTTTTCCGAAGGATAACACACTTTATCAACTCTATGAAATTCTATATGTATTATTTTTGTGATCTTTTAAATTTATGAAATTTTGTGTCTAGTATTTTCTATTTTTGTTAGTACCATGGGTTAAAAATGTGACAAAATGAATGTGTAGAACCTTTGAACATTTGGATTTCTATATTGAAGCCATGCAGGTTTAATAAGCATTTGGAATTTACAAGAGATGTGAAATGAGTCATATTTTTTTCTTTTTTTCCTTTGTAGATGGTATAATACATTTGATTAATCAAATTTTTTATTATTATTCGTAAGGTTAAAGGTAAAAATTATTTGTATTTTTTATTGTGCAATACTTCTGCTTATGACAAGATATGTTGACTCCCTCTCTACTTCTAATAGAGTGCAAAAAAAAGAAAAAAAAAGGACATGATATAATATGGAGATTTAGTACTGGATTTTGTAATTTTTCAAGGTACAAGATTTTATGCTGCACCTATGCAAAAAAATTGCAGTGGTGTTGGCGGTGAATATGAGTTTAGCATGGCATAAAAAATTAAAAATGTGACGCTCTTGATGTATGCTAAGCTCTTTAATTTAATTATGTTCAAGTTTTATTTCATAACTCTTGCCTTCAAAGACTATTTCAGCATGATTGCAATTATATTGCATTAAAGGTTAATTTGTTTGGCTCCAAGTAATTGTGAAAAGGCATGTCTGTTTTATTTCAATGTAATTTGTCAGGCTCCTCTGTAAATACCACCAAAATTTGGGTTATGATGACTGAGAGTGAAGCTGTTGGAAAATATTGAACCAGTTTTAGGAATAATGAACGCTAGCTAACTTAAGAGTTTTTAATCCTATGTGATAGAGATACCAAGGGAAGAGATTAAGTTTCAAATAAATGTTGTTACGATAACTTTTAATACAAGAGGAAAATCTTTATTGATCATGCAAATTTTTGTGTTTATAACCAAATTTCAACATGCATACTTTAGAATATATAGTAATAATAATTTTTTTGTAAATGGAATTATGGAATTTTTTGGGTTAATTATTGCATTTTAAAATAATAAACAAATAGATTGAGAACTAACGTATCTTATACACTTTGCAACAAAGTTCTTCTTTGTAGATTAATTTTACTAGCCAAATTTCTCTTCTACTTATTTCATACTTCAATAACTATATTCTCTCGAACCCACAACCTTTAAAAAAACCCTGAACCAATTAGTTATAACTTATGAAATTTCAATTAACATTTTTTATAGATCATATGTTGATGCCTGGTTATGTCTGTCTTTTTGTAAGGTTGAATTTAATCAACCATCTTGTTGGCTTTATTCTGTGCCAAATTTGCTTGTATTTCAGCAATTAGTAACCCTGTATTTAGGTGGGATTGTTGTATGGGTAGTGAGTGAGATAGTGTGATGAAATGCTCAAGAGTGTGCAAGAAAAACAGAGTCTCGCGACCGGATCTTGCGAGTGACTCGTGGTTGCAAGCCGCCAGAAGCTGCACACGTGCCAGGCATGCCAGAAGTTGAAGCGTCATGCTAGCTGGAGCACTACAGGACAAAATAGGACAACTGGCCGTTCAGTTATCTCGCGGCCGGATCTCGAGACTCAGTCAAGCCGCGAGGCCAAGTCGCGAGCCAGCTCTGTTTTGAAAAACCTGACTCTTCACATTCCATCCTCACCCCAGTATAAATACCCCTTATACCCATGAAAGAAAGAGAGCTTCCAGAGAGAATTTTGAGAGAGAAACCCTAGAGAAAAACAAGATTGATTCATCCACAATCTTCACCTAAGAGACTCTTCAAATTCCTTTACTCTCTTCCTCTCCATTGTTAAATCCTTGAGAGACTTTTTACCAAAACCTTTTCTCACCATATCCATTACTGTGAGAGGGCTGTTTGGTGTTCTGGGAAGCAGTTAGGAAGGAACCAATTTCACATTGGTTGATGCTATGGTCAAGTAGCGGAATCCAGGAAGCTAGAAAAGAAATAGGTTCGGCACAACCTCGTTGGAGCAAGAAGCTTGGAGGGCTTAAGTACACTGGGTAGATTAGGCTTGGAGGGTCTATTGCTGTTCATGTATCTCAACTACATTTTCTAGTGGATTGTTTACAGCTTGGAGGGCGGCGGAGAGGTTTTACGCCGAGAGCTTCGGTTTCCTCTTCGATAACACATCGTGTGTTGTCCTTGTGTTTGCATCTCTCTTCCCTTTATCTTTGCCATTTAATTTCTGCTGTGGATGTGATATTATTTGGTTTAGATTGTTTATCAATTCTATATTAAGCTTATGTTCATATTCCGCACATTAATTGTTTGATATTAAGCTTGAATTGGTATTTTATAAATTGGGGGTCTAAACGTTCAAGGGTATTTTTACACTATTTGAACTTTCACTTTTAGAAGAACACCTGCACATTAGCATCATTTTCTGAACAACTAACCATCCACTCCCTTCCATATTTTACCATCACATTTAGTATAATATAGTAAGTTGATTTTTTTCTAACTCATAAAATGATCCCGCGCATTGCACGGGTTAAACACTAGTATATATTAAAAGATAAGTGCAATGCATGTCAATAAATGGTCACAAGACCAATATACATGAGGTAAAAGAGAGAAAAGAAAAAAAACATAAGAACCTCACTACATCCTTCAAAATCAATAAACACTCCCTCTAACAAAAATGTCCTATACTAACTCTCCCTCTAAGTACAGGACTACTCTCAACCCAAGATTACTCCCGCTTTTTGTCACGAATGACAAAGGGTAAGTCACTAAAAGGTCGTCATCTCATCATCACTGGAAGTGCTAGCATCCTCATTATCATCACCATCCTCATTTGTTGAAGCCTCTAGAGAAGGACAAGGAGAAGTAGTAAAACGACCAAGGCGAGCCTGTCGTCGTGCTATACGACCGACACGGGTGTTCACCTGACACAACTCATTAGTGAGAGTGTCAAGGCGAGCATTCATGCATTGAAGCTGCACCATGACAGCCTCCAGGGTAACATCACCAGTCGAGAAAGAAGAAGCAGAGGTGGATGGAAAAGCAGAAGTTGCAAGACCAGTAAACTCCACATGTGGCGGCTTTGGTCGAAGTTGAGCCTCGCTCCGTCAAACAGAACCGGCGTCGATGACACCCATGTTGGTGTGGTAAGGAGAAACAGGAATGGGGATGGAAAAGTGGCGAAGGATCTGTGTGATAGCCGAAGGAAAGACGAGCTTATCACAGGTTGCCGTATCCGGATAGACATTGAGGATAGAAGCGATGAAGTGAGAGGGGAAGTCAAAAGAAAGATCCTCTAGGAGGGACAGAAGAAAATGAGCATAAGGCTCTATGATAGAGTTATAGTGAGACAAAGGAGTAAGAGTAAATGTCATCACCAAGTTAAGGAACCTCAGACCTTTTGCAAAGCTCGAGCATGGGGTGTTTTGCTTCCCACCCCATGTGGAAGGCGTCTCACAAAAATGAGACAGAAGCTTGTCTCTGGACATAGTCTGAAGACGATCACAGTCGGGGTAGTTAGGAAGCACTACCCGTGGAACATGTAGTACCTCGGATATAAGATCAAGGGTAACTACAATATGTCTACCTCGAAATGTCGTGGCAAACCAAGGTATAAAGGTATCGATACGGTGTATATTGGAGTAAAACTCCTGTATAAACACAATGGAACACCTCAAGAGTCTCTCACATAGAGATTCCTAGCCCTGAGTCCGAATGATGGCGGGGAGAGAAGTGTCGGAAAAGCTTGACAGAACAACATGGCACTCCGAATGAACGCCATATTTCTAAAAGTTCTCTAAGAAGTCCTTTTGGGCCTTCTCATCACGGAACCGAACATGAGGAGGGGGAATGGGATAAGAAGAAGAAGAACTGGAACCTTGAAGAGGATTCTAGCTCGGGGTGGCTTTGGGTGCCATGCACAGTCTATCCAAGAGAGAGAGAGAGAAACACAATCACAACCATAAATAGGAATGAAAGGATACGTATGCATGAAATATGCATGAACATGTGATGTGCAAAATTTAAATTGCATAATGGGTGAAACCCAATCGAAATCTACCAGCACACATTTAACAATAATCAAACACACATCTATAATGCATGAAACATAGTTAGAATGCAATGAGAACGCTATGCATGAGCATATAGCAACAATTTCACAAAACCCAACCCAAAAATTTCAGGAAAAACTCAGGGGGTGTTTGGTAGAGTAGTTTGAGTAATGTTGTTTGTAGTTTTTTGAAATACGTGTGGGTGAAAAAGTGTGTGGAAATGTGTGTAATATTGTTTAAAATGTGAAAATGTGAGTTTGAGTATATATACCAAACAGGCCCTCAAAAACCCCAAAAATTTTGAAAAACCCTAAAATCTAGGTCTAAAATGCATGAATGCATGAAAAGAGAGAAGATTAGAACACTTACCAAGTGTTTGAAGCTTGATCTAGGCCAAAGAACACAAGGGTAAAAGGTTTTGAGTGAGTGAGAAGTGTTTGGCGCGAGAGAAAATATTTTCTGTCGAGAGAGAGAAGTGAGAAATGAAATTTGATTCGCACTCAGACTATATAAGGAAATCGCAGCTCGATGGATCAAGATATCTATCGAAATTTGTCAAGCACTAAATCTTGATAGAAATGAATCTGTTGAGGTGTTGTCGAGGATCTGTCGATGAAAAAAACACCTCGATGGATCGAGAAGTTGTCGAGAATCTATCGGCCAGACAGAAAGTTGCTCAATGGATCGAAGAAGCTGTCGAGAATCTATTGAGAAGAAACCTAGAAACCTCGATGGATCGAGATTGCATTAAGATTTTTCAAGACTAGAAGAAGGAGGGGCTCGATAGAAGAGAATCTATCGAGAAGCTGTCGAGCTTGAAGAAAAGGAGTTTTTCGAAGAAAGGAAAAATACAAAGAGATGAATGCAACAAGCAAGCTACACAAACGGAGATCCAATCAATGTGTTGAGCTCTCAAAACATTTCTCAACATATATGCAAAGCATTCAAGATCCAAAATGCACACACACACTAAACAAGTCTAACAAATTTTATATTTCAAAAACAAGTTAAGACAGTTTAGTGAGCATATATTAACACATGTGTTTCTTGTAATGGCCAAATCACATTGTACCTACACATATATCAAAAGTAGTAAAGAATTTGCGTGTTGTGTGTGAAAACATAGCAAGAGTGCATAAGTGTCTCATATTATGACAATTTGAGATATGAGAAAATCAAATACACTCACACACAATCATAACTACTTGATGGGGACTATCACTTTCGAGGTACATCCTATAACTCCCACATCTCCTAGAAACACGCTTGCAACCATATTTAAAAGCATTTTGATTCATTTTGCTTTTGATTTTCTTTGCATATTTTTCTTTTTGAGCATAGCATGCATGGGCATATAAGGGAGAGAAAAGAAATACCCAATTATGTAAGCTTAAACATCACAATTTTGCTATGCCAAAGAACACAGATGTTATACATGATTGGTAGGCTTTAGCGGTGAGAGGGTTATTTATGCCTTTCTCTTATGAGTTTCTAGTCCTTCTTGTCAAAAAGAGTGATATGAGTATTAAGTATAGGAGATTACTTAATCGTACTCATCACAAACAGGAGCCATAAAGCTCAATTGCTTAGTTGTGCATTGAGATGCTCATCTAAGCTACAAGAGATACAAAGTTTAGATAACTTTGTTTCAATGGCCATCCAAAGTACACAAGTACCAATATATACAAACACACACTGTTTTTTTTTGTTTGTTATTTTTTATTTTTTTCAATTTTTTTTTAATTTTTATTTTGATGAAAAGAAAAAAAAAAACTGAAAAACAACCAAACAAAAACTTAAAGAAACACACAAAGCATAAAACTAGATGCAAATGCATGAGAAAGGAGGAGAAAGAGGAGAGATAGGAGGAGAAAGAGGAGAGATCACTCCATGGAGATTACACCAATGGTTTGGCGTAGGAATTCAAACCGTTTGCTATCAAGAGGTTTAGTGAACAAATCGGCCTTCTGATCATCAGTATGGATGAACTCAAGAGTAAGTGTGCCATCTTCGATAAGCTTTCGAATGAAGTGGTGTCATAACTCCATATGTTTTGTTCGAGAATGTTGAACAGGATTTTTAGAGATGTTAATGGCATTGGTATTGTCAAAATTAATGGTAAGATGTTCTTAACGAATACCATAATCAAAGAAGAGTTTTTGCATCCACAGAAGTTGGGTGCAATAGCTACTGGCAGCAATGTATTCAGCCTTAACAGTGGATAATGAGATGGAATTTTGCTTCTTACTCATCCAGGAGACAAGATTATTACCTACATAAAAGCAATCCCCCAAAATACTTTTTCTATCATCAGCATTCCCAGCCCAGTCTGCATCATAATACCCAACTAAGACATGATTGGTGTTCTTGCTATACCACACTCTGAAATTGGCAGTGGATTTAACATATTTTATGATTCTTTTTAAAGCAATCATATGAGATTCTTTAGGGTTTTCCTGATACTAGCACACACTCTTACACTGTAACTAATGTCAGGTCTACTAGCAGTAAGGTAAAGGAGGCTGCCTATCATGCTTCTATATAAAGAAGAATCAACATTTTTGCCTAACAAGCCAATAGTGAGTTCAACCTACGACAAATAGCAAGAATAAGACACAAAGTTAGCAATACATTTGTCAACTGTATGCTTTCTTTGTGTAAGTTAATTCATATTTCTCACAATAACTTCAGGAGAGTGATTTAGCTTGATCCTTGAGGAAGGTCATTTTTCTTCATGAGATTTAGAATCAGGTGATGTAGGAATCTCTAATGATACTTCTACAACACTTGAAGTACTTGGAGAAAGCTCTTGATCAACTTCTTCTTGAACAGCCTTAGGCTCTGAAGGAAGAATTTCCTTAGGTATTTCCTCCCTACTTTTCTCAGAACTAGAATCTGAAGCTACATCAATAACAACATTCACGGTTTCCATCACCTTCTTTGTTCTTTTGTTGTACACCCGATTAGCTTTGCTTATGGAGGAGTATCCCAAAAATATTCCTTCATCGCTTCAGGAGTCAAACTTTCCCATATTTTCTCTATCCTTAAGGATGAAACAAGTACATCCAAAGATTTTGAAATGGCTTTCTTCCCTTCCACAATTCATAGGGAGTCTTCTTTGTTCTGGGTCTGAAATATACCCAGTTAACCGTATGACATGCAGTGTTGACTGCTTCGCCTCATAAATTTCTGGCCACATCTTTATTGTGTAACGTGGCTCTAGCCATCTCTTGAATGATTATGTTCTTTCTTTCTACTACACCATTTTGCTGAGGAGTAATAGGAGTAGAGAATTCTTAAGATATACCAGATTTAGTGCAAAAAGATTCCATGTATGAGTTATCGAATTCTTTACCATGATCACTTCGAATTTGATCAATCTTCATGTTCTTCTCATTTTGCAGTCTTGTACACAAACCTTCAATGTACTTAGGAGCATTTGACTTGGATCTTAGAAGAATGACCCAAGTGTACCTGGTAAAATCATCTACTACAACCATGATGTATCTCTTTCCTCCAAGAGATTTGGTTCTAATTGGACCCATGAGATCCAAATGTAGTAGCTCCAAAGGTCTAGATGTAGTTGATGTTTGAGTGCTTGGATGTTTTGCTTTCGACTGTTTCCCAAGCTGACACAGTCCACACACAACATTGCTAACCCTACTGAGGTTTGGTATTCCTAGCACTGATTCATGCTTAGATACAATAAACAGATGTTTGTAGCTAGCATGTCCCATTCTTTGGTGCCATGGCAAACAAATACTATTGCACACAATATCAGCATTAGGTACCAATCCATAGCAATTATCCAGAGTGCGGACTCTGCTTATAAGTTTCTTTCCAGACTCATTCAAAACGAAACACTTCCCTTTTGAGAACAGCACCATGAAGTCTTGATCACATATCTAACTTATGCTCAACAAGTTCACTCTTAAATCTTCTACAGACAACACATTTGTAATGTCTGGCAGTCCAGGTAGAGAGATGGTTCCCTTCCCTTTTATTTGTGATTTGCTCCCATCACCAAAAGTGACATTTCCACCTTTCTTAGACTCAAAAACCTCAAAGAGAGAACGGTCTCCAGTCATGTGTCTCGAGCATCCACTTTCAAGGTACCATAAACATATGTCCACTACCTTAAATGCGGACTTCATCATAAAGCACACTTCATGCTTACTTGACAAATTAGTAGGAATGGTTTTCTCTCTCATCTGCCACTAATAAATAAAACGTTTAAGTTTCACCCTTCTCAGACGAATTGCTTTGCACATCTTCATTTTGAGACAGTCTAGTTTCTTCCTTGTCACATTAAGACCTTCTTCAACAATCGTCAAGATAGCTTTCAAATAACTTTTATACTTACATTTTCTGAAACACGCAATCAAACAGAGATTAGAAAATCAAGATGTATTGAAATAAAAGATCTTTTCATGCCGCTTGTAGCCATGACAACAGGGGTCAATGGATCACACAGCAAAGACTAAACCTAATCAGAGTGTACCTGCTCTGATACCACTCGATAGGACAAAAATGTATTAACCCTTTTGGCAAATTAATTAATTAATTAAGTCAATTTAACATGCAATAGCGTGGTAGCACAAACAAATCACCAACTAAGTTAAATGCAGTGGAAAATAAAATTGACATAGATGATTTGTTTACGAATGGGGAAAACCACAGAGGCAAAAGCTCACCAAGTGAATTTAAGGTCACCACTCTCGAGAATCTACTATTATCAATCACAGGCGGTTACAAGTAAAAGGAATCCCAATACCCAATACCAACCTACTGTTGAACCCTTACCCCAATACTCAATTGGACTTGTATTTTAGAGGCAATCTCTTCGTTCAATGCATGAATCCTAATACGTGACTAACCAATGATGCACGAATCCCAGTACGTGACTAACACACCAACTTGAGGAAGATTGTTGGCTGCAAAGTTCTTCAGTTCATCAACAATGAAGATCTGGAAGCTCCTTGGTTACAAAACCTTTGGTGTAAAGACGCAGTAGCTTCTACAGAGAATAAGATGAACTAGGGCCTCCGGTCACAATATGCATGTATTTTGTTCTGCAACAACTTGCAGCCCTTGCATCACCCATGACGTCCCTTAAAATAATCCTTATATATGTCTAGAGTTGTGAGAAAAGAAACCCTACACAAATACTCAAGGATATGCGTGTAATCATATCGGGAAATTTTGATTTTGTAATTCTCGATAGATACAGCTTCTATTGAGCTTCAACATTAAACCTCAATAGAAAGGATTCTATCGAGACATTTGTCGAGCTTTAATGAACAACACTATTTCACTTGTTTCTTGGTCAAACTTGCATGGCTTCAATACTAAACTTGAACACTTGTTTCTTGATGTACTAAACCTATCCTAGATCTACCCAATTACAAGTAAAGTGCTTTTGGTCAAAGGATTAGCTAATTACATACATATGTCCCTAACAGAACTGAGTTTTCTAGCTGAAAATCCATAGCACCATGTCCATTCCATCAATCAAACCTTAAATTCCGAGCAACAACAACATTCACTCAAGCTATCTATTTCAGAACTAAGACCATACAGTCACTTCAAAACACTATAACAAATATGCTCAACTAATTGAAACCAACAATTCTAATCGGTACAAGTAATCTCTTGACTATGGCCAGTTAGATGTTGATATTTGTGACTCAAAAAATGTAGGCTTTTTGACTCTGTTGGTTCATATGCTAGATAAATGTAATGCCATAACCACGGGTAAACATAGCAAGGTAGTGCAGGAGCGAAGCTAGGAATTTTTGTTTGGGGGCCAAGTTGTGGCACTAATATATTTATCAAGACAACCCCCCCCCCCCCCCCCCCCCCCCGCCCAAAACAAAAAAAAACACACACACACACACTCACACACACACACACACACACACACACACACACACACACACATATATATATATACATACATGCTTTTTTATTATATATACACACTTTTTGTTTTGATAAGTTATATATACACACACCCAACAAAAAAAAAAAGTTTAGTATTTTCAATCAAAATTATGTCTTATAGCAATCTTTCGTAAAATAAAATTCGTTTTTACCATTTTCTTAGTGAAATTCTTAAAAAGTTTCATTTTCAATACAAATTATCAAATTTTATACTAAAGTAAATAAAAAAATCTGTCAATTAAACTAATGAAATTTTCAAAAACATGAATGATCCAAAACTTTGAGGAATAAGTTAAGCTCAAAACATATTTGAAGCTATTTTGCTCTAACCTATTATGTGGCAACTAAAGAGACATTTCATGTGTAGTTTCAGTGACAAGATTTTTTTAATGAGTCAATAACTTGTTAATCGCCACATAACAGGTTGAAAATGTTAGATTCAAACATGTTTGGTGCCAAACGTTATCAAATATTTAACATATATAAGAGCACATCTAATACTATATATAATAGCAGAAGCCTTTGAGGAGGTGCTACCTCGTTAGGAAATAAGGCCCCTTAAAATGCTGCCACGTTTAAGTTAAAAAGTGATAAATTACATTGTTTGTTAACACTACCATACTGTTTAAAAGCCTCTCATTATAAATAACAAAAAAAAAGGGGTTAAAATTAAAGGATACACGAAATTAGAAATAGGGAGGCGATGAGAGAGAGAGAGAGAGCGGCGACGAGGAAACGGAGAAAGAAGCAGAGAGAGAGATAGAAATACGATACACACAGAGATAGAAATAGAGGGAAGCAATGAGGCCTGGGATATGGAGAGAGAAAAAAAGAAGAGAAAGAGGTAGAACGGTAAAGAGTACATCGATTGGGCATAAGAAATCAAAACACGATTACTGTCAGTTTTTCCGTCGCCATCCATTCCCTCGCCAGACTCGGAACACTGAAACTGCAGGCACACACAGGAATTGATATTGAGGGTGAGAAATCTAAGTGCCATTAACTCCGTCGATCAGGTCATTTACTTGCCATCATCAGATCGCCGAAACTGCCACCGATTATTTTTTTCCCCTTTCTTATATTTGGGTATTTAATATGACTTAGTTTTTGGGTATTTTGGTTGGATAGGTATAGATTTGGATATTTTCTTTGATATTTTGGGATTTTCTGTTACGGTTTGTAGATTTCAGATTTTGATGTTGTTTGTTTGGTTCTTTCCTTCTTGCCCTAACTCATTTTTTCTCTCTTGCTTTCCATCTCTGTTTCTTTCCCAAGAAAGTTGTGATTATATATGCTTTGTTATTTGTTATTTTTCTTTAAAGAGTATAACTCAAGGGATTATTCAATTTGTGTAAATGAAAATTTGCTCTGTCACTCAAAACACAAATCTTTAATAATCAAAACCACACCAAGGTTTTATTTTAAAATTTTATTTTTTTTCAGTCTGTTGTTTCTGAATGGCCCCTTTTTAAAAGCCAATGGAAATCTGCGGTGAAATTTTATACAAATTAGACTTACTATGATTACCCTGTTTTTTAAATTCCTCTCACTTGGATATCCGTGCAAAAAAAAAAAAAAAAAAAAAAAAGAGAGTAGTATCGGTGTATGTTCTATTAGTGCTCTCAATCATGTTATGATATTAGAATCATAATTAGATTGGTCCATGAAAGAATCATCCTTCAATTGTGTTCTTTGTGCATGGTATGTTAGTGCTCTCAATTATGTTATGAAACTAGAATCATAACAGATTGCAATATAGAAGACCAGAAAACCATAATTTCACTTAGAAAACATTATAAATTTCTATACACTCTAAACTTTCAAATTTTACAAAATAATGTTGCAGAGAAGAGATGGGGCAAAGCAGCAAAGCAGTAGATCATATGGCAGTTGCAGTGACTATTGAAAGGATGGAGGGAAGGTGCTTTCTTTTGTCTTGAATGATTGAGTTTAACGTTCAGGTGAGATGCGGCATTTGGGTTTGAGTTTTTACACACTCGAAATTGATCCATGAAAGAAATACCATGTTGCCAAGTAGTTTTTCTGCTGCATTATATTTTGATTTTTTTAAAAGCTGTTTTAAAAGATTATCATGAAATTTTAGCGTGAACTAATGATGTTTCAGGCAGTCTTCTTATTACAAAATGTCATTTATATGGTGAGATATGTCATTTTGCCTTACTTTGTTCAGTTCTCTTTTACAGGGTGTTTTGTTGCATTTCCTATTTATTTTGCAACACAGAGGTAAGTTCTATGAAGGCACCAATTAGTTAACCCTTTTTGAAAGTTTTTATTTTTACTTCAAATATTTATTTGTTTGCCTTTTGTTTCAGTGCGTAAAAAAAATCATAGTTAGTAAGTGCATATGTAAAAAAGAGAAGCGTTACATTAATGATAGTAGCTGTGGTGATAATTGTTAAGGGTGTTAGATGTCACTGCAATGCTAGCAGCATGGTGTGAAAGAAATTTCAGGTGGTCATAGAGGTTATCAATTTGGTGGTTGTTATTGTAGTGTTTATTAGTGTTGAAGATAGGGAAGACAGTGCTTTGAGGCATTGGAGGAGATGGTCATTATGGTTGAGCTTAGTTATGTTGTACAATATTAATATAAAGTGTTAGTATTTTTTTCCTTTCCTGTATAAAAATTGTCCGAGTGTCTTATCCATAATATATGTTGGGATTATTATGGAGACCATAAAGCAAAGGTAGAAGTTGGAAGAAGGAAAGGAGCATCCTACATTCTACATGTGAACTTGATGCAATTAGCATCAACATGTGTGTTGAAAAAAAACCATAATCATGTTTAATTTTATGATTTCATGAAAATTTCGAATAGATTTTTTATTATTACATGCCAAAAGTTAGATGAAGCTTGCTTTAGTCTTTATATGTCATTTTTGGATTTTTTTTTTTTTTTCCTTTGAATGATTTATTAATCCCTTTTGTTTGCGTCTCATGTTATTTTTGATGATAATAAGAGAGAAGAAATAAATTTCAAGAATTCTTTTATTTGCTTGGAAATTTTAGATTTTAGATAAAGGCATTTGATTTTTATAGGAATTGAAACTTTATGGAATATGTTAGTGTATTGGGTCAAATATTTTCAAATCTTAGCATCTATCTAGAGATGGTTTCTTTGAATAGAAGGGTACCCCATGCATAGCACGGGTATTAGGCTAGCTATATATAAATGCAGAAGTTTTGCCCTACAGAAAAATATAGAGACAGAGATAGAGAGAGACATAGATACAATCCGTAAGATCCTGCTGACTCAAACTTCTTCAAAATCAGTTTAAAGGTGAGGTAGAAATGGAGGCCAGCATTAGGAACCCTTTGTTCCATCAATATGGCCCTTGATTATATTTTTGATTCCATTCAAAATATCAAATCTATGCTTCTTTCTTTTTCTTATTAAAGATACATAATTAGTCATAGAGCGAAAGATTTAATATAGTTCCTAGAGCTGTGTATCAGTTTATGTTTTTATGAAAAACTTTCATTATATACATTGGAATTTGACAATGGCTATGTTGTTTTCATTTCGGTGTGAGTGTTGGTTTGTGGTTTGATGACAAAGTGAGAGGGAGTGTGAATCTGAGCTACTACAGGTAAAGTTTTTTTCCCCCCTTTCTTTCTTAGATCTAGGTATGAAATATGAATTAGTTTTGAGTAATTTGGTTGGATTGATTTTTATTTAGGTATTTGGGTTACATTAGGTTTTGATTTGATTTTTTCGTCTCTCTAAATCTGTCTTTCTTGATTTAATTTACAATAAGCCTATTAAATTATATTTGCATTTGTTATGTTTTACAGATTACTACAATTAAAATAAATTTGGGATTTCATTGTAAAGAAACGGAATGCTTACTAGGCTTCCCATGACTTATTCCCCAACAGGTATAAGTATGTTGGGTATTGTTGCGTTTTACTGTTTTTGAGTGAAATAATTAATTATAGAATTTGAATTTATTTATTTTTTTTTTTTTACATATTTTGGAGTATTTTCATAAAACCCAATTTCTATATATGTAAATTTAAATGCTATTTAAGAAGAATAGAAAGTAGTTTGTTCCTCTTAATATTCCTCAAGATTCTTCTTCTTCTTTTATTTTTTTTGGTGCTTGATCAGTATTTTTCCCCCCTAAAATAGAATTAAATTCTTCTTTCATAAGAGACACCTAGAGAGTTGTTACTGATTTTTGTGGTTGGTTGGAGTACTTGGTAGACCTTATTTGAGTTTTTTATTTTTATTTTTTATAAATATGCTCGATTAGTTCTCTCCCCCCCCCCCCCCCTATATTTGATGCTTCTTTACACAACTTATTGTATGTCGTCTACAAAGCACTGCAATGGCACTCCAATGCCCAATCAAATAAGCACCGGTAGCAGGAGAGAAGGTAGCATAGGTTGTAACACCAACAATTGATTCAGCATTCGAATTAGCATCTAAGCCAGATCTATGGTTTTGATATTAACTTATGATGTTAGGTTTTGTTTAATTGAAAAATATCGCATGGGACAAATGTGTCACACTTCTTATATGTATTCATGGATTTGTTGAGGGTATCCATATTAAGAAAAGTTTAGCCAAACACTCATACTTAATATTTGTAAACAATTTGTATTAAAAAAAAATTTAGCTGATGTGTTTTCATCTTTATCACAAGATGAAGATAGACTTAGGGTGGTATAGTTATCTTAGTTTTAAAACTGATTCTATTATTCCTTATAACATTTGTATACGACTTTCAATTTTTTATGATATAAGTTTTATTTTAAAGTCTAATTTTAGTTTATTTCAGCAATTAGTTAAATTAAAGTACATTGCCCAGTCAAATTATAATGTACTTTATAATACATTGTATTGTTATATTAAGTTGATTTGGTATTTGAAATTGTCATGTAAGTTTTAGATTGGTGTGTTTCAAGCTTATATGTGGTTTTTAATTTTTTTTACTTAGGTTAGTTTGTTCTTGTCTTTTTTAATTCTTTAAGGGGTAATAACTTGGGCTTAATCACAAACATTAATAAAGATCTCTTTGATTTTAACTTTGAATATGTTCCTTCATACCCTTGCACGAATTATGATACCTGAAATTAATTCTTTCACCTGACTTTTTATTTCATAAATTTGTAACCTTTTTTTGGTTTTAAACTTTTTTGTTGTCAAATGTTCTATAGTCTCATGGTTTGATTCGTTATGGTTCCTAGGAATGGTAGATTGGTGTTCCAGATTGTCAGCTTATAGATTTTATAGGAAAGAAAAAATGAATTTAAGAGATGAAATCTTGATTACATTACCACAGGCCAAAATTGGTAGGTTTCAGATATGGTGTGTTTCAAGTTTATATATGGTGTTAAGTTATTTACTTAGGTTAGTTTGTTTCTGTGAATCTCCTTATTTTTGTAGGTTCTTACTTTGAGCAAATTAGTAAATGCTTTAAATATATTCACTTTTGCAAATTATTAGTGAGATTAGTAAACGGCAGATAATTAAGCCAAAACCGCATAGCTCCACACCCTAAAGTGTACTTACCCAACACATAGTTCAAGCATAATTTTTATATTTACATTTAAATTTATTTACCACTTCACTAGGATGAACTTTTCACTTTACATTATATTTACATTTGAATTTTAAAGGTACTTCTATATTCTATGTAAGGTAAGGAAAGGACTACATACTTTTTCTTATTATCATGCATCTTGGAAATGTTTATTTAGTAGTGAAAAAATGGGCTTAGATGAGTAGTTGGGTAGTTTCAAGGTAAAATTTAATATGACATATCAAGCCTTATGTCATTATGGAATCATTAGTCTTTCACCATTGCATAAACCAAAGATTTTGTCATCCACTATCATGCACATTAAATTAAGCTAGTTTTATTTAGATTGGGAGATGATGAGATATTCTTGAGGTTGGTTTGTATTTTTATAATCAAAATTGTCTTATCAAAGTTAGTGATAAATTTGATGTCTAAATCTCTTTGATTTTTTTTCTTGTTTAAACTTAGGTTCATGGGTTCAATTTCTTTAGCTGAAGAAGTATTAAGACGAAGAATGTGAAACGAACAACAATTTTGCTTCTCCACCAATTTGCTTCCTAGGAAGGATGATCGCACCATTCTCTTTAGCTGGATTTTTTTTTTCAATTGCTAGAAATATTTCTCTCCATCATAGCGGATGTTACAATTTTAGTTGTTTAGAATAGGCTTAAAAGAAAATCTATTTGTAAGACAACACATTTTTTTATGGATAGCATACTAAGTGTTATATACATTTTAAATTTGAAATTCATACCAATTGTTATTTTTCAATATTTATAAATTCAATTGCATTAGCTACATATTTATTTAATTGAATTTATTTAAGACAGACTTTTGAAACAAAATATTTCTCCAAATATTTACCTAAAATTATTTGAATATATTTGCTTTCTCGGATTTTAATTAATTTTATGTACAAAAATTTATTTGTGGACTCTTACAAAATTTTCATTATTTTTATTTTTATTTTGTTGAAAATAGATGTACTTTTTTTTTGAGAACCCGAAAATACATGTACTTATGTAATTTCCGTGCATTTGCACGGGTTTAAAATCTAGTTTTACAATAAAAACAGAATTGCGAAAAATAAAGCTATATCGCTATAACTATTAGACCAATTATTTTTTTAAGAGCGTCATTGGACTAATTGAAATATTTGGAGGGGCCAACCCTTATTTTTATATACTAAAATTTGAAAACATTGAAATAATTATATATATATTTAAAAAAAAATTCAAAATTGGGGGGGGGGGGGTGATGGAAATATAAGTGTACGCAATAGAAAAATTAACGGATCTACTTCTTTCGCAATTGATAACATGCACTATGTAAGTTTTAGAATTTAAGAATGAGAGAGTGTACCTTGGTGCGGTGAAATTCAAAACCAAAGATCAGAAGTTCTTGAGAACACTTTTAATCTTCACTCCAATTCCACTTGATGCCCAAGAAGTGTGGTCTCTCAATCAGTTATAAGTGTATGTTCAAAAAATGAATGAATGAAAGAGTGTCTAACACTCACATACATACCATTTCATCTTCATACAAATTTTGTATGTTTCTCTCCTTATAACTGATTATCTAATTGGGCTAGCTTTTTGGGCCTTTCCAATTGGGTTTTAGTATATGGCTTGGAGTGGGATCAAAAGGGAACAAATAAGACACTAGCTACAATAAGCCTTGGCCTTTTCTGTCAACTCTTGACAAATCCAAAGTTACCATTAATTATATTTAATACCACTATATAAATAGAATTGCACTATAGGCCTTATTAATAAATTATATCCCAAGACTTTATTATACATGCAACCCCCTTCATAAAATATTCGTAGTAATACAAAGTCATGAATGTAGACTATCACTTTGTAGATTACTACATCTTAATCATTGAGTACCTGGTTTAATCCTTTTAAGTCATTCATCATATATTTATAAAATCCAATTTCATAAATATATACTTTAGTAATTTCTTACCAAAGTAGTTAGGCCTAACTCTCTGAATAACCGAACCCATTAAACTAATCTCAAGGGAATATTTTATATCTCCGTTAAGAGACTATGAATTCCATTTTGAGAATATATATTCCATCAACACTAAATGTGGCTGCCCAACATACTGAGGTTTTGACCGTTACTTTAGATCTCACTCCTGATATATCAAAGCAACCTACACTTTATGATTACTATTCATTTGATAGTCGTTAGGAGAATAATAAATCTCACAGCGGTCCAGTTCAATTTGTTTTAACTCTTAAAACATATCAACACATCAACTAGAAGTTTTCACTTCCCTGATCAAGACAAATCATCTTAGTTGATATGTTATAGTCTTCGCAGATGAAATGCCCAATTTCATCACCGACTACGAACTAAAATTCTGAGTTTACAAAGAACTTGTGACTTATATCTTCTGTGACTTAATCACATACTATGCATCTCATGGACTATATGATAATGTTCGAATATTCATGTTACCATTATTTTAGATAATAATAAAACAACTTTATTAATCACAACATTAAGTCATACATAATGTCATACATAATAACATACATAGCATCATACAATAGGATTTAAGGGCACTAATCCTAACAGGGGGATGGCCCCCCACCCTATTACATACCTCCGCCCTTGAGTAGTGGGCTTCTTTTACAGATACAAGGTCAGCCAGGCTTTACTACCATTTGATATATTGATTTTATGAAGTTGAGTGCGTTAGAGGTCTAATGAAGCGTGGGTGCGGGTGTGTTAAGTGTGGGAGAATGGGTTTATTTGATGTTAGAGAATAATAGTAACAATAGTAATGACACTTACTAGCTTCTATCTATGGGTGTTGTGATGTATATATGTTAATTGATATTTCTGCTTTAAACGTATCTAGCAGTGGGTTATAGAATGAGTCAATGGGATTTTTCAAATAGGTAAAATCTAGCTTAGAACCTCTAAATCAATATTAGATTTACGAGAACAAGAGCTTTTAATGATTACTAATTTTAGTGATATGATCTATGCAAAGCAATATAACTGCATTTTTTTTTATATGATCTATGATGTTGTTATAGTGTTATGTCATGGTTGTTGGTATTTGGTGGTGTAATTCTGCTAAACTATTTTGGTTCAATGTGTCATTGTTATTGGTAGATGTGCTTGTTGTTTAAGGACAACCAGTTGAAATTGAAGAGATTGTTACACCTCTTTTGAATCGTTTTATTCTTGATATTGAGAAGATCAAACACCTTCACAAGGTATGTATATGTACATTGAATTTATTTTGCCTCCCTTTTAGTTCGGTATTGGCAAGATGTGTAGCAGAATCAATGATTTTGAGATATATAAGATGAGTTGTAGATTCTATGATGAATGCAGTATGTTGTCAATAGGCAAGAGACATGAACTCAATACATTCTATATATGTTGGCAGGTATAACTCCATACATGCAATAAAACTATTAGAAGATTGGTGGGACCGGCTTTGGGTGACTAGTAGCAAGGAAGCTTTTCTATCAACATATTGAAGATAGCTTTTTAAGATGCTCTACTACGATGCTGACCCATTCGAGTAGCAAGAATTGTATTGAGATTTCTAATGTTGCTAATTTTCATTTTTAGTTGATTTCATAATATTGTGTCAGATAAACTTCTAATGTTTCATATTTTTACATGACATTATTTTAATATATATATATATATATATATAATTAATTAAATTTAAATCATATTCTATATTCAAACAATCCATTAGAATTCTCATATTTTCTTTAAATGGTAGAATATATAGATCAATAGACAAATACAATCATAATAAATGCATACTACGAGAATATATAATTTCATATACAAATGCAATTACAGTGAATGCTCATTAGTTATCTTAATTATCAAATTTTTTTATTTAGAAAAAAAAAATTATGTCAAAATTTTCAATATATTACATGGGTAACCGACTAGTATATAATAATTGACAAAGATCTCCTAAATAATTACTGTAATAACAATAAATAAAGATAATAACTAAAAAGGTGTGTTTAGCCTCCCCTATATAGTATTTTCATTATTTTGCTATTGTAAACCATAGATGAGCATGCTGCCTATACTAAATTTGGAAAATTTTGATAGACGATGATTTTACTAGACTTTTTCCCCCTTACTAACGGGAAGTGTTCACTTTGTTTACAAGATAAAATGAACAAATTTCAAGTGGCTAATAGCTTTCCATTTAAAGCTAAGAAGTTAGGATGCAATATGAAAGTAAAATAATCTTATCTTATATAATAACAAACGATAACTAGTTAGTGGAGGAGGAAGCTCAAAAACTAATAATAGTACGGAAGTTGAAGTATATACAGGAGAGTTCTTAGCGACCATGCACAAAATTAGTTAATATTAGTAGGGTAGTTTCAATGGTGTTGAGCTCAGGTATTGAAGTATAAATAGCTTCAAACCAAATGGGGTTACCATCAATTCGTACAACAAATTGGCAATAGAAAGGAAAGAAAGGACAGTAAGATGGGAAAGACTTTAAGTGTTGCAACAATTTCCTTGCTATTGGTGTTGGCATCCACCAATGCCGAGCAGGTCTTTGATGTTAAATCATATGGAGCAAAGCCTAATGCCGATATCACCCAGGTATAAATATTTGCAGTGCAATCAACTATACTTAATTAACATGAAGAGTGTGTTCCAGTTAACTTATCTGATAAAGACTTTCAACTTTGAATAAGAGAACTTAGGTTCAACTCTGTTTACATTAGAAACTGATCAATGTCATAACTAGATGATAAAACATTAACATGCAAAATTATTGTTATATACTAATTTTGAATTTTCATAATGTGTTTAGGCTTTGACAAAAGCTTGGAAAGCTGCATGCGCAATAGTAGGAAGTAAAGTTTTGATTTCAGCAGGGGCATACAAACTAGGTTTAGTGACTTTTTTGGGTCCATGCAAAGGTGCTATTGAGTTTAACCTTCAAGGAACCCTACAGGCCCCATCAGATGTTGCCTCCTTCAACGGTAAAGATGGTTGGGTCATTTTTCAACATATCGACGGTCTCACTGTGTCAGGTGGTGGAGTTTTTGATGGCAAAGGACAACTAGCATGGGAAAAAAATGATTGTAAGAAGGACAAAAACTGCATCACACTTCCTATTGTAAGATTTCAATCTTAATTAATTAGCATTTACATTTCCATCATTTTCTACGTAGATATACATAGACACTACAACTTTACAAACTTTACCCATTACGAAAACATAATTCAAACATTTATATGTCAAATGATGTTTTACAAATAATTTTCACTTAAGTTTTGTATAGTGATGTGTCACAACTCAAAAAAGAATTAATTTTAAAATTTCAATATGAAAAAGTTTATGGAGTATGGACACAACTTTTTGTGCCACAACACTAACTTGTGCGACTATAAGCGATAGAGAAAAAGCAATGGTTAAATTCGAAAGTGATAGTTCACTAATCACAATCGCACATATCATCTTTTGAAAAAGCTTGTGGTCTATGAAGAATTGTTTATGTAATATAATATTATTGAAGTAGTACCAACCACGTTCATAGACAAATTCGCTTGTAATTTTTTATGTAATAATATTTGCTATAACTTTACTATTTTTCTTATTTTTTTATGCTGTTTTAATGATCACATTTATTTCCAAACAAATTTTTATTTATTTTTATATAATTAAAAGAATCGTTAGCATTTTACTAATTAAAAGGTTTTTAAATGAAAACTTTTTTTAAGTGAATGCTTAAATGAAACTTGAGTGCTCATATTTAGTGTTTTAACTTATCTAACTTTGAAACATGAACAGAATATAAGGTTCGACTACGTCACAAATTCAATAGTCCAAGACATTACATCGAAGGACAGCAAATTTTTCCACATCAACCTTTTCGAATGCAAGAAGTTGCAATTTCGACATGTTACCATAACCGCACCCGCAGATAGCCCCAACACCGATGGAATCCACGTGGGACATTCATCTCAGATCACCATTACCAATGCCAATATTGGAACAGGTGATGATTGCATCTCCATCAGTGATGGAAACCAAGACGTTTCTGCTAACCAAGTAACTTGTGGACCTGGCCATGGTATCAGCATTGGAAGTCTTGGAAAGAACGAGAACGAACAACCTGTTTCAGGAATCAGAGTTACTGGTGCTACACTTAGCAATACAGATAATGGTGTTAGAATCAAAACATGGCCTTCTTCCCATTCTGGAGTTGTTTCTGATATACATTTCGAGGATATTGTCATGAAAAATGCTGGCAATCCTATCATCATTGATCAAAACTACTGCCCAAACAATCAATGCTCAAACAAGGTTATTATAAACATCCCAAATATATACACAAATTTTGATGTTGAAGGAAAAAAAAAATTAAAACAAATTACAAATACTAATATAAATTTCTTGGGTGCGTTTCTTTATTTGTTTGTTTTGTTTCAGTCTCCCTCTAAAGTTAAAATCAGCAATGTTAGCTTTAAGAAAATTAGAGGCACTTCTTCAACAAAGGAAGCTGTGAAGCTTATTTGCAGTAAGAGTGTACCGTGCCAACAAGTGGTGCTTTCTGACATTGATCTTGCATACAAGGGAGGTGGAGGATCTACTACTTCCTCTTGTGCTAACGTCAAGCCTGCGGTTTCGGGCAAGCAGAACCCTCCTGCTTGTGCCAAAAACTTTAATGAAATGCCTCCCAAGCTGTTGTAACTAATGTAGAATGAAGAAATACTATTTGTAGATAGGTTATAGGGGTCCTATTGTAAATAAAATCCCATTTACTTGTGTCTAGCATGTTCCCCTTTTCTTCATTTAAATGAAATTGGGGAATTTCGCTTAGTTATTTTTTGAGTTGTTTAAGTTCAGCCTTTTGCTGAAATCTATTTTAATCTGTAGTGTTGTTAGAGATAGTATTTGTTTTGTTATTGCAATTGAGATCTTTCTTAATAAAAATCAAAATTGTTATTCAACTCTTACTAAATTCTTTTTATTCTTCACAAATAAATGCTTGTGTTCATGATATGTTAAGATTCAACTCATTAGCATGCATGTTTTCTAAGTCCAAGTTAACATGTTCTCAAACTCCTCCAAGACGGTAAGATGTAAAGCTCTTAAAACGGATTCCATATATATTCCAATTTTTGTCTATAAATATTGTTTGTTTTTAATATAAATTTCTATTACAACTTAATTGAAATCACTTTTATTTTAAAAAAATATAACAAATATTAACAAAAGTGATTAGATGTCTATAACAAAAATTATGGTAGGAAATACAAAATAAGTGCATAAATATTTTAATTAACTTAGTTTTCTTTCTAAAATGAAGAAATTTAGGATGATTAATCTGCATATTCTAACAAAAGATTAGTGATGTCTTTCAATTTTGTAACAGAAATTGTAGTCTTGCTAAGGTTGTCATTCCACTGAGAAAAGGAAAATAAGAACACGTTAAAAGCATCAATAATATATAGAAAAATATGATTGAAATTAGGACAAAGAAAGTTTGTAAAATTTCAATAATCAAAATCACTAGGGCGTTAGGGTTTGTCAAGCAATATTGTTAAGCATTTACTACCAATCCAATCTAGTACACAATTGGGTAAGTATACACAAACTATCCAATTGGAAGATTTAGAAATAAGTTTTATTAATAAAACTCTCTTTTGTTGATTATATTCATCTATTGTTCGAAAAATTTAGTCTAGAAACTAATGACTTTGATAGAAAAACTCAAAAACATTGCATACCCCAAAGGCTATGGCAAAAGTAATATCAAACAAGATGATCACATTTTGCAAGAGAGATTATAAAACCCTATTCTAACAATAAGAATAGTTAAGGATAGACTTATGAAAGAATTAGCAATTAAACATCAATCTAACAAAAAAATTATAAAAAGAGAACAATTGATTTCAATAAAACACGAAAAATATGCTTGGATTGATAAGTGGACAACATATAGCATTGGGGATTCACCCTTAACCCTAGCTTAGGTTCTTAAGCTTCCACAAAAAATAAAAACTCTCAAAAATTAATGAAAAATAAGGTTTTCTAACAGCAAAAAACGTGGCTGCTCTTCTATCCTTTTAATATGTATAACATTCAAAACCCTATAACACATGCTCCCCAAAAAGGAAAATATAAAAAAGTCAATTCTCGTTTTTCAACAATGGGTCAAATTCCAGGTAGGTTAGGTTTTGGCCTTAAAATAGCTGATTCTGAAGTTTTGATAAACTAAAAAATTTTATATCTTCAAGTTCTGTTTCCGTGGTTGCAAGAATCAAGTCAATCTAACATCGGAGTAAAAAGATATGACAAAAACACCAAAACTAGTCAGAATTTTTCTATGACTGGATTTTTCCAACAATAGCTCAAACGAATTTCTCTTTCTTTTTTTGCTTCCACAAATCTTTGACTCATTAAATTCTTCAAAAGACAATTCTCAATTGAGTTTCACCCTTGGATTTTCTTGGCTTCATGTTTGCAAGATTACCTCATTAATTTTAATCTCCTACTTGATAAAAATACACATAATGAGTATATTTTAGAGAAAACTTGCAAATTCTTGTATTTGCGTGTAAGGGTGGAAATAAACACAAAATAGATGTGATAATTCCAACCAAAATTTGGATAATTATTGTATTTGGATAATTCCAACCAAAATTTGCCAGTCTCTTCCATCCTATGCTTATTTTTCCTATACAAAAAAAGTTATCTCCCCTCTCTCTCTCTCTCTCTCTCTCTCTCTCAAATTTTTTTTTTGTCATTTTATGTTGGACTTTTTATTATTATTTTTCTTGCATTTCTACCTTAGATTGATGAATATTTTTTTTTTTTTTGAATTTTACTTTTGATTGCTTATAATTGAAAAAATAAATTAATGAAGAATAAAAAATATTTTTTAAAAATTGTCTATAAAAAATGTATTCACAGGTCTTGCATAATCATTGACGGTAGAAAAGATACAACCTGAATGCTGCCCATAGGAGGATCTCCTACTTGAGGTTTGTACCCTCATTGTCCTATTATTTTCTTATCATTTTATTCATATGTATAATACGATCTGGAAATTCTGATTTCGTAATTCTTGACAGATACAGTTTCTGTCGAGCTTCAACATTAAATCTCGATAGAAAGGATTCTGTCGAGACATCTGTCGAGCTTTAATGAACAACACTTCTTCACTTGTTTCTTGGTCAGACTTGCATGGTTTCAATACTAAATTTGAACACTTTTTTCTTGAAGTACTAAACCCATCCCAAATCTACCCAATTACAAGTAAAGTGCACTTTGTCAAAGGATTAGCCAATTACATAAATATGTCCCTAACATTCTCCCATTTTGGCAATTCGTGACAAAACCACAACAAACAAATGAATCATGATATAAGTTTTAAATCACTAAACTTATAATCACTTGTTGAAATACAAAATAAATCTAACCCTAACACAAGCTCTTGATAAACTTTGCAAGAAGAGAGTTCATGGCATGGTAGACTTTAACAACCAGTCTTTCTGAAACACTTAAACAAAACTCATCAAGGCATCTTGTGTGAAACATAAATAAAGGATTGTGTGCATAAAGAAACATGCGTATAAAGATAGAGAAGAAACAATACATGGAGAGATAGGTGAAGAAACACACACACACACACACACACACACACACACATATATATTAAAAGATAAGTACAATGTATGTCAATAAATGGTCACAAGACCAATATACATCAGGTAAAAGAGAGAAAAGAAAAAAAAAAAAACATAAGAACCTCACAACATCCCTCAAAATCTATAAACACTCCCTCTAACAAAAATGTCCTATACTAACTCTCCCTCTAAGTACAAGACTACTCTCAACCTAAAACTACTCCTGCTTTTTGTCATGAATGACAAAGGGTAAGTCACCAAGAGGTCGTCATCTCATCATTACTGGAAGTACTAGCATCCTCATCATCATCACCATTATCACCATCCGCATTTGCCGAAGCCTCTGGAGAAGGAGAAGAAGAAGCGATGAAAGGACCAAAGTGAGCCTGTCGTCGTGCTATACAACTGACACGGGTGTTCACCTGACACAACTCATCAGTGAGAGTGTCAAGGCGAGCATCCATGCGTTGAAGCTGCGCCATGACGGCCTCCAGGGTCACATCACCAATCGAGGAAGAAGAAACAGAGGTGGATGGAATAGCAGAAGTTGCAGGACCGGTAGACTCCACACGTGGCCACTTCGGTCGAAGCCAAGCCTCGCTCCGTCAAACAGAACCGGATTCGATGACACCGATGGTGGTGTAGTTAGGAGAAACAGGAATGGGGATGGAAAAGTGGCGAAGTATCCACGTGATAGCCGAAGGAAAGATGAGCTTATCATGGGTTGCCGTATCCTTATAGACATTGAGGATAGAAGTGATGAAGTGAGAGGGGAAGTCAAAAGAAAGATCCTCTAAGAAGGACAAAATGAGCACAAGGCTCTATGATAGAGTTATAGTGAGACAAAGGAGTAAGAGTAAATGTCATCACCAAGTTAAGGAACCTCGAAACTTTTACAAAGCCCGAGCATGGGGTGTTTTGCTTCCTACCCCATGTGGAAGGTGTCTCACAAAAATGAGACAGAAGCTCGTCTTTGGACATAGTATGAAGACGATCACAGTCGGGGTAGTTAGGAAGCACTACTCGTGGAACATGTAGTACCTCGGATATAAGATCCGGGGTAACTACGATATGTCTACCTCGAAATGTCGTGGCAAACCGAGGTACAAAAGTATCAATATGGTGTATATTGGAGTAAAACTCCTGTATAAACACGATGGAACACCTCAAAGGTCTCTCATATAAAGATTCCTAGCCCCAAGCTTGAATGACGGCGGGGAGAGGAGTGTCGAAAAAGTTCGACAGAACAACATGGCACTTCAAATGAACGCCACATTTCTGAAAGTTCTCCAAGAAGTCCTTTCGGGCCTTCTCATCATGGAACCCAACATGAGGAGGGGGAATGGGATCAGAAGAAGAAGAACCAGAACCTTGAAGAGGATTTTGGCCCGGGGTGGCTTTGGGTGTCGTGCGCAGTCTATCTGAGAGAGAGAGAGAGAGAGAGAGAGAAACACAATCACAACCAAAAATAGGAATGAAAGGATACGTATGCATGAAATATGCATGAACATGTGACGTGCAAAATTTAAATTGCGTCATGGTTGAAACCCAATCGAAACCTACTAGCACACATTCAACAATAATCAAACACACATCTATAATGCATGAAACATTGTTAGAATGCAATGAGAATGCTATGCATGAGCATATAGCAACAATTTCACAAAACCCAACCCTAAAATTTCAGGAAAAACTCAAAAACCCTAAAATTTTTGAAAAACCCCAAAACCTAGGTCTAAAATGCATGAATGCATGAAGAGAGAGAAGATTAGAACACTTACCAAGTGTTTGAAGCTTGATCTAGGCCAAAGAACACAAGGGTAAAAGTTTCTGAGTGAGTGAGAAATGTTTGGCGTGAGAGAAAAGATTTTCTGTCGAGAGAGAGAAGTGAGAAATGAAATCTGATTCGCACTCAAACTATATAAAGAAATAGCAGCTCGATGGATTGAGATATCTTTCGAGATCTATCAAGCACTAATTCATGATAGAAATGAATTTGTTGAGGTGCTGTCGAGGATCTGTCAATGGAAAAAACACCTCGATGGATTGAGAAGCTGTCGAGAATCTATCGGCCAGACAGAAAGTTGCTTGATGGATCGAAGAAGCTGTCGAGAAGAAACCTAGAAACCTCAATGGATCAAGATTGTGTTAAGATTTGTCAAGACTAGAAGAAGGAGGGGCTCGATAGAAGGGATTCTATCGAGAAGCTGTCGAGCTTGAAGAAAAGGAGTTTTTCAAAGAAAGGAAAAACACAAAGAGATGAATGCAACAAGCAAGCTACACAAACATAGATCCAATCAACGTGTTAAGCTCCCAAAACATCTCTCAACATATATGCAAAGCATTCAAGATCCAAAATGCACACACACACACGCACACACACTAAACAAGTCTAACCAATTTTATATTTCAAAAACAAGTTAAGACAGTTTAGTGAGCATATATTAACAAGTGTGTTCCTTGTAATGGCCAAATCACATTGTACTTGCACATGTATCAAATCGTTTGCTATCAAGAGGTTTGGTAAACAAATCAGCCTTCTGATCATCAATATGGATGAACTCAAGAGTGAGTATGGCATCTTTGACAAGCTCTCGAATGAAGTGGTGTCGTATCTCCATATGTTTTGTTCAAGAATATTGAGCAGGATTTTTAGAGATGTTAATGGCATTGGTATTGCCACAATAAATGGTAAGATGTTCTTGACGAATACCATAATCAAAGAGGAGTTTTTACATTAACAGAAGTTGGGTGCAACAGCTTCCAGTAGCAATGTATTTAGCCTCAGCAGTGGATAATGAGATGGAATTCTACTTCTTACTCATCCAGGAGAAAAAATTATTACCCACATAAAAGCAACCCCCCGAAGTACTTTTTCTATCATCAGCATTCCCAGCCCAGTCTGCATCAGAATACCCAGCTAAGACATCATTGGTGTCCTTGCTATACCACACTCCAAAATCAGTAGTGGATTTGACATATTTTATGATTCTTTTTAAAGCAATCTGAATGTTCAAATAGTGTGTAAAACACCAATAAATGTTTAGACTCCTAATTTACAAATAACCAACACAAGCTTGTAATCAAACAATATATGTTCGGAATATGAATATAAGCTAAACCCAAACAGGTAACACACTTTAAACCATAATTAATCACAGTCACAGTAGTAATTAAAAGGTAAAGAGAAAGGGAAGAAAGATGCAAACACAGATAACACGGTGATGTGTTATCGAAGAGGAAACCGAAGTACTCGGCATAAAACCTCTTCACCGCCCTCCAAGCGGTTAATAATCCACTAGTTAGGATACATGAATAGTAGAAGACCCTCCAAGCCTAATCTACCCAGTGCACCTAAGCCCTCCAAGCTTCTTGCTCCAACAGGGTTACGTCGAACCTTGTCTTCACTAGCTTACCGGATCCCGCAATAGCCCATTGTATCAACCAAATTGAATTGGTCCCTTTTGAACTGCTTACCAAGCACCAAAATACATTCTCATAGATATGGGTATGGTGAGATAAGAATTTGGCTAAAGTACCTCTTAAGGATATATCAATGGAGAGGGTGAGAGTAGAGGAATTTGGAGAATCAAAGGATGAAAATTGTGGATGAGTCAATCTTGTTTTTCTCTAGGGTTTCTCTCTCAAAATTCTCTCTGGAAGTTCTCTACATTTCGTGGGTATAAGGGTATTTATAGTAGGGTGTGTATCAGGAATGTGAAGAGTTAGTTACAACCAAACAAGGCATTCTGGCTACTCGAGCTCGCGATTGGAACGAGTCACGAGTTTGAGTCGTGAGCTAACTGCTTGGCCAGACTGGAAGTTTTGTCCTGTAGTGCAATAGTTGGCGTGACCCTTTAGCTCCCCCCACATGCTTCACACGTGTGCTATTTTGGCGACTTGCCAGTCGCGAGCCAGTCGCAAGATCCAGTCGTGAGACTTCTTTGAATTGCACACTTCTGAGATTTATTCACACTTTTTCGCACACTACCCTTACATGAATCCCACCTAAATACAGGGTATCTAATTACTAAATTACAAACAAATTTGGCACGGAATAAAGCCAACAAAATGATTGAATAAATTCGACCTTATAATCTCCCCCTTTGGCTATTCCATGACAAAACCCTAAAACAGACTCTAGACTTAACATGTGAGTTGGGAACAGTTGCCAAAACTCATTCATACTTAACTCTAGAAACTGTGAAGCTCTTGAACCAAAAGAACAAGTTTTTCCTGAAAATAACAACACAAGATGATCATTGTAAGCTGAAATCTTGAAATGCATATGGAGCAAGCACAATGCGATCAAGCAATAAAGAATTAGAGTAGTAAAGTATGGCTTGACCAAACAGGAACAATCACTATAAATAGTGATCATAATGAACATTCACACCAAGAATGAACATCCAGACATGCAAGCTAATAAGCTCAATGCAAATTATCATTTGCATGTCTAACACTCAACCAATACAAAAACACAAGGTAATTGCATCAAGGATATAAAATCCAACAAGGGCACAAGAGTGAAGTACTAAAGAAAATGAATAACATTAACTAAAAGTACTTAGCTACAAAGCAAAGGTACAAAACAAAAAATGCTGAATAGAAACTGAAATAATTAAACCAAAAGTTTTAAACAATAGCATAATGTATCGGTATGTGTGTATGTATCAGTATTCTTCTTTTGAGCTCACATAACTCCCCCTTTCAATATGCACACTTCCTATTCTTGTGTTGCTCTCCCCCTTATTGTATGCTATCTCTCCCCCTTTTTGGCACGAATAGCTAAAGGCTGTCCTCCAACTTTTGTTGAATAGCATCTATCTGTGTCTCAATGGTTGTGAGATGCATTTGAACTTGGTTGTTGGTGGAGTAGAGAACCTTTTCAAATCCGAAAATACGCTGATACAAACCCTCAATCAAAGTGCTTAACCTATCAGCTTGAGAGTTAGGTTGTAGAGGCTGAGTGCTAGTCGTCTGCAACTCAGGAATGTGAAAAGATGCAATCTCAATATGCACAGGTGTAGTGTGAGTGGTTGAGCCATGACCGGAAGAAGTATCATGAGGGAAAGATTCACTCTTAGGTGCTTTGGAAGAGTGACTTTTGCTCACTTGAAGAGAAATCATGGATATTGGGCGAAGATGAACCAGTATTTTCCTGTCTTTTGGTGAGCGACCATCTTCAAGAATCATGATCTTCATGAGAAGACTACAAAAGGGAAGACATGTTCATGCTACCGTTCGTGCTGCTGTTTTCCCTATTGTCTGAAAATTGTGAGCACAAATATCTATCGGAACCCCGGTGATGAGATCACATAGGAACTGAGCTTGTCCAAGATTAATGAATCCGATGTTAGACAATGGATAAAGGTTGAAGAACATGATCAATGTAAGAGTCTTCAGTTCCAAAAATACGCTGATACAAACCCTCAATCAAAGTGCTTAACCTATCAGCTTGAGAGTTAGGTTGTAGAGGCTGAGTGCTAGTCGTCTGCAACTCAGGAATGTGAAAAGATGCAATCTCAGTATGCACAGGTGTAGTGTGAGTGGCTGAGCCATGACCGGAAGAAGTATCATGAGGGAAAGATTCACTCTTAGGTGCTTTGGAAGAGTGACTTTTGCTCACTTGAAGAGAAATCATGGATATTGGGCGAAGACGAACCAGTATTTTCCTGTCTTTTGGTGAGTGACCATCTTCAAGAATCATGATCTTCATGAGAAGACTACAAAAGGGAAGACATGTTCGTGCTACCGTTCGTGCTGCTGTTTTCCCTATTGTCTGAAAAATGTGAGCACAAATATCTATCGGAACCCTAGTGATGAGATCACATAGGAACTGAGCTCGTCCAAGATTAATGAATCCGGTGTTAGACAATGGATAAAGGTTGAAGAACATGATCAATGTAAGAGTCTTCAGTTCAGGTGCAAACTTTGCTATTCTAATGGATGTGCCTTTGGTTGAAATCTCATGATCTGGCCCAAGAATTTTAAGAATATCCTGCACTTGAGGAAGTCTATCATCATATGGCGTGAGGTCTGCCTTTGCCGATCGATTAACTCGAAGGACCTTTGCAATGTAGTCTGGGGTGATGATGAATTCCCTTCCTCATACCCAACATTTCAATTCAACCTCGGTGAATCTAGCATTTAAGTAGAACTCCTTAACTAATTCATCAATTGGGTCCTTGAAGTTCCCAAACAGATTAGCCCAATCTCTTTCTTCAAAAATTCTAGGAATAAAAGTTATTCCCAGAGTATCAAATTTCACTATTCGTTCCACCACAGTGGGAGCTTCTTTGAAAATACTGGAGAAAGTCTGAGAGCCGAGGGGAGTCCTGAATCTCTCACTATTTGTGTCATGAGACGAACGTCGGGTTCTTTTTGAAACAGGGGATGATGGAACATCGGTCATGGGTTCTTTTCCACGAGAGGAACAGCGAGACATCTGCAAGAGGACAAACACGCAGCAGAGAACCAAGTGCAAAACACCAGTATACAAACACAAACTTGATTAGATCCAAGTTAGTCCATGAAATAAGCACATAATGATAGTTAGGAAGAAATATCACTCAAGCATGTTGAATGGACCAACTAAGTAGTAATGTGTAGCTAGCCTGTATGAGATGCAAAAACATGGCATTTATGTAGGTATGTGCAACACTAGTGCATGTGGTGTGCATATAAGAAGCATGTGCAGGCAAGGCTAAGTACATTGACAACCATGGAGAACTCAGAAACACAAGTAAGTGTCTTTGAGACATTTTACTATGAGCATGATATGCACAACACACCATAAACTGGATAATAAGCATCACACTATCAAAAACAATAAAAACCATATACCAAACTTAACAAAATATACCCAACCCATATTCAAACGTCATATTTTCAAAACTTCAACAAAAACTCAAAATCCAAGAATTTAAGGGTTATAAACATGAAAGATTTTGAGAAAAATAAAGAACCCATACCTTTTCTTGAAGATTGATGAGGAGATGATGAAGAAAAATGGAGGATTTTTGTGAGAACACGGTGAGTTTGTGAGGGAGAGGAACGGACAAGACAATGAATAGTCACAATGAGTGAGGGAAAACTGAAAAGTTTTTAAAACTGCCTTGAAAATAACCCTCATTGTGCAAAACACGTGATTTTTGCGACTGGAATGAGTCTTGAACAAGTCGCCAAAGCAAGCTGCCAAAAACCCTTGTGACAAAATTTTGAAAAATTTGTCTAAGTGTTTTTCGCGACTGGAAGTTCCACCCGCAAGTCAGTCGCGTGGGGAGCCGCGAAACCTTCTGAGTAACCCTCGCGACTGAAGCTTCCACTCACGAACAAGTTGCCAAACTGAGTCACGTGAAATCTAAAAACCCAGATTTTTGAAAAAAATTCTAAGTCTTTTTCACAACTTGGGCTTTGACCCGCCAGAGAATCATGAAAACCTTCTGTGTAAGCTTGCGACTGGCTTGACCCACAAGGCAAGTCGCCACAATAAGGTTGTACAGTTTTTGAAAATTTTCAAACTAAAAACACTTTCCAAAAACAACTAAAACACTCAAAAATCTTTTTGTGTTTGATCAACATATAATTGAGCATGTGCAACATATTTAATCAAGTACAATCACACAAATGAATAAGGCATTCATTGAACATAGACATGTGTGATGTATCTGGTTACCAAAGATGAGATAGTCCTTAATCTAATGTGAAGCTTCAATGATCAATTCAACCAAGTCATACACAATTAGCACGAGAAAAAGTGACCAATCTCAATTATAGAAGTATGCATATATGATCTCCCATAAAACTTCATAACATTATTTTGAAGCTTTTCATTTGGCTCCATGTACACATAACATTTGATCATTTTGAGATCGATGCCTGAAATTTTTGATATTTCAATTTGATGAACAAGCCTTTGGCTTTTTGGACATCATACATTTTCATAAAAGTCGCTTTCCCTTTTTCCTAGTCAAATACTAGTATGTGCGATGGCTTTTGCAGCTCATTATCTCTTTTCATTTTGAGATTTACATTTGTTGAGCTCTTTAAGCAAAAAAAAAAAATAAATAAATAAAAGGGTGGGAAGATATATAGGCACAAGTCTATGCAAGTTTCAAGATCAACAAAACCATTGACTAATTATTCATGACAGGTTTGAAGATCTATTTACAACAGTCACATAGATATCAAGATTTTTCCCACAATGATATGAGTACACAAAGAACAAGCTACGCTCGTAAATGCACAAAGCCATTAGTACAAAGGTACAAGGCAAAACATGCTTGTGACAATACACAATAATGCTGATCGAATTTTTTGGATTTTCTACTTTTTATGTGTTTTTGGATTTTTGACACAAAAGCAAGTAAAGATTGATAAAAAAAAAAAAAAGAAAAAAAAAAAAAGAAAGTAAAAACGCTTCAAAGCAAATAGCAAACAAACAAAAAAATTTTCAACACTTGTTGGAGAGATAACACAAAGCACACAACCAATCAATGTCACAAAACATAGGAAGTATTAATGCATAGACATGTTGTAATGCTTATGCATGTGTACCCTTCTTCACCCACACGACACTTGCGTTTGGGGTGATATCCCTAGAGGATTGGGTACTATTGTTATGACTTTCAAACCCTCCAGTGAAGCTTGTCAAACAGGTGGTGAATGCATCAATTATCTTCATCACATCCGTCTGGTGTGTCCTTGAATTCCACAATGATGACAGAAATGTTGAGTTCTTGGACCTCTTTGTGACTTTGGGAGAGATTTCCCTTTACCCTTAGCTTTGACCACTGATTGGTTAGAAGGCTTAGTCAATAACCTTTGGTCAGTCACATTCCGCTTCTTCTCCACCTTCATTTTCTCAACAGTAGTGATTTCCACCATTGGTTCCTTAGTTTTCACAAACTTCATATCCTTGGACACTTTGACACTCGAATTGCTCTCTTCGGTGTATCACAATCCGCTTTTGTCGGAGAAAGGTTTTTGATGAGCAAGCACTTCATCAAGCTTCTTGGAGGAGACCCACTCTACTTTAGCATTAGCTTGAATCACCTCAAGCTCAAGAAATTTTATCTTTGAGTAGGCTTTAGTCAGCTCTCCATTTAGCGTCTCGACTTCACACTTAGTCTCCTTGTATTGGACTAAAAGACTCTTGTAGTTGTTAGGACATATGTGATTCACTTGTTAGGAACATATGTCACTATTTTATGTAATTGGCTAATCCTGTGACAAAATGCACTTTACTTGTAATTGGGTAGATCTAGGTGTTTTTAATACTTTAAGAAACCGTGTTTCAAGATCAAGTGTTGAAGTCATCAAGTCTGTCCAAAAAACAAGCTGAGAAGTTCAAGTTCATTAAAGCTCGACAGCTAGCATGTGTCGAGGTTTAAGAAGCTGTTCAGCCCGTGTGCTTGACACTTGCTTGACTCCTCTTATCTATCGAGGTTTAAGAAAGAATCAGAAATTCTAATATGTTTTCTTGGAATTCGTGAATGTGTCTTTGGGACTTCTTTTCTCCTAACCCTAGACATATAAAAGGAATATTTTAAGGACTGTCAAAGAGTTCACAAGTTGCACAAGTTTTGAGAAAAGTTTGTTCAAGCAAATTGTGACTGGAGATAAAGTTTTGCCCTAGTTCATCTCTTCTGAAGAAGTTGCTGTGTTTGTACACCGTAAGGTTTTGTGACCAAGTATCTTCTTGATCATCATCATGTGGATGAACTGAAGAACTTTGCAGCCAACAACCTTCTCTAGTTGGTGATTGAAGTCGCGTACTAGGATCCGCGCAATTGGTTAGTCACGTACTTGGAAGCCGTGCATCAAAAGGAGAATTTGTCACTACAGAACAAGTCCAATTGGATATTGGGGTAAAGGTTCAACTGTAGGTTGGTATAAGGTACTGGGATTCCTTTACTTGTAACCGCTTGTTGTCATAATAGTGGAATTTCGGGAGTGGTGACCTGAAAATCACCCGGTGGAGTTTTTGCCGTGTTGGTTTTCCCCATTCGTAAAAAAATCACCGTGTCAATTTAATTTCCGCTGCACTTAGTTTAATTGGTGATTTTTTTGTGCCACCACGCGCTTTGCATGTTAATTTGATTAATTAATAAACTTGGCTAATTAATCAATTAATTTAATCACAATGGGTTAATACGTTTTTGGCCTATCAAGTGGTATCAGAGTAGGCACACTCTAATTACAGTTAATCTTTGTAGTGTTGATCCATTGACCCCTGTTTGTCATGGATAAAGGACAGTCTTTAATCATACCTCCTTTATTTGATGGCACTAACTATGTATACTAGAAAGTACGCATAAGAGCTTTCTTGTAGTCTTTAGATGAGAAAGTGTGGCAAGTTGTTGAGATAGGCTGGACCAAGCTGAAGGAAGCGCCTACCGATTGGGATGATGCCAAGATTAAGGCGGCAAACTTCAACAGCAGGGCATTGAATGCTTTATTCAGTGCGGTCACCAATGAGGAGTTTAAGAAGATATCCTCAACTGAAACTACCAAGAAGGTTTGGACCATTCTCCAGACAACCTATGAGGGAACAAAGGATGTCAAGGATTCGAAGCTACAGAGGCTCACTAAAAGCTTCGAAGAGATTAAGATGGAGGAGGATGAGTCGTTCGATAAGTTCTATGCCAAGCTCAAAGACATAGTGAACTCAGCATTAAATCTTAGGGAAACCATTCCTGAACCCAAGATTGTGAGAAAGGTGCTCAGATCTCTGCCCAAGAGATTCCATGCCAAGATCACTGTGATAGAGGAATCAAAGGATATTGACAAGATTTCTTTGACTAGGCTGGTTGGTAATCTGCAGACCTACGAGCTAAGGTTGACTAGGATTGGCAAGACAGGTAAAGGCAAAAGCATGGCACTGAAGGCCAAGAGCAGTGAGACAGATGAGTCTTCAGATGATGAAGATTCTAAGATGAAGTCCTACATCACCAGGCAGTTCAAGAAGTTTATGAAGAATGCCAATGGAAAGGGCATTGACAAGGACCGCAGGCAATCCAGTTCTTCTCAGTTTAAGAGCCAAGACAAAGGGAAGAAGGATGCTAAGGATGGTGGTTAGTACACTATTCCCGTAAAACCTAAGTGCTTTGGGTGTCATGGCTTCGGTCACATGAAACAAGAGTGCCCTACAAGAGCAAGGCACTTGCTGCTACATGAGATGTTCATGACCGTTGCATTCATAGCATGTGAATCCTTGAAAGGATGGAGAATCCTTCCCATCTTTCCTCTTGAAATCCTTTTTCTCCTTTCTGAAATTTGGGAATTTTCTCTTCTCAGCAAACTTTCCATTCTTCTTGAACTTCAAGAACTTTCAGAAATTCTTCACAAGATATACCACATCTTTCTTGACCTCATCCTCATCCGATGAGTCGTGAGCTTCCACCCTCTCATTGATCGTCTCTAGAGCAAGGGATTTGCTCTTCCTTTGTGAAGGTAGAGACAACTCATATGTTTGAATTGAGCCAATTAGTTCTTGAACTTTGATATCATCAAGGTCTTTGCTCTCTTCAATTGCAGTAACCTTTGCACGGAAGCTCTCCGGCAATGATCAAAGGACCTTCCTTACTATCATCGAGTCCTCCGTCTTTTCACCCAAGTTGAACTTCCCTATAACCACCTCATTCAGCTTGCCATAAAATGAGTCGAATGATTCGTTCTCACTCATCTTCAGCTCCTCAAATTGAGTGGTTAGCATCTGCAACTTGGTGTCTTTGACCTTTTTTGTGCCTTCATAGGTTGCCTCCAATATTTGCCATGCCTCCTTGGCAATTGTAACGTGAGAAATCCTATGAAAGTCATTTGGAGAAACACCACAGAAAATAGCATTTAGTGCCTTACTATTTGCATTAGCTATCGTAAGGGCTGCCACATCCCATGTGGATTTGGTAGCCTCTAGCCTAGTCCACCCTATATCTACAGCATCCCAAATAGTCTCATCGATTGAACATAGGAATGCCCTCATGCGGACTTTCCAAAATGCATAATTGCTTCCATTAAAATATGTAGGAGCATCCAAAGATTGAGATCAATCCATCTTAAATGAGGTCAAGGATCGCACTCAGGTAATTAAACCACAGCAAGTGCACCCGCTCTGATACCAATTGAATTTTCAAATAGTGTGTAAAACACCAATGAAACTTTAGACTCCCAATTTACAAATAACCAACACAAGCTTATAATCAAACAATATATGTGCGGAATATGAATATAAGCTAAACCCAAATAGGTAACACACTCTAAACCATAATTAATCGCAATCACAACAGTAATTAAAAGGTAAAGAGAAAGGGAAGAAAGATGCAAATACAAAGATAACACGGCGATGTGCTATCGAAGAGGAAACCGAAGTACTTGGCATAAAACCTCTTCGCCGCCCTCCAAGCGGTCAATAATTCAGTAGAGAATGAAGTTGGGATACATGAATAGCATAAGACCCTCCAAGCCTAATCTACCCAGTGCACCTAAGCCCTCCAAGCTTCTTGTTCCAACAGGGTTACGTCGAACCTTGTCTTCTCTAGCTTACTGGATCCCACAATAGCTCATTTCATTAACCAAATTGAATTGGTCCCTTCTGAACTGCTTCCCAAGCACCAAAATACCTTCTCACAGATATGGGTATGGTGAGATAAGGATTTGGCTAATGTACCTCTCAAGGATATATCAATGGAGAGGGTGAGAGTAGAGGAATTTGGAGAATCAAAGGATGAAGATTGTGGATGAGCCAATCTTGTTTTTCTCTAGGAATTCTCTCTCAGAATTCTCTTTGGAAGCTCTCTACATTTCGTGGGTATAAGGGTATTTATAGTAGGGTGTATCAAGAATGAGAAGAGTCAGTTACAACTAAACAGGGCATTCTGGCTACTCGAGCTCGCGACTGGAATGAGTCGCGAGTTTGAGTCACGAGCTAACTGCCTGGCCAGACTGGAAGTTTTGTCTTGTAGAGCAACAGCTGGCATGACCCTTCAGCTCCCCCTGCATGCTTCACATGTGTGCCATTCTAGTGACTTGCCAGTCACGAGATCCAATTGCAAGACTCCCCTGAATTGCACACTTCTGAGATTTCTTCACACTCTTTCACACACTACCCTTACATGAATCCCACCTAAATACAGGGTATCTAATTGCTAAATTACAAGCAAATTTGGCACGAAATAAAACCAACAAAATGATTGAATAAATTCAACCTCATACAATCATATGAGACTCTTTAGGGTTTGCCTGATACTAGCACACACTCTTACACTATAACTAATGTCAAGTCTACTAGCAGTAAGGTAAAGGAGGTTGCCTATCATGCTTCTATATAAAGAAGAATCAACACTTTGCCTAACAAGCCAATAGTGAGTTCAACCTGCGACAAATAGCAAGAATAAGACACAAAGTTAGCAACACATTTATCAACTGTACGCTTTCTTAGTGTAAGTTCATTCATATTTCCCACAATAACTTCAGGAGGGTGATTCAGCTTGATCCTTGAGGAAGGTCCTTCTTCTTTATGAGATTCAGACTCAGGTGATGTAGGAATATCTACTGATACTTCTACAACACTTGGAGTACTTGAAGAAACGGGCTCTTGAACGACCTTAGGCTCTGAAGGAAGAATTTCCATAGGTATTTCCTCACTACTTTTCTCAAACCCAGAATCTAAAGCTTTATCAATAACAACATTCATGGGTCCATCACCTTCTTGGTTCTTTTGTTGTACACCCGATAAGCTTTGCTTGTGGAGGAGTATCCCAAAAATATTCCTTCATCGCTTTAGGAGTCAAACTTTCCCACATTCTCTCTGTCGTTAAGGATGAAACAAGTACTTCCAAATATTTTGAAATACTTCACATTCGGCTTTCTTCCCTTCCACAATTCATAAGGAGTCTTCTTTGTTCTGGGCCTGAAATATACCCAGTTAACCGTATAACATGCGGTGTTGACTGCTTCTCCCCATAAATTTCTAGCCACATCTTTATTGTGTAACGTGGCTCTAGCCATCTCTTGAATGACTCTGTTCTTTCTTTCTACTACACCATTTTGCTAAGGAGTAATAGGCGTAGAGAATTCATGAGATATACCAGATCTAGTGCAAAAAGATTCCATGTATGAGTTCTCGAATTCTTTACCATGATCACTTCGAATTTTATCAATCTTCATGTTCTTCTCATTTTGCAGTCTTGTACACAAAGCTTCAATGTGCTCAGGATTATTTGACTTGGATCTTAGAAGAATGACCTAAGTGTACCTGGTGAAATCATCTACTACAACCATGATGTATCTCTTTCCTCCAAGAGATTCGGTTCTAGTTGGACCCATGAGATCTAAATGTGGTAGCTCCAAAGGTCTAGATGTAGTTGATGTCTGAGCGCTTGGATGTTTTGCTTTCGACTGTTTCACAAGCTGACACAGTCTACACACAACATTGCTAACCTTACTAAGGTTTGGTATTCCCAGCACTAATTCATGCTTAAATACAATTAACAGATGTTTGTAGCTAGCATGTCCCATTCTTTGGTGCCATGGCAAATAAATACTATTGCACACAATATCAGTATCAGGTACCAATCCATAGCAATTATCCAAAGTGCGGACTCCGCTTATGAGTTTCTTTCCAGACTCATTCAAAACGAAACACTTCCCTTTTGAGAACAACACCATGAAGTCATGATCACATATCTGACTTATGCTCAACAAGTTCACTCTCAGACCTTCTACATATAACAGATTTGTAATGTCTGGCAGTCCAGGTAAAGAGATGGTTCCCTTCCCTTTTATTTGTGATTTGCTCCCATCACCAAAAGTGACATTTCCACCTTTCATAGACTCAAAAACCTCAAAGAGAGAACGGTCTCCAGTCATGTGTGTCGAGCATCCACTGTCAAGGTACCATAAACATGTGTCCATTACCTTAAATGCAGACTTCATCATAAATCACACTTCGTGCTTACTTGACAAATTAGTAGAAATGGTTTTCTCTCAAATCTGCCACTAATGAATAAAACTTTTAAGTTTCACCATTCTCAGACGAATTACTTTGCACATCTTCATTTTGAGACAGTCTAGTTTCTTCCTTGTCACACTAAGACCTTTTTCAACAATCATCAAGATAGCTTTCAGATAAATTTTATACTTACATTTTCTGAATCACTTAATCAAATAGAGATTAGAAAAGCAAGATGTATTTGAAATAAAAGATCTTTTCATGCTGCTTGTAGCCATGACAACAGGGGTCAATGGATCACACAGCAAAGATTAAACCTAATCAGAGTGTGCCTGCTCTAATACCACTTGATAGGACAAAAATGTATTGACCCCTTTGGCAAATTAATTAATTAATTAAGTCCATTTAACATGCAATAGCATGGTAGAACAAACAAATCACCAACTAAGTTAAATGCAGCGGAAAATAAAATTGACACAGGTGATTTGTTTACGAATGGAGAAAACCACCGAGGCAAAAGCCCACCAGGTGAATTTAAGGTCACCACTCCTGAGAATCCACTATTATCAATCACAAGTAGTTACAAGAAAAAGGAATCCTAGTACCCAATACCAATCTACAGTTGAACCCTTACCCCAATACCCAATTGGATTTGTATTGTAGCGGCAATCTCTCCGTTCAATGCACGAATCCCAGTAAGTGACTAACCAATGATGCATGGATCCCAATATATGACTAACACACCAACTTGAGGAAGATTGTTGGCTGCAAAGTTCTTCAGTTCATCAACAATGAAGATCAGGAAGCTCCTTGGTCACAAAACCTTTGGCGTAAAGACGCAGTAGCTTTTACAGAGAATAAGATGAACTAGGGCCTCCGGTCACAATATGCATGTATTCTACTTTGCAACAACTTACAGCCCTTGCATCACCTATGACAACCCTTAAAATAATCCTTATATATGTCTAAGATTGTGAGAAAATAAACCCTACACAAATACTCAAGGATATGCGTGTAATCAGATCGGGAAATTTTGATTTCGTAATTCTCGATAGATACAGCTTCTATCGAGCTCCAACATTAAACTTCGATAGAAAGGATTCTGTTGAGACATTTGTCGAGCTTTAATGAACATCACTACTTCACTTGTTTCTTGGTCAAACTTGCATGGTTTCAATACTAAACTTGAACACTTGTTTCTTGATGTACTAAACCCATCCTAGATCTACCCAATTACAAGTAAAGTGCGTTTGGTCAAAGGATTAGCCAATTACATAAATATGTCCCTAATAGAACTGAGTCTTCTAGATAAAAATCCATAGCAACATGACCATTCCATCAATCAAACCTTAAATTTTGAGCAACAACAACATTCACTCAAGCTATCTATTTCAGAACTAAGGCCATACAGTCACTTCAAAACACTATAACAAATATTCTCAACTAATTGAAACCAACAATTCAAATCGGTACAAGTAATCTCTTGACTATGGCCAGTTAGATGTTGATATTTGTGACTCAAAAAACGTAGGCTTTTTTACTCTATTGGTTCATATGCTAGATAAATGTAATTCCATAACCACAGGTAAATATAGCAAGGTAGTGCAGGAGCAGAGCTAGGAATTTTTGTTTGGGGGCCAAGTTGTGGCACTACTATATTTATCAAGACAACCCCCCCCCCCCCCCAAAAAAAAAAAAAAACACACACACTCACATATATATATATATACATGCTTTTTTATTATATATACACACTTTTTTATTTGATAAGTTATATATATACACACACCCAACAAAAAAAAAAAGGTTTAGTATTTTCAATCAAAATTATGTCTAATAGCGATCTTTCATAAAATAAAATTCGTTTTTACCATTTTCATAGTGAAATTCTTAAAAAGTTTCATTTTCAATAAAAATTATCAAATTTTATACTAAAGTAAATAAAAAAATTTGTCAATTAAACTAATGAAATTTTCAAAAACATGAATGATCCAAAACTTTGAGGAATAAGTTAAGCTCCAAACATATTTGAAGTTATTTTGCTCTAACCTATTATATGGCAACTAAAGAGACATTTCATGTGTAGTTTCATTGACAAGATTTTTTTAATGAGTCAATAACTTGTTAATCGCCACATAACAGGTTGAAAAAGTTAGATTCAAACATGTTTGGTGCCAAACTTTATCAAATATTAAGCGTCACTAGACAAATTGAAATATTTGTAGGGGCCAACTCTTATTTTTGTATACTAAATTTTGAAAACATTGAAATAATTTATATATATATATATATATATATATATTTAAAAAAAATTTCCAAATTGGGGGGGGGGGGGGGGGGGGGGATGGCCCCCCACCCTATTACATACCTCCGCCCTTGAGTAGTGGGCTTCTTTGACTGATACAAGGTCAGCCAGGCTTTACTACCATTTGATATATTGATTTTATGAAGTTGAGCACGTTAGAGGTCTAATGAAGCGTGAGTGCGGGTGTTTAAGTGTGGGAGAATGGGTTTATTTGATTTTAGAGAATAATAGTAGCAATAGTAATGACACTTACTAGCTTCTATCTGTGGGTGTTGTGATGTATATATGTTAATTGATATTTCTGCTTTAAACATAGGAAAAAATTGGCTTTTGCCCCTTTCAAAAAAACAATCCAGCATTTTGCCCTCTTATCCAAATTAATTAGGGAAATGCCCTTCTTTTGAAACTCGATTTTCTCAAAATCGAGTTAAGCCCTATAGTGACGTTTTTAAGGATCCTATAGTGACGTTTTGAGGACCTATAGTGGCGTTTTGTAATCCGATTTCCATGAAGTCGAGTTATAGGTGAAAAAAAAGAAAAAAAAAATTGCATGTAACTCGACTTCATGGAGATCGGATTACAAAAGGCCATTATAGGTCCTTAAAACGTCACTATAGGCTTCTTAAAACGCCACTATAGGGCTCCAGAATTTTTTTTTTTATAACTCGATTTTGAGAAAATCGAGTTTCAAAAGAGGGGCATTTCCCTAATTAGTTTGGGAAATGGGGCAAAATGCTAGATTTTTTTTTTGAAAGGGGCATTTGCCCATTTTCTCCTTTAAACATATCAAGTAGTGGGTTATAGAATGAGTCAATGAGATTTTTTAAATAGGTAGAATCTAGCTTAGGACCTCTAAATTAATATTAGATTTATGAGAGCAAGAGCTTTTAATGATTACTAATTTTTGTGATATGATCTACGCAAAGTAATATAACTGCATTTTTTTTATATGATCTATGATGTTGTTATAGTGTTATGTCATGGTTGTTGGTATTTGGTGGTGTAATTCTGCTGAACTATTTTGGTTCAATATGTCATTGTTATTGGTATATGTGCTTGTTGTTTAGGGACAACCCGTTGAAATTGAAGAGACTGATACACCTCTTTTGAATCGTTTTATTGTTGATATTGAGAAGATCAAACACCTTCACAAGGTATGTATATGTACATTGAATTTATTTTGCCTTCCTTTTAGTTCTGTTTTGGCAAGAATGTGTAGCAGAATCAATGATTTTGAGATATATAAGATGAGTTGTAGATTCTATGATGAATGTAGTATGTTGTCAATAGGCAGGAGACATGAACTCAATACATTCTATATATGTTGGCAGGTATAACTCCATACATGCAATAAAACTATTAGAAGATTGGTGGGACCGGCTCTGGGTGACTAGTAGCAAGGAAGCTTTTCTATCAACATATTGAAGATAGCTTTTTAAGATGCTCTACTACGACGCTGACCCGTTTGAGTAGCAAGAATTGTATCGAGATTTCTAATGTTGCTAATTTTCATTTTTAGTTGATTTCATAATATTGTGTCAAATAAACTTCTAATGTTTCATATTTTTACATGACATTATTTTAATATATATATATATATATGATTAATTAAATTTAAATCATATTCTATATTCAAACAGTCCATTAGAATTCTCATATTTTCTTTAAATGTTAGAATATATAGATCAATAGACAAATACAATCATAATAAATGCATACTACTAGAATCTATAATTTCGTATACAAATGCAATTATAGTGAATGCTCATTAGTTATCTTAATTATCAAAAAAAAATTTTATTTAGAAAAAAAAAACAAATTATGTCAAAATTTTCAATATATTACATTTACCGACTAGTATATAATAATTGACAAAGATCTCCTAAATAATTACTGTAATAACAATAAATAAAGATAATAACTAAAAAGGTGTGTTTAGCTTCCCCTATATAGTATTTTCTTTATTTTGCTATTGTAAACCATAGATGAGCATGCTGCCTATACTAAATTTGGAAAATTTTCATAGATGATGATTTTACTAGAATTTTTCCCCCTTACTAACGGGAAGTATTCACTTTGTTTACATGATAAAATGAACAAATTTCAAGTGGCTAACAACTTTCCATTTAAAGCTAAGAAGTTAGGATGCTATATGAAAATAAAATAATCTTATCTTATATAATAACAAACGATAACTAGTTAGTGGAGGAGGAAGCTCAAAAACTAATAATAATACGGAAGTTGAAGTATATACAGGAGAGTTCTTAGCGACCATGCACAAAATTAGTTAATATTAGTAGGGTAGTTTCAATGGTGTTGAGCTCAGGTATTGAAGTATGAATAGCTTCAAACCAAATTGGGTAACCATCATTTGGTATAACAAATTGGCAATAGAAAGGAAATAAAGGACAGTAAGATGGGAAAGAATTTAAGCGTTGCAACAATTTCCTTGCGATTGGTGTTGGCATCCACCAATGCCAAGCAGGTCTTTGATGTTAAATCATATGGAGCAAAGCCTAATGCCGATATCATCCAGGTATAAATATTTCCAGTGCAATCACCTATACTTAATTAACATGGAGAGTGTGTTCCAGTTAACTTATTTGATAAAGACTTTTAACTTTGAATAAGAGAACTTAGGTTCAACTCCATTTACATTAGAAACTGATCAATGTCATAACCAGATGATAAAACATTAACATGCAAAATGATTGTTATATACTAATTTTGAATTTTCATAATGTGTTTAGGCTTTGACAAAAGCTTGGAAAGCTGCATGCGCAGTAGCAAGAAGCAAAGTTTTGATTTTAGCAGGGGCATACAAACTAGGTTTAGTGACTTTATTGGGTCCATGCGAAGGTGCTATTGAGTTTATCCTTCAGGGAACCCTACAGGCCCCATCAGATGTTCCCTCCTTCAACGGTAAAGATGGTTGGGTCGTTTTTCAACGTATCGACGGTCTCACTGTGTCAGGTGGTGGAGTTTTTGATGGCAAAGGACAACTAGCATGGGAAAAAAATGATTGTAACAAGGACAAAAACTGCAACGCAGTTCCTATTGTAAGATTTCAATCTTAATTAATTAGCATTTACATTTCCATAATTTTCTACGTAGATATACATAGACACTACAACTTTACAAACTTTACCCATTACGAAAAAATAATTCAAACATTTATATGTCAAATGATGTTTTACAAATAATTTTCACATAAGTTTTGTATAGTGATGTGTCACAACTCAAAAAAGAATTAATTTTAAAATTTCAATATGAAAAAGTTTATGGAGTATGGACACAACTTTTTGTGCCACAACACTAATCTGTGCGACTATAAGCGATAGAGAAAAAGCAATGGTTAAATTCGAAAGTGATAGTTCACTAATCACAATCGCACATGTCATCTTTTGAAAAAGCTTGTGGTCTATGAAGAATTTTTTATGTAATATAATATTATTGAAGTAGTACCAACCAAATTCATAGACAAATTCGCTTGTAATTTTTTATGTAATAATATTTGCTATGACTTTACCATTTTTCTTATTTTTTTATGTTGTTTTAATGATCACATTTATTTCCAAACAAATTTTTATTTATTTTTATATAATTAAAAGAATCATTGGCATTTTATTAATTAAAAGGTTTTTAAATGAAAACTTTTTTTAAGTGAATGCTTAAATGAAACTTGAGTGCTCATATTTAGTGTTTTAACTTATCTAACTTTGAAACATGAACAAAATATAAGGTTCAACTACGTCACAAATTCAATAGTCCAAGACATTACATCGAAGGACAACAAATTTTTCCACATCAACCTTTTCAAATGCAAGAAGTTGCAATTTCAACATGTTACCATAACCGCACCCGCAGATAGCCCCAACACCGATGGAATCCACGTGGGACGTTCATCTCAGATCACCATTGCCAATGCCAATATTGGAACAGGTGATGATTGCATCTCCATTGGTGATGGAAACCAAGATGTTTCTGCTAACCAAGTAACTTGTGGACCTGGCGATGGTATCAGCATTGGAAGTCTTGGAAAGAACGAGAACAAAAAAATTGTTTAAGGAATCAGAGTTACTGATGCTACACTTAGCAATACAGATAATGGTTTTAGAATCAAAACATGGGTTTCTTCCCATTTTGGAGTTGTTTCTGATATACATTTCGAGGATATTGTCATGAAAAATGCTAGCAATCCTATCATCATTGATCAAAACTACTGCCCAAACAATCAATGCTCAAACAAGGTTATTATAAACATCACAAATATATACACAAATTTTGATGTAAAAGGAAAAAAAAATTAAAACAAATTACAAATACTAATATCAATTTCTTGGGTGCGTTTCTTTGTTTGTTTGTTTTGTTTCAGTCTCCCTTTAAAGTTAAAATCAGCAATGTTAGCTTTAAGAAAATTAGAGCCACTTCTTCAACAAAGGAAGCTGTGAAGCTTATTTGCAGTAAGAGTGTACCGTGCCAACAAGTGGTGCTTTCTGACATTGATCTTGCATACAAGGGAGGTGGAGGATCTACTACTTCCTCTTGTGCTAACGTCAAGCCCACGGTTTCAGGCAAGCAGAACCCTCCTGCTTGTTCCAACAAACTTTAATGAAATGCCTCCCAAGCTATTGTAACTAATGTAGAATGGAGAAATACTATTTACAGATAGGTTATAGGGGTCCTATTTTAAATAAAATCCCATTTACTTGTGTCTAGCATGTTCCCCTTTTCTTCATTTAAATGAAATTGGGGAATTTCACCTAGTTATTTTTTGAGTTGTTTAAGTTCAGCCTTTTGCTGAAATCTGTTATAATCTGTAGTATTGGTGGTATTTGTTTTGTTATTGCAATTGAGATCTTTCTTAATAAAAATCAAAATTGTTATTCAACTCTTACTAAATTCTTTTTATTCTTCACAAATAAATGATTGTGTTCATGATATGTTAAGATTCAACTCATTAGCATGCATGTTTTCTAGGTCCAGGTTAACATGTTCTCAAACTCCTCCAAGACGGTAAGATGTAAAGCTCTTAAAACGGATTCCATATATATTCAAATTTTTGTCTATAAATATTGTTTGTTTTTAATATAAATTTGGGTAAATTGCAAATTACACCCCTAAAGTTTGGGGTTGACTGGATTTTACAAACTCGGTGAACCCCACAAACCCAGCTCCTCTGCTCTGCAACTTCTACCATGAGTCAGTCCATCGAAGGCTTCGATAATTATCATTGTCAAGGCTTGTCTGCTCTGCAACTTCTACCATTTGTCTGCTCTGCAACTCCTCTGTGATGCATCATTATCAAACCTTGATCAAGGCAAGTCAAAACCCTTTTAAGTACCCAATATTGCTCCACATCGTCTCTCATGACCAAAATTATCTTGAGCACTGAAGCTTGGATCCAAAGGTCTTCGTAGGATCACGTGCATTTGGAGGACTTGTTGCAGATATACCAAGAGAGAAGAAGGAAAAAAAAAAAAAAAAACCTATAAATTTTACACCAATGAGATAACATTATCTTTTTTAAGTGATTGGTCATCTAGTCAATTGATAGAAGAGAATTCCCCATAAATTTTTTAACTCATTAAAGATGGAAAAAAATAAAAAAATAAATAATAAATAATGTTATCTCATTGGTGTAAAATTTATAGGTTTTATTTATTTATTTATTTTTTCCTCTTTAATGAGTTAAAAAATTTATGGGGAATTCTCTTCTATCAATTGACTGGATGACCAATCACTTAACTTAGTTTAATTTGCAAGGTGAAAAAAGAGTGGGATATTTTTCAGTGATTAGAATTTATTTTTTACTTTTTTGTGAGTAATAGATTAATGATTGACACCCCCATATTCACTTTTTTTGATAGGGGTGGACTAACTCATGGTAGAAGATGCAGAGAAGAGGAGCTGGGTTCATGGGGTTAAGTTGAAGAACAGGATTCATAGATTGTGTTTTGGATTATAGAGTTACGTCTTCACTATGTTGTTTAAGCTAGATGTTAGTATTTTAACTTTAGGCTGAAACGTAGTTTTGATGCTTATTTGGCAAAAATAGAACACATTAGCATGATGATGTGTCACTTAACAGAAAAAATTAACTGTGGGGGGTGAATTGCTAACGGGACCAAACTTCAGGGTGTAAAACCAAGTATTTGAAATTTTGGGGTGTAAAATCCAATTAACCCCAAACTTCAGGGGTGTAATTTGCAATTTACCCTATAAATTTCTATTACAACTTAATTGAAATCACTTTTATTTTAAAAAAAATATAACAAATATTAACAAAATTGATTAGATCTCTATAACAAAAATTATGTTAGGAAATACAAACTAAGTGCATAAATATTTTAATTAACTTAGTTTTCTTTCTAAAATGAAGAAATTTAGGATGATTAATCTGCATATTCTAACAAATGATTAGTGATGTCTTTCAATTTTGTAACAGAAATTGTAGTCATGCTAAGGTTGTCATTCCACTGAGAAAAGGAAAATAAGAACACGTTAAAATCATCAATAATATATAGAAAAATATGATTGAAATTAGGACAAAGAAAGTTTGGTAAATTTCATTAATCAAAATCACTAGGGCGTTAGGGTTTGTCGACCAATATTGTTAAGCATTTACTACCAATCCAATTTAGTACACAATTGGGTAAGTATACACAAACTATCCAATTAGAAGATTTAGAAATAAGTTTTATTAATAAAACTCTCTTTGGTTGATTATATTCATCTATTGTTTGAACAATTTAGTCTAGAAAATAACTTTGATAGAAAAACTCAAAAACATCGCATACCCCAAAGGCTATGGCAAAAGTAATATCTAACAAGATGATCACATTTTGAAGGAGAGATTATAAAACCCTATTCTAAAAATAAGAATATTCAAGGACAGACTTATGAAAGAATTAGCAATTAAACATCAATCTAACAAAAAAATTATAAAAAGAGAACAGTTGATTTCAATAACCAAAACACGAAAAATATGCTTGGATTGATAAGTGGACAACTTATAGCATTGGGGATTCACCTTTAACCCTAGCTTAGGTTCTTAAGCTTCCATAAAAAATAAAAACTCTCAAAAATTAATGAAAAATAAGGTTTTCTAGCAGCAAAAAACGTGGCTGCTCTTGTATCCTTTTAATATGTATAACATTCAAAACCCTATAACACATGCTCCCCAAAAAGGAAAATAGAAAAAAAGTCAATTCCCGTTTTTCAACAATGGGTCAACTTCCAGGTAGGTTTTGCCCTTAAAAAAGCTGATTCTAAAGTTTTGATAAACTAAAAATTTTTATATCTTCAAGTTCTATTTCCGTGGTTGCAAGAATCAAGTCAATCCAAAATCGGAGTAAAAAGATATGACGAAAACACCAAAACTAGTTAGAATTTTTCCGTGACTGGATTTTTCCAACAATAGCTCAAACGAATTTCTCTCTTTCTTTTTATGCTTCCACAAATCTTTGACTCATTAAATTCTTCAAAAGAAAATTCTCAATTGAGTTTCACCCTTGGATTTTCTTGGCTTCATGTTTGCAAGATTAGCTCATTAATTTTAATCCCCTACATGATAAAAATATACATAATGAGTATATTTTAGAGAAAACTTGCAAATTCTTGTATTTGAGCATAAGTGTGGAAATAAACACAAAATAGATGTGATAATTCCTACCAAAATTTGGATAATTATTGTATTTGGATAATTTTGATGCTATAACTAAATAATGAATCAATGGAAAATCAAAACAAAAGTGTTGTCTACATACATTCCTCTTGTGCGGTTTTAAATTTAAATATTATTTTGGCTTTTTTTATTCTCATCCTCTTAGTATAAATTTGCTAGTCTTTTCCATTCTATGCATATTTTTCCAATACAAAAAAAAAGTTCTCTCTCTCTCTCTCTCTCTCTCTCTCTCTCTCTCTCTCTCTCTCTCTCAATTTTATTTTTCATTTTATGTTGGATTTTTTATTATTATTTTTCTTGTATTTCTACCTTAGATTGATGAATATTTTTATTTTTTTAGAATTCTACTTTTTGTTAGGTTCTAAGGATTTTTTTAGAATTCTACTTTTTTAGAATGTTTGTTGTAAAGTTGGAATCGAGTAATTGTAGAAAATTACTGTTCACTTTCTGCAAGGCTCGATCGATCAAAAATTAGACTCGATTGATCAAAACTTGTGCAGATTGTTTTTTTGCAGATTTTTCCAACTCAACCTAAGCCCATATGACGTGTAGGGTTTTATGTTTTGCCTTAAATATAAAAGGAAAAACCCTAGCCACATTTTATTGTTGTTGTTTATGCTGTGTGTATGAATCTCTTGTGAGATCTAGAGGTGTTTGCCTTCATACATACATAGGATTATCAAGATCAAGATTGATGTCGAGAACTTGGTGATCGTTTCAGTTGCTACATAAAGAGCTTAAAGAAAAACACAAGTGGGAGTACTTGTGGTTGCTGCGAATCCAAGAAAGAAGTAGTCCACGACACGGAGCTGTCACGTGGTCGTGGTAGTAAGTTTTCTACTCGAGGTATCAATAGGATGTTAGTGGTCTAAGTCTCTATTGTAAAAGTTCAATTCTTTCATAGTGGATCTATTTTACCTTGAGGATAGCTAGGTTAAATCCTCCCCAGATTTTTTACCAGTTTGGTTTTCTTGGGTTGTCATATCGTTGTGTTCTTTATTTTCCACACTGTTTCAATGATATGAGTTATCTGTGTTAACCTAGATCTGTATAATTTACCTAAGTTAATCACGTGGCTAAATAACTAGGTTAATCTATTTGCGTGTAAGGGGTCTAAAAACGTACAAGTGGTATCAGAGCGGGTTAGCTCTAGTATTTAGATCCTTTGATCTAAGAGTTGATCCTTGACCCCTGTTGTCATGGATTCTTGGAAGTACTTATTGCTAAAGTTCCATCTTGTCTACTTTTGGTTTGTGTCTTTTGTTGCTTTTGTAACTTCCTTTGAGTATCTTGGTATAATCACATGTGATAATAATTATGTGTGCTACATTGCTTTAACCACCTTAAAAGCACGTGATTCTTGTCTTTGGTATTTGGATAGTGGTTATTCCAGGCATATGACAGGAAATAAAGCTTTGTTCAAGACACTCTTTGAAGGAAAGATTGGGACAGTCATGTTCGGAGATGGAAGCAAATCTGTGATCAAAGGCATTGGAACTATGGACATTCCAAGGTTGCTGGTTTTTGAGGATGTCTGGTATGTTGATGGGCTGAAGGCTAACTTACTTAGCATCAGTCAGATTTGTGACAATGGACTGAATGTTCTCTTCACCAAGTATGAATGTGAGATACTTGATGGAGGAGGTGACTGTATATGTATTGGTGTAAGGATAGCTAACAATTGTTATCGTATAACACCAACTATAAGCAACATGTGTTTCAGTGCAAAGATCAACCAAGTAGACTTATGGCATCAATGGTTGGGACATGCAAGTCACAAGCAAGTAGAGAAGATTTCCAAGTGTGATGCAGTTATTGGTTTGCCCAAGTTTGAAAAGATAGAAAAGTGCATATGTGGACCATGTCAGATGGGTAAACAAGTGAAGTCCAAACATCTGTCTGTAACTGGAATTCAAACTTCAAGACCTCTAGAGTTGTTGCACATTGATCTCATGGGTCCTACCAGAGTTCAAAGTTTAGGTGGAAAGAGGTATATTCTAGTTGTTGTGGATGATTTTACTAGATATACTTGGGTTGTGCTTTTGAGAGATAAAGTTGAGGCTCCTGAAAAGAAGATACACTTGTGCAAGAAATTGCAAGTTGAGAAAGGTACTGTGATAGCCAGAATTAGAAGTGATCATGGAAGAGAATTTGAAAACATAAAGCTGGCTACCTTCTGCAATGATCAAGGCACACATCAAGAGTTCTCTTCACCCAAGACACCACAACAGAATGGAATAGTGGAACGGAAGAATAGGGTTGTTCAAGAGATGGCTCGTGTCATGCTACACAACAAAAAGATGTCCAAGTCCTTCTGGGGAGAACTAGTTAACACTGCTTGCCATACACTCAACCGGGTGTATTTCAGACCTGACTCCAAGAAAACTCCTTACGAACTCTAGAGAGGAAAGAAGCCTGTTGTCAAATACTTTCGGATATTTGGTAGTGACTGTTATATTCTGCGTGATAAGGAGAACCTAGAAAAGTTTGATGCAAAGAGTGACAAGGGATACTTTCTAGGATACTCTTCCACTAGTAGAGCATACAGAGTATACAATCTAAGAACTAAAACAGTCATGGAGTCTTCAAATGTGGTGATCAATGATGAACTATGTTCAGAAACTCATTTAGAAAACACTCCTTCGATTCAAGAAAAGACCGTGGAAGTCGATGATCCTATTCTTGATGATTATATTGGGAAGCATAGTGATGAAGAACTACTGTTGTTGAATGATGCTATTTCAGTACCATCAAATTCAGAACCATCTACACCGGTTCATGAAACTCAACAAGAACAGAGTGAGCCTGGTCCTTCATCAGAACAAAAAGGTACCTTCACATCTCTAGTCAAAGGTCCATCTTCTAGAGTGAAGTTAAATCACCCTACCACAAACATATTGGGTAGTTTGAATGACAACATGAGATTGAGATCCAAAGCCTTGAATGTAATTACTCACTCATGTGATCGATCCCAATTTGAACCGAAAAAGGTGGATGAAGCACTTCAAGATGCTGAATGGGTTAATTCTATGCATGAAGAACTTCATCAATTTGTTCGGAATGATGTGCGAGAATTAGTTCCTAGACCAAAGGGAGTAAATGTGATTGGAACTAAGTGGATTTTCAAGAACAAGTCAGATGAACATGATACTGTTATTTGAAACAAATCAAGACTTATTGCTCAAGGATACACATAAGTGGAAGGGATTGATTTTGATGAGACTTTTGCACCAGTAGCAAGACTAGAATCCATTAGGATACTTTTGGCCATAGCAAGTCATTTGAATTTCAAGTTGTATCAAATGGATGTCAAGAGTGCTTTCTTAAATGGGATGTTGCAAGAAGAGGTGTATGTTGAACAACCAAAGGGTTTTGTTAATCCTCATAGATCGGATGATATCTACAAGTTGAAGAGAGCCCTCTATGGTTTGAAACAAGCACCCAAGGAATGGTATGATAGGTTAACTGCATATCTCATTGAGCATGGATGCAAAATAGAATTTGTAGATACTACACTCTTTATACGAAAGGATAAAAATTATTTGTAGTAGCTCAAATTTATGTTGATGATATTGTTTTTGGTGCTACTAATGATTCTCTTGCTCAATCCTTTGCAGATGAAATGAAAAAGATATTTGAAATGAGTATGGTTGGTGAACTAACTTATTTCTTGGGATTACAAGTAAAGCAAATGGATTCTAGAATTTACATCAACCAAGCAAAGTATGCTAGAAATCTTGTCAAGAGATTTGGACTTGAAAAGGCTGCACATGCTGAAACACCAATGGCTGCTAATGCAAAGCTAACCAATGATCCTTCAGGTGAGTCTGTTGATGTCACATTATATAGAAGCATGATTGATTGTCTTTTGTATTTAACTGCAAGTCGTCTTGATATTGCTTTCAGTGTTGGTGTATGCTCTAGATTTCAATCTAATCCTAAGGTTTCACATTTGAATGCTGTTAAAAGAATCATAAAATATGTTAGTGGAACTTGTGATTATGGATTGTTCTATAGCAAAGAGTCAAATTTTTCTCTTGCTGGATTTTCTGATTCAGATTGGGCCGGCAATGCCGATGATAGAAAAAGCACCACTGGTGGGTGTTTTTATGTAGGAGTCAATCTTGTTGATTGGATGAGTAAAAAGAAAAATTTTGTCTCTCTGTCTACTGCAGAAGGAGAATATATTGTTGCTGGAAGTTGTTATTCACAGCATCTTTGGATGAAAAAGCTTTTGAGTGATTATGGGATATCACAAGACACCATGGTTGTTTATTGTGATAATTCTAGTGCTATTGATATCTCTAAGAACCTTGTTCAACACTCTAAGACTAAACACATAGAGATTAGATATCACTTTATTAGGGATCTGGTTGAAAGAAAGATTGTGACTTTTGATTATATCCCTACTGAATGTTAGAATGCTGATATCTTCACCAAACCTATTGATAGAATTAAGTTTGAGACACTTCGTCAAGTAATTGGTGTGATTCTGTGTCCCTAATCATCTTTGGCTTTCATGGTCCTTATGCTTCATCTCTATTCTTTGTGACCATTCCTCTTTGTTGTTTTGCTTTCTTTGTTTTCTTCTAGGATTTGCATTGCATAACATTCATGCATTCCATACTAGGTTGTATTTGTTATTCTTTTTTAAAATATAAAAAAATAAAAAAATATAAAAAATAAAAATAAAAAAGAGGAAAAGGGAAGAAAAATGTGTTTTGCATTATTTTTCTTGGATTTGAAATCAAGGTTGGCCATAGTATCTTTACATAACATGTTTATGTACCTTTTTTATTTTGGATGAGCTTATTTGATTACACTTTACTAGTCTAAGCTTTGTAGTGCATGTTGTGTAGGAGTTGTTTATAGTTTTTTATCACATGATCTTGATCTTGAAGTCACATGCCTTTGATTGTTGAACTTGAACTTAATGAGAAATGCATAAATAGCCATCTCACCACTTTTTACTAGCCAATCATGAACATCTTAGTGCATATCATAAGATTTTGTACTTGAAAAAGTGTAGCACATGCACAAAAAGAACATAAGGTGTAGCCTTAGATTAAATGCTAAAATTGGTGTGTACATTATCTTGGCTATTTTAATAAGTTTCAAATCAAATAAAATTGGTGTGTACATTATGAGGCAAATCAAGAAACTTACATAATTGCAAGATTTTATTCTAGGAGATGTGAGAGTTATATGATATACGTCTTTAGGTGATAGTTTCTTTCAAATTTATGTGATGAATTTTGTAGAAATTGTGATTGATCACTATTTACTTATCACCTCATATGTATCTCAAGCTTTTGCTAGTTGCACACACTCAATACATAATATTGTGTGTGATCTTGTTGTGGTCATCCAAGATTAAGAGTTCCTTGATTTTAATGCAAAATGTGTTTAAAGTTTGAGATTTGAGGACAAATTGATTGAAAATCTTGTTTTTGGAAGATCTGGGTTAAATTCAAGGGTTTTTCAAAAACTTTTCATCTCATACTCATGCATTTATTCATAAAACATTATGCTTTGAGGAGTTTCTACATTAAAATGCTCTATTTTTCAAAATTTTGATTTTTCCAGATTTTCGATGGATCGAACCTATTGCTCGACCAATCAAAATTGCGATTAAAAATTTGGTTTGAATCTGCCTGGCTCGATCGCTACTCGATTGATGCTGGATTGATCGAATGTGATTTTCGATTGATCGAACCTATTTTTTGACCGATTGAAAATCATTCAAAGAGTTTTTTAAAAACATAAGCTTTTCATGTGTTCTTCACTATTTCAAAACTTTTCAAAAAGCTTTTTGGCTCTCTCTCTTTGACTGATCCAACTCAAACAATTTTTTATAGTTTTCCCTCAATTTTTTCTCAAGGTTTTTGTCGTCTAGCATCGGTAAGACCTTTTTACCCTTTCCTTTTTAGTTTAATCTTATTTTTCATGCATTTAAGGGAAAATTTCGAACCTATAGAAATTTGGGGTTTTTGATTTTTGAGATGTTTTTTGTCCAAATTGATCAATGGGTTTTTGTTCTAAGATGATGTAAAGAGGTTCTTCATGGTTTAATTTGATCAATTTGATGAATTGAGAAGATTTTGAAATTCTAGGACTTGAATCAACCCAAATTGGGGATTTTGTTCAATTAAGCTTAATCTGGTGAAATTGGCTTGTGTTATTGATTCATTTTGTCATTATATACTGTTATCTAACTTGTGTAATGATAAATTGATCAATTTTTTGGTTTTTTTGAAAGTGGGTTTTCATAATTTGGGGTTTTTGTTATAAAATCTATGTTCAAGCCAATTTAGTGTTTTTAAAGTTTAATTGAGATGTTCTCAATGCATTAGAGCATGTATCATGTGTTAATACTATTCATGCATCATATAGATTGTTCTTTTTTATTTTCTTGTGCTCTAACCATGTTTGATGCAGTCTGCCCTTGGTTTTTTTTCTTTTTTTCTTTTGTCTCTTTTCTGTCTACCCTTTCCAATCCTTAGCATCATGGTTAGGAAGACTAGAGCCCATAGGACATTCACCTCCTCTTCTACTCCAGCTTTTGATAATGAGAGGTTTCTTAGTGAGAAAAACCAGGAGACATATGAGAAGTTAAACATTCTTAGATCTGTGTGGGCCGAGAGAAAAGTTGTTTTAGATGAGCTTGACCCGAAAATTAGGAGAAATTTTGAGCATAGGGACTGGTTGCCTTTGATGGATATAGACCATCCTCCTTTTGCTACCTTGATTAGAGAGTTCTACTTGAACCTCTCTGTCCATTCTAATGATTCCAACACTTAGTTTGTGAAGAGTTGGATATGAGGTGAAGAGTATGTCATTACTTCTTCGGTAGTGGCCTCTGCTCTTGGGGTGCCTAAGGTACAGTAGCCTGTGTACCCTTATGATGAGTCACCTCCACTTGATGACATTATGTCATATCTGACTAGTACAAAAATGTCTATAAACACTACATCCCTCAAAATCTATAAACACTCCCTCTAACAAAAATGTCCTATACTAACTCTCCCTCTAAGTACAAGACTACTCTCAACCAAAACTACTCCCGCTTTTTGTCACAAATGACAAAAGGTAAGTCATTGAGAGGTCGTCATCTCATCATCACTGGAAGAGCTAGCAACCTCATCATCATTAGGTTTCCCTGTAGATCTGAAACTTCTCTTCACTTAATTTCCCAACAAGTGGTATCAGAGCGGGTACACTCTGATTGGATGAATTTCCTGAGTGTGATCCTTGACCCCCGTTGTCATGGATCATGGACAATCTCTTTTGATTCCTCCTTTATTTGATGGCACTAATTATACATACTGGAAAGTTCGTATAAAAGTCTTTTTGTAGGCTCTAGGTGAATAGGTATGGCAAGCTGTTGAAGTTGGCTGGATTAAGCCTAAAGAAGCACCAGTGGATTGGGATGAAGAAACAATCAAAGCGGCAAATTTCAACAGTAGGGCCTTGAATGCTTTGTTTTGTGGGGTGACCAATGAGGAATTCAAGAGAATATCATCCACAGAAGTTGCCAAAGAAGTATGGACCATTCTTGAGACCACCTATAAAGGTACCAAGGCAGTAAAGACTGTGAAGCTTCAAAGACTCACTAGTAGTTTTGAAGAAATAAGGATGGAGAAGTATGAGACCTTTGATGAGTTCTATGCTAAACTCAAGGATATTGTAAATTCTGCTTTCAATCTTGGAGAATCTATTGTGGAATCCAAAATTGTTAGGAAAATCCTTAGGTCCTTACCTAAAAGATTCCATGCCAAGATCACTGCCATTGAAGAAGTCAAGGTCATTGATCAAATTCCTTTGACTGAGCTTATAGGGAACCTTCAAACTTATGAGATGGGCTTAGGCTCAATGGGAAAAGGTGGAAAAAGTAGAAACTTAGCTCTTAAGGGTATAGGGAAGAGATTGAGGACTCTGAAGATGAAGATGAAGATGATGATGAGGATGAGGATCTAACCTTCATAACTGATGAGATTATCAAGCTTCTTCAATTTAGGAAAAAGGATAAGGGCAAACCTCCCAGGAAATCTAAATCCTCAAGGAAGGGCAAGAATGAGAAACCCCTCATCCAGTGCCATGAGTGCAAAGGTTTTGGTCATATGAGGATAGAGTACCCAAACTACCTTATAAAGGAAAAGACCAAGAAGTCAAAAGATAAAGGGTTGGTTGCTACTTGGAGTGATACTAAGAATGACTCTTCTGATGAGTATGTGGATGAATGTAGTCACGTTATGGCCTTTGCTGCCTCAACCAATAAGGTGATTGTGGAGAGTGCTAGTGACAGTGAGGATTCTTCTGATGATGAAGTACCTAAGAAGTTTACCCTTCAGGAAGCCTATGATAAGCTATGCACTGAATTCATAAAATCTGAAAAGACTTATCATCTTTGTAGAAAAGAGCTTAATGAGGTAAAAACTGAAAAGGCTGATATGTTAGTCAAACTAGATGAGACTACAAGATTAGTTGAGACTCTTGTTGTGGAGAACACCTCATTAGAAGAGAAGGTCAAGAACCTTGAGGTTGAGCTTAGTCAAGTTAGAACTCAAATAGAGAGGATGTCTAGTGCAAAGCTTGATGAGGTCTTAAGTGCTCAAAAGCCTAGTTCTGATAAAACTGGTTTAGGATATGTTGTTTCCTCCAGCCCCTCCTCTTCCACGGCTTCTAGATCAAGGACTATCTTCGTGCCCCAATCTGAGAAAGGTAATAAAGGTATGAAATCCAAAACTAATCTGGCTAATTCTAAATCCTTTGTTAGACCTCATGTTTGTCACCATTATGGTGTTTCTGGACATATTCGTCCTAATTGCTTTAAGTTGTATCCTCAAAAGCAAGTATCCAAACAGTCACAGGTTTCCTCTCAAGGACCTACACCTTTGTTTGGAGAGTTATTAAAAGATTTGAGCTTTTTAACTCAATTTTAGGAGAATTCTAATTCTTCTATGTCCTTTAGTAGACATACTAGGACACGTGCCTTTTCATCTTCACGGCCAAAGACCCATGCTATGTGGGTGAGAAAGGAGCCTAAGACTTAATTGTCTTTTCTATTTGTCCTCTAATTTAATTCTTTCTATCTAAAGTAGGGCACTTTTTGCTTGATTTCTTATCTGTTTTTGGAATCATGCTTTCATGCATCTGCACCCTTCTATCATGCCTTCATGCATATGAATCTTTCTTTCATGCTTTCATGTTGTTTGTCTGTTTTTGTTTAGTTGTTTAGTTTTTATTTTGTTTTGTTCTCAAAATAAAAATAAAAAGGAAAATTTAGAAAAATAAAAAAACAGTGTGTGTTTGTGTACATTGGTACTTGTGTACCTTGGATGGCCACTGAAACAAAGTTTTCTAAACTTTGTATCTTTTGTATCTTAGATGAGCATCTTTATGCACAATTAAGCAAGTGAGCTTTGTGGCTCTTGTTTGTGATGAGTAAGATTAAGTAAACTCTTGTACTTAACACTCGTATCACTCTTTTTGACGGGAAGGACTAGAAAATTCTAAGAGAAAGGCATAAATAACCATCTCACCACTGTTGCCTACCAATCATAAAATGACATCTGTATGCTTCAGCATAGCAAAAGTGCAATGTCAAAAGTTTAACATAATTGGGTATTTCTTTTCTCCCTCTTATATGCACATGCATGATTTGCTTAAAAAGAAAAATATGCAAAGAAAAATAAAAAGCAAAAAGATCAAAATGTTTTAAATATGATTGCAAGTGTGTATTCTAGGAGATGTGGGAGTTATAGGATGTACCTCGAAGGTGATAGTCCCTATCAAACAGTTATGATTGTGTGTGAATTAAAGTGATTTTCTCATATCTCAAATCGTCATAACATGTATACACTGATGCAATCTTGCAATGTTTTTCACACACAACATGCAATATTCTTTGCTACTCTTGATACATGTGCAGGTACAATGTGATTTAGCCATCACAAGGTTTTACATGTGTTAGTGTATGCTCACTAAACTGTCTTAACTTGTTTTTGAAATATAAAATTGGTTAGACTTGTTGAGATTGTGTGTGTGTGTTTTTGGGATCCATGTGCTTAAAAATTGTTGTTGAGAGATGTTTTTGAGAGTTTATAATGTTGATACAATCCTTGGTTGAGTTGTATGCTTGATTGCATTCATATCTGTGTTTTTCCCTTCTTGAAAAACTGTTTTTAAGCAATCTTGACAACTTCTCGACACCTCCTCGACACCTGGCTTATCTATCGAGATCTTCAACTGATCTTTATCGCAATCTCGATAACTTCTCGACAGCTTCTCGATCCATTGAGAATGTTTCTGTCTCCTCGATAGCTACTCGATAGTTGTTCGATCCATTGAGGTCTTCTCATTAGCAGCTTGACACCTCTCGATCGATCGAGATCCTCTTGCATGCATTGTTTTTCACATGTTTTGCATCTTTCTGTTATCTTGTCATCCATAGCATCTTGTTTCATTACATTCATGCATTTATATGGATTCCTTATGCCCCCTTAATCATCCTTGATCATCTTTATGTTTCTCGGGTGAAGCTTTCTCGCTTTTGTACCCTTTGTCAATCATGACAAAAAGGGGGAGAAATTGTGGAGAATATGTGGTTTCTTTTTTAAGATTCTACATGTTAGGGGGAGAAATACATGCCTCTGTAAGGGGCAGATGTGTTTCATCTTGTTAGGGGGAGTGCTTACCTCCTTCTTTGTGTACACCGGTCTTGTGACCATGTTTACATACATTGTGCTTATCTTTGATATATTTATGATGATGTATGTCTTCTTCACCTACCTTTATATGTGTTGTTTCTTTTCTATCTTTATACATATGTTTCTTATTCTTGTATGCAATCTATTATTTTTGTTTCACACTAAGATGCCTTGATGAGTTTTGTTTAAAGTGTTTCAGAAATACAGGTTGTCAAAGTCTACTTGCCATAAACTCTCTTCTTGCAAAGTTTTTCAAGAGTTTGTGTTGTGATAGATTTTATTGTATTCAAAAAGTGAATATGAGTTGAGTGATTTATGACTTCTCTCATATTTCATTTGTTTGTTGTGGTTTTGTCACGGATTGCCAAAGGGGGAGATTGTTAAGGACATATTTTGTGTAATTGGCTAATCTTTTGACAAAACGCACTTTACTTGTATTTGAGTAGATCTAGGATGTGTTTAATACTTCAAGAAACATGTTGTTCAAGTCTAGTATTAAAGCCATGAAGATTGGACCAAGAAAGAAGTGAAGAAAAGTTGTTCACTAAAGCTGAACAGATAGCTCGACACCTGCGGACAGATAGCTCAACAGCTGCTCAACAGATAACTACCTATCGAGGTTTAATGAGGCTCGACAGATACTATCTATCGAGGTTACGGGAATTCAGATTTTCAGATCTGATTTTCGGCTCATGCTTATGTATTTGTGTAGGGTTTCTTTTCTCACAACCCTAGACATATATAAGGCTTATTTTAGAGGCCGTCACACAAGAGAATACAAGGAGAACACATGAAAAAGGTGACCGAGACCTTATTCTCTCTGAAAGAAGCTACTGCATCTTTGTGCTTTAGGGTTTTGTAACCAAGTGCTTCTTGATCTTCATTGTTGATGAAGTGAAGAACTTTGCAGCCAACAGTCTTCTTCCTCAAGTTCTTGAGTGAGTCACGTACTAGGATCCGTGCAACAAAAAGGGTGGCGTTCATATATTGAAGAGTTCAGAGGTTCTGAAGCGGTAGAAGGTTTCTGCTGTAAGTTCATCTACGGGGATTGTAGAGTCTAGGGACAAAGGTTTTGTACTAGATCTGAAACTTCTCTTTACTATAGTGGATTGCTTTTCGGGAAGGTTTCCCCCCAGGTTTTTTACTATGAAACTAGTTTGTTTCATTGGTTTTCCTGGGTCATCATATCGTGTCTTATTTATTTTTTCCGTTGCATGATTTTGACATGATATTGATGTTAGTTTGTTTTAACAAAGGTTTATTCATAATAAATCTAATTAACAACTTAGGTTTAAAACTTGTTAATTCTATCAACCGGGGTCTTAATTTCTCAACATAAAATAATCTTATCTTATATAATTAGTGGAGGATGAAGCTCAAAAACTAATAATAGTACGTGTTTGTTTTTTAGGCCCTTTGAAACACAACTGAATTAACCTAGAAAATTATCCAAGTGATTACTTAGTCCAAATTTCAGATCTAGGTTAACACAATCATATAACCATATCAATGTAAAGTGTGGAATATAAAGAACACAAAGATATGATGACCCAGGAAACCAAACCAGTAAAAACCTGGGGAGGATTTAACCTAGTTATCCTCAAGGTAAACCTGAATCCACTATGAAAGAATCGAAATTTTACAATAGTGACTTAGACCACTAACATCCTATTGCTACCCATCAGTAGAAACTTACTGACACGACCACATGCAAGCTCCGAGACCACAGACTCCTTCTTTCTTGGATTCTCCAGCAAGTATAAGCACACCCGCTTTTGTTTCTTTAAGCTCTTTAGTGCAGCAACTGAATGATCATCAAGCTCTCAATGAAATCTCGTTCTTGATAATCTTAAGCATGTGTGAAGGCAACCACCTTTAGATCTCACAAGAGATTCACATACCCAGCAAATAGAGCAACCTCAAAAGCATGGCTAGGGTTTCCCTTTTATACCTAGGGCAAAACATAAAACCCTACACGTCATATGGGCTTAGGGCTGAGTTGGAAAATTCTGCAAAAAAACATTCTACCCGACTTTCGATCGATTGAGCCAGACCGAATTGCACAATGAATTCTGCAACAGCTCGATTCCAACTTTACACAAAAGACCTATACTTTGAGCAAGTCTAAACAAGACTAAAAACCTGTTTTGATCATGGTTTGCCAACAATACAAGTTAGAGTTCTAATACATAAGTTCCTAAGTACTTAGAACCTAACAAACTCCCCCTTTGGCAATCAATGAAAAAACACAAACACAATGCTCAAAGTTACAAGGAAAACAGCCATTTACAAACAATAAAGCCCATTACAAAAAAAATTCAACCTAACTACTATCCCTCAGTTGCAAGTGTAGACAGCAGCACGACTGAATCAACCTGTATTTTTCCTGAAATACTCAACAAACACATAAACGCATGTGTGGAAAATATAAGCAAAACAAAAATAAATTCGTTATTTCACAAAACACAAAATAAAGACATATATCATGAATAACTCATAAATATAAATCAATAAGCAGTGAAACAAGAAACATAGACAAAATAATGTATCTCCCCCTAAGTTAGATACATCAAAAATAAATTTCTCCCCCTTTCAAAAATAATTTTATCTCCCCCTAAACAAAAAAAAAAAAATAGTATTCCCACATTTCAAGTATTTCTCCCCCTTTTTGTCACGTATTGACAAAGACAACCCAATCAGAAGGTCGACAGAAAACATATGCAACAGAGAATAAGAGAAAATAGAGAATTAAGGGAACACAAAACAATTCAACTCTATAGAAAATAGAGACAACTCCCCTTATGAAGAGCAAAGGTTAAAAAAAAAACTTCTCCCCCTATAAAAAAAGGAAAAACACAACAAGTTTTGGGATAATTTAGGAGGTGGGAAAAATAAAGACACACAAACCAAACTTAAAAACTAAGTTGAGGATACATATGAAGAAAAATATTCTCTCTTTCAATAAATGCAAACTTGACACTATGTGACCCATAAACAGTTGCATGAGTAGAGAAAATATTTGCACATTGATTATCCATCAAATCTCTTAAGAAAATTTTTTTCTGCAATTCACAAATAAAAATAACATATACTAAAATGTACAAAGCACTCAAAAATTAATCAATCAATATTTAAATCAAGTTGAGTACCCAATTAAGCAAAGTGTATGCATGTTATGTGTGAAACAATAACAGATATGACTGCAAAACTGCAAAATGGATACAAAAAATCAATGCAATGCATGTGAATCCTAAACATAAATGATGCATGAAAAAATTTGGTCAAAAATTTAAAAACTGAAATTTTTTCAGTTCGGTTGAGCATCAATCGAGCCAGGCAAATTCAAACTGAAATTTTAATCACAATTTCGATCGGTCGAGAAATAGCTTCGATTGATCATGAAAGCTCGAAAATGTGTTGAAAACACAAGAGCTTGCTTAGACCCCCAATTTTAAAGTTACGGCTTGGTTGTTTTTACACTAACTTAATACTAAGTGCGGAATAGTGTAAACACAAGCATACAAGCAAGAAAGCTACTCTAATCCATATTTAAAGCAACACAGCAGTAAAATGAAATGAACAAGAGTAGGGAAGATAGATGCAAACACAGATAACACGCCGATGTGTTATCAAAGAGGAAACCGAAGAACTCGGCGAAAAACCTCTCCGCCGCCCTCCAAGTGGAAATCGATCCACTAGACAATCAGTTGTGATACATGGGTTAGCAAGAGACCCTCCAAGCCTAATCTACCCAATGTACCTAAGCCTTCCGAGCTCCTACACCAACAAGGCTTCTCGGAACCGTGTCATGTCTAGTTCTTCGGATCCCGCAACAAGCTCCATGTTGCATCTGCCATCCTTGGCTTCTTCCAATGCTTCCCAGTAGCACCAAACGATCACTTAACACTCTGTAAGGGTGTGGTAAGTGTTTGGGCTATCAACCTCTCAATGGTATGGAAATGGGGAGGTAAGAGATAAGGAAATTCCACAAACAAATGTGTAGAGAAATGTTGGTATAACAATCTCTAACTCTCAAGTGTTTTTGCTAGGGTTTTCTCTCAGAGGCTCTCTATCACATTTGTAGGTAATATGGGTATATATAGGGAGGGTACAAAAAGTGTGTATCAGACAGTACAGACTGGCAGAACAGAATGTCTCGTGGGAAGGCCTTACCCGCGAGATACTTGCGAGACAAAGCTGTCTCCATCTGTACTGACTCTTCGCATTCCAGTCATGTGCAGGGCACATACATCTTATCGCGGGATGCTTAGTCGCGAGATACCCGCGAAAACCCTCCTTGCTTCAATTGCTTGAGTCTTCACACTCTCTCTCACTATCACACAACCCTTACAATAAATTTCCACAACAAATACAGGGTACATAAGATTGAATAAAATTACAATCAAATTTGGCACGGAATAAAAGCCAACAGAATACATATTTGAAAATCACAACTTTACAAATCGAAAATCTAGAAAAGTGAAATTTTAAAAAACAGTGCAAGTTAATGCAGAAACTCCTCAAAGCACATTGTTTTATGAATAAAATGCATGAGTATGAGATGAAAAGTTTTTCAAAAACACTTGAATTCAACCCAGATCTTCCAAAAACAAGTTTTTCAATCAAATTGTCCTCAAAAACTCAAACATTAAGCATATTTTGCATCAAAATCAAGGAACATATAATCTTGGTTGGCCAAAACAAAATCACACACAATAACATGTACAAAGTTTAGTAAAGAGTAACTTGTGTAATGTGTTCAACTAGCAAAAGCTTGAGATACATGTGAGGTGATATGTAAATAGAAATCAATCACAATTTCTACAAAATTTATCACATAAATTTGAGAGAGACTATCACTTAAAGAGTTACATCATATAACTCTCACATCTCCTAGAAAACAAGCTTGCAATCATGTAAGTTTCTTGATTTGCCTCATATTGTACACATAAATTTTATTTGTTCAGAAACTTATTAAAACAGCCGGGATAATATACACACAAATTTTATTTGTTTGATTTAACATTAAGTCCAATAATGTACACACCAATTTTAACATTTAAACCGAGGCTACACCTTATGTTCTTTTTGTGCATGTGCTACACTTTCTCGAGCACAAAATCTTACGATATGCACTAAGGTGTTCATGATTTGCTAGTAAATAGTGGTGAGATGGTTATTTATGCCTTTCTTAATAAGGTTCAAGTCCGACAGTCAAAGACATGTGACTTTAAGAACAAGACAAAGTGATCAAAAACTATAAACATCTCCCACACAACATGCACTACAAAGCTCAAACTAGTAAAATGCAATAAAAGAAGCTCATCTAAGCTAAATAAGGTACATAAACATGTTATGTAAAGATAATATGGCAAAAATCTTCATTATTATAATATGTAAAGATAACAAGGTACATAAACATGTTATGTGAAATACAAAACACAAAAATCTTTTTGGTTTAAAAAAAATTTATGACCAAAAACAAAAAGCACACATTATGCTAAATGAACAATGCAAATGCAATGCATGACAGTGCTTAACTAAGCTATAGAGGGTACACAAACAAGAAATATCAATTTCTTAATTAACCCATGAGTACATGTACAAACCAGTACATACTCATACAAAATCAAAAATAGCTTAGCACATATATAACACATACTATTCAAGTTTCTCCACAAAGTCAAGCATGTTCTAAATCAAGAGAGAGATATTATAACTCATGTAATCCTCAAAAACAAATAAAACAAGACACAAAATAAAACATTTTTGTCTTTTTGAAAATTTTCAATGTTTTTGGATTTTTTTTTTTTTTTTAATAAAAAACAACCTGAAAAAAACAACCAAAAACTAAAAGAAAACATGTCCACAATTAATTGAAAGAATTAAATCAAGGACAAGTAAACAACACTCACCTTAGCAAATCTTTTCTCACCCATATAGCCTGAGTCTTCGGCTTTGTAGGTGAAAATCTATGAGAAGCAGAGTGTATTTGAGAGATTACACCAATCTTTTGAGAAAGACTCAAATCCTGCAAATTCCTTTCACAAGCCAATAAGCTTAAACTTTTCAAAAGAATATGAAACAATTTGTATGGACTTATGGCAGGAGAAATATTATCACATATCCTAGATTGAAATACAGAATGTTTAAATTTCAATTTATGACAATTAGGACGAATGTGACTGGAGACACCACAAAAGTGACAAACAGGAACAAATTTAGGAACATCAGTATTCCTAACAGCAAATCTAGTCTCAGATTTCGATTTTTGCCTCAATAAAGAACAATTTGGTCTAATATGACCAACAACACCACAAAGGTGACAAGTAGGCACAAAAACAGATTTATTATGCTCTCTAACAGTAGATTTAGAAACTTCAGTGTCTACATCAGAACTTTTACCTTTTTCTTACCTAGCAAAATAAGCATTTTCTTTATTAGTCCTCTTAAAAGGAGGGATATAAGCTTTCTCAGTTTTAGGCTTAAGAGAAACAAAAACACTTCTGTTATCAACAGTAGGCTTGATACTAGTCAAATTTTCAATTTCAGCTTTAGATTCAACTAACTCTTGTTCCAAGCTTTTCATCTTCTCATCTTAAGAGGAAATTTGATTTCTCAACAATTCATTCTTTTTATTAGATTCATCTAATCTAACAACCAATTCCTCTTTTTCAAGATTAGCCAATTTTAACTCTTCCTTGAATTTCTTAGCAATTTTCATAGATTTCAATAATTACTTACGAAGCGTTTCATAGGCATCAATAAGATCAATAGAAACATGAGCAGAAATATGATCAGAAAGACACTTCAAATTATCCATAACAATAGGGGTCAAGGATCAGCTCTTAGATCAAAAGATCTAAAACAAAAGAGCTACCTGCTCTGATACCGCTTGTTTGTTTTTTAGACCCCTTAAAACACAACTGAATTAACCTAGTAAATTAGCCAAGTGATTACTTAGTCCAAATTTCAGATCTAGGTTAACATAATCATATAATAATATCAATGTAAAGTGCGGAATATAAAGAACACAAAGATATGATAACCCAGGAAACTAAACCGATAAAAACCTGGGGACGATTTAACCTAGCTATCCTCAAGGTAAACCTGAATCTACTATGAAAGAATCGAAGTTTTACAATAGCGACTTAGACCACTAACATCCTATTGCTACCCACCAGTAGAAACTTATTGACACGACCACGTACAAGCTCCAAGACCACAGACTCCTTCTTTCTTGGATTCTCCAGCAAGTACAAGCACACTCGTTTGCGTTTCTTTAAGCTCTTTAGTGCAGCAACTGAATGATCATCAAGCTCTCAATGAAATCTCCTTCTTGATAATCCTAAGCATGTGTGAAGGCAACCACCTCTAGATCTCACAAGAGATTCACACACCTAGCAAATAGAGCAACCTCAAAAACGTGGCTAGGGTTTCCCTTTTATACTTAGGGCAAAACATAAAACCTTACACGTCATATGGGCTTAGGGCTGAGTTGGAAAATTCTGCAAAAAACATTTTTCCCGACTTTCGATCGATCGAGTCTAATTCTCGATTGATCGAGCCAGACCGAATTGCACAATGAATTCTGCAACAACTCGATCCCAACTTTACACAAAAGGCCTATACTTTAAGCAAGTCTAAACAAGACTAAAAACCTGTTTTGATCATGGTTTGCCAACAATACAAATTAGAGTTCTAATACATAAGTTCCTAAGTACTTAGAACCTAATAGTACGGAAGTTGAAGTGTATACAGGAGAGTTCTTAGCGACCATGCACAAAATTAGTTATTATTAGTGGGGTAGTTTCAATGGTGTTGAGCTCAGGTATTGAAGTATAAATAGCTTCAAACCAAATGGGGTAACCATCATTTCGTACAACAAATTGGCAATAGAAAGGAAATAAAGGACAGTAAGATGGGAAAGAATTTAAGCGTTGCAACAATTTCCTTGCTATTGGTGTTGGCATCCGCCAATGTCGAGCAGGTCTTTGATGTTAAATCATATGAAGCAAAGCCTAATGCCAATATCACCCAGGTATAAATATTTACAGTGCAATCAACTATATTTAATTAACATGAAGAGTGTGTTCCAATTAACTTAACTGATAAAGACTTTTAACTTTGAATAAGAGAGCTTAGGTTCAACTCTGTTTACATTAGAAACTGATCAATGTCATAACCAGATGACAAAACATTAACATTCAAAATGATTGTTATATACTAATTTTGAATTTTCATAATGTGTTTAGGCTTTGACAAAAGCTTGGAAAGCTGCATGCGCAGTAGCAGGAAGTAAAGTTATGATTTTAGTAGGGGCATACAAACTAGGTTTAGTGACTTTGTTGGGTCCATGCAAAGGTGCTATTGAGTTTAACCTTCAGGGAACCCTACAGGCCCCATCAGATGTTGCCTCCTTCAACGGTAAAGATGGTTGGGTCGTTTTTGAACATATCGACGGTCTCACTATGTCAAGTGGTGGAGTTTTTTATGGCAATAGACAACTAGCAAGGGAAAAAAATGATTGTAACAAGGACAAAAATTGCAACGCACTTCCTATTGTAAGATTTCAATCTTAATTAATTAGCATTTACATTTCCATCATTTTCTACGTAGATATACATAGACACTACAACTTTACAAACTTTACCCATTACAAAAAAATAATTCAAACATTTATATTTCAAATGTTGTTTTACAAATAATTTTCACATAAGTTTTGTATAGTGATGTGTCACAACTCAAAAAAGAATTAATTTTAAAATTTCAATATGAAAAAGTTTATGGAGTATGGACACAACTTTTTGTGCCACAACACTAACCTGTGCGACTATAAGCTATAGAGAAAAAGCACTGGTTAAATCTGAAAATGATAGTTCACTAATCACAATCGCACATGTCATCTTTTGAAAAGCTTGTGGTCTAGGAAGAATTTTTTATGTAATATAATATTATTGAAGTAGTACCAACCACGTTCATAGACAAATTCGCTTGTAATTTTTTATGTAATAATATTTGCTATAACTTTACCATTTTTCTTATTTTTTTATGTTGTTTTAATGATCACATTTATTTCCAAACAAATTTTTATATTTTTTTATATAATTAAAAGAATTGTTAGCATATTACTAATTGAAAGGTTTTTAAATGAAAACTTTTTTTAAGTGAATGCTTAAATGAAACTTGAGTGCTCATATTTAGGGTTTTAACTTATCTAACTTTGAAACATGAACAGAATATAAGGTTCGACTACGTCACAAATTCAATAGTCCAAGACATTACATGGAAGGACAGCAAATTTTTCCACATCAACCTTTTGGAATGCAAGAAGTTGCAATTCCAACATGTTACCATAACCGCACCCGCAGATAGCCCCAACACCAATGGAATCCACATGGGACGTTCATCTCAGATCACCATTACCAATGCCAATATTGGAACAGGTGATGATTGCATCCCCATTGGTGTTGGAAACCAAGATGTTTCTGCTAACCAAGTAACTTGTGGACCTGGCCATGGTATCAGCATTGGAAGTCTTGGAAAGTACGAGAACGAACAACCTGTTTCAGGAATCAGAGTTACTGGTGCCACATTTAGCAATACAAATAATGGTGTTAGAATCAAAACATGGTCTTCTTCCCATTCTGGAGTTGCTTCTGATATACATCTCGAGGATATTGTCATGAAAAATGTTGGCAATCCTATCATCATTGATCAAAACTACTGCCCAAACAATCAATGCTCAAACAAGGTTATTATAAACATCACATATATATACACAAAATTTGATGTTAAAGAAAAAAAAAGTAAAACAAATTACAAATACTAATATCAATTTCTTTGGTGCGTTTCTTTGTTTGTTTTGTTTCAGTCTCCCTCTAAAGTTAAAATCAGCAATATTAGCTTTAAGAAAATTAAAGGCACTTCTTCAACAATGGAAGCTATGAAGCTTATTTGCAGTAAGAGTGTACAGTGCCAACAAGTGGTGCTTTTTGACATTGATCTTGCATACAAGGGAGGTGGAGGATCTACTACTTCCTCTTGTGCTAACGTCAAGCCCGCAGTTTCGGGCAAGCAGAACCCTCCTGCTTGTACCAACAAACTTTAATGAAATGCCTCCCAAGCTGTTGTAACTAATGTAAAATGAAGAAATACTATTTGCAAATAGGTTATAGGGGTCCTATTGTAAATAAAATCTCATTTACTTGTGTTTAGCATGTTCCCCTTTTCTTCATTTAAATGAAATTGAGGAATTTCGCTTAGTTATTTTTTGAGTTGTTTAAGTTTAGCCTTTTGCTGAAATTTGTTATAATCTGTACTGTTGTTGTAGATAGTATTTGTTTTGTTATTGCAATTGAGATCTTTCTTAATAAAAATCAAAATTGTTATTCAACTCTTACTAAATTCTTTTTATTCTTCGCAAATAAATGCTTGTGTTCATGATATGTTAAGATTCAACTCATTAGCATGCATGTTTTCTAGGTCCAAGTTAACAGGTTCTCAAACTCCTCCAGGATGGTAAGATGTAAAGCTCTTAAAATGGATTCCATATATATTCTAATTTTTGTCTATAAATATTGTTTGTTTTTAATATAAATTTCTATTACAACTTAATTGAAATCACTTTTATTTTAAAAAAATATAACAAATATTAACAAAAGTGATTAGATCTCTATAACAAAAATTATGGTAGGAAATACAAACTAAGTGCATAAATATTTTAATTAACTTAGTTTTCTTTCTAAAATGATGAAATTTAGGATGATTAATCTGCATATTCTAACAAATGATTAGTGATGTCTTTCAATTTTGTAGCAGAAATTGTAGTCTTGCTAAGGTTGTCATTCCACTGAGAAAAGGAAAATAAGAACACATTAAAAGCATCAATAATATATAGAAAAATATGATTGAAATTAGGACAAAGAAAGTCTGGTGAATTTCAATAATCAAAATCAATAGGGCGTTAGTGTTTGTCGACCAATATTGTTAAGCATTTACTACCAATCCAATTTAGTACACAATTGGGTAAGTATACACAAACTATCCAATTGGAAGATCTAGAAATAAGTTTTGTTAATAAAACTCTCTTTGGTTGATTATATTCATCTATTGTTTGAAAATTTTAGTCTAGAAAATAATAACTTTGATAGAAAACTCAAAAACATCGCATACCCCAAAGGCTTTGGCAAAAGTAATATCTAACAAGATGATCACATTTTGCAAGAGAGATTATAAAACCCTATTCGAACAATAAGAATATTCAAGGATAGACTTATGAAAGAATTAGCAATTAAACATCAATCTAACAAAAAAATTATAAAAAGAGAACAATTGATTTCAATAACCAGAACACGAAAAATATGCTTGGATTGATAAGTGGACAACTTATAGCATTGGGGATTCACCCTTAACCCTAGCTTAGGTTCTTAAGCTTCCATAAAAAATAAAAACTCACAAAAATTAATGAAAAATAAGGTATTCTAGTAGCAAAAAACGTGGCTGCTCTTGTATCCTTTTAATATGTATAACATTCAAAACCCTATAACACATGCTCCCCAAAAAGGAGAAAAAAAGAAGAAGTCAATTCCCGTTTTTCAACAATAGGTCAACTTCCAAGTAGGTTTTGTCCTTAAAATAGCTGATTCTGAAGTTTTGATAAACTAAAAAATTTTATATCTTCAAGTTCTATTTCCGTGGTTGCAAGAATCAAGTCAATCCAACATCAAAGTAAAAAGATATGACGAAAACACCAAAACTAGTCAGAATATTTCCATGACTAGATTTTTCCAACAATAGCCCAAACAAATTTCTCTCTTTCTTTTTATGCTTCCACAAATCTTTGACTCATTAAATTCTTCAAAAGACAATTCTCAATTGAGTTTCGCCCTTGGATTTTCTTTGCTTCATGTTTGCAAGATTAGCTCATTAATTTTAATCTCCTACATGATAAAAATACACGTAATGAGTATATTTCAGAGAAAACTTGCAAATTCTTGTATTTGTGAGTAAAGGTGGAAATAAACACAAAATAGATGTGATAATTCCTACCAAAATTTGGATAATTATTGTATTTGGAAATTTTTGATGCTATAACTAAATAATGAATCAATGGAAAATCAAAACAAAAGTGTTGTCTACATACATTCCTCTTGTGCGGTTTTAAATTTAAATATTATTTTGCCCTTTTATCTTCCTTTATTTTGGCTCTTTTTATTCTCACCCTCTTATTATAAATTTGCCAGTCTCTTCCATTCTATGCATATTTTTCCTATACAAAAAAAGTTCTCTCTCTCTCTCTCTCTCTCTCTCTCTCTCTCTCTCTCTCTCTCTCTCTCTCTCAATTATTTTTTTTCATTTTATGTTGGATTTTTTATTATTATTTTTCTTGCATTTCTACATTAGATTGATGAATATTTGTGTTTTTTAGAATTCTACTTTTAATTGCTTATAATTGGAAAAATAAATTAATGAAGAATAAAAAATATTTTTAAAAAATTGTCTATAAAAAATGTATTCACAGATCTTGCTTAATCATTGATGTAGAAAAGATACAACTTGAACGTTGCCCATAGAAGGATCTCCAATTAGAGGTTTGTACCCTCATTGTCCTATTATTTTTTTTATCATTTTATTCATATGTGTAATCAGATCTGGAAATTATGATTTCGAAATTCTCGACAGATACAGTTTCTGTCGAGCTTCAACATTAAACCTCGATAGAAAGGATTCTATCGAGACATCTGTCGAGCTTTAATGAACAGTACTTCTTCACTTGTTTCTTGGTCAGACTTGCATGGCTTCAATACTAAACTTGAACACTTGTTTCTTAAAGTACTAAACCCATCCTAGATCTACCCAATTACAAGTAAAGTGCGTTTTGTCAAAGGATTTGCCAATTACATAAATATGTCCCTAACAATCTCCCCCTTTGGCATTTCATGACAAAACCACAACAAACAAATGAATCATGAGATAAGTCTTAAATCACTAAACTCATAATCACTTGTTGAAATACAAAATAATTCTAACCCTAACACAAACTCTTGATAAACTTTGCAAGAAGAGAGTTCATGGCATGGTAGACTTTAACAACCTATCTTTTTGAAACACTTAAACAAAACTCATCAAGGCATCTTGTGTGAAACAGAAATAAAGGATTGTGTACATAAAGAAACGTGTGTATAAAGATAGAAAAGAAACAAAACATGGAGAGATAGGTGAAGAAACATACACACACACACACATATATATATTAAAAGATAAGTACAATGTATGTCAATAAATGGTAACAAGACCAATATACATGAGGTAAAAGAGAGAAAAGAGAAAAAACATAAGAACCTAACTACATCCCTCAAAATCTATAAACACTTTCTCTAACAAAAATGTCTTATACTAACTGTCCCTGTTAGGTTCTAAAGACTTAGGTTTTTATGTATTTAGAACTCTAATGTGTATTGTTGGCAAACCATGATCAAAACAATATGTTTAGTCGTGTTTAGACTTGCTCAAAGTTGATTCATTTATGTAAAGTTGGAATAAGCTGATGCAGAAGTTATATATGTTTCTCGACCTAGTTCGATCAATTGAAGCTTAGGCTCGATCAATCGAAAATCGAGTCAAAAGCGTTTTCTGCAGAATTCCAACTCAGCCCTAGTTTTGTTTTAAAACGTTTAGGGTTTTCTAATTTGCCCTAGGTATATAAGGCAAACCCTAGCCACGTTTTAGTGTTGCTCATATTGTTGTTTGTGTAAATCTCTTGTGAGATCGGTGAGGAGCTTTCCTTTACACAAGCTTAGGATTATCAAGAAATAGATTTCTTCAAGAGCTTGATGATCATTCAGTTGCTGCCATAAGAACTTAAAGAAACACAAGCGGGTGTGCTTGTACTTACCGGAGAATCCAAGAAAGAAGGAGTCCGTGGTTTTGGAGCTTGCACATGGTCGTGTCAGTAAGTTTCTACTGGTGGGTAGCAATAGGATGTTAGCAGTCTAAGTCCTGTTGAACAACTTCGATTCTTTCATAGTGGATTTAGGTTTACCTTAAGGATAGCTAGGTTAAATCCTCCCCAGGTTTTTACCGGTTTGGTTTCCTGGGTGATCATATCATTGTGTTATTTATCTTTCCGCTGCTTTGCATGATATGATTGTCTGATTATGATAACCTAGATTTGGAATTTGGACTAAGTAACAACTTGGCTAATTAACTAGGTTAATCCAATTATGTTTTAAGGGGTCTAAAAACTATCAAGTGGTATCAGAGCGGGTAGCTCTCTTGTTGTTGATCTTTTGATCTCTGAGCTGATCCTTGACCCCTGTTGTCATGGAACACGGACATTCTCTTGTTATTCCTCCTCACTTTGATGGGAATAACTATGCTTATTGGAAAGTAAGGATGAAAGCATTACTGAAATCAATTGATGAGAGAGTCTGGAACTCCGTCGAATACGGATGGGAGAAGCCCACTACTCCTGTTAGTGAGTGGCAAACTTTTCAAAAAGAAGTAGCCGCGTTCAATAGCAAAGCTATGAATGCTATCTTTAACGCTGTTTCTATGGAAGAATTTAAGAGAATCTCTAATGTTGAGGTTGCTCATACTGCTTGGAATATCCTCCAAACTGTGCATGAAGGCATAGAGGCTGTTAAAATCAATAAATTGCAGCAATTAACTTCTAAATTTGAAAGCATTAGGATGTTTGATGATGAATATTTTGATGAATTCTATGCTAAAATTAATGATATTGTTAATTCTGCATATAATTTGGGTGAAATCTATGATCAACCTAAAATTGTTAGGAAGATTTTTAGATCTTTGACTGAAGATTTTAGACCCAAAGTGACTGCCATCACTGAGAGCAAGGATGTGGACTCCATCCCTGTTGATGAACTTATAGGATCTCTTCAATCCTATAAGTTGGACCTACCTAAGACTAGCAAATCCAAATCAATGGCTCTTAAGTCAGTTGATGATGTTGATGTTGGTGGATTTGATGATGAGCTCTCTGCTATAGAGATTGCTTACCTTGCCAAGAACTTTAGGAATTTCCTTAGAAACAACAATAGAAGGGCAAGAGATAAGAACACTGCTGAACCTAGAAATTTTAGGAAGAATGATCCCACTAAGGTTAACAACATTGACAAACCTAGAGAAAAAGTAGGTCAATCTTCAAATAATTCTATAGGTCCTTAGTGTTTTGGATATCAAGGGTATGGTCACATGAAATCTGAATGTCCTACTTACTTGAAGTCTAAGGGTAAGGCTATGGTTGTAACCCTTAGTGATGATGAAGTTTCTGATGATGAGTTTGGTTGTGACGATGATGGAAACTTCATTTCTTTCACTGCTACTGCTGTAGTCAATGAAAGTGTATCTGTTGAAGAGAACCCTTCTGATGGGGAACTCTCTGAGGATGTAGATCTTCAAGAAGCCTACAATAAACTTTGCAAAGTTGCTGCAAAGGATGCTATGAACGTTGAATTAGGCTTGAAGAAAATTGCATCTCTTAAGCTTGATAAGAAAAATTTGCTTGTTAAATTGTTTGATGCTATTGAACTTTTGAATAATGTGAAGACTGAGAACATGCTTTTGCTTGATAAAGTAAAGAATTTGGAACATGAGCTTTCTGTTGCTAGAGAACAAACTAATAGGTCTGCTAGTTCCAAACTTGATCATATGCTTAGTGTTCAAAAGTCTCCTTTTGACAAAACTAGGTTAGGTCTTGTAGAAAGCATCAATGTGTCTGCACCTAATTCCACTATCTTTGTTCCTTCATCTTCTTCTGAACCCCTTGTGAGTGAGGTTGTCAAACCCTTAGAAGTTACACCTCCTAAGAAGATTAGGGTTGAACTGAAAGAGCCTAAACCTAAGCAGTCTACCCTTTCTAAGGACGAGTCACATGATAAGCCTGCATGGGTTTGTCATTTTTGTGGAAAGTTTGGACAAATTTGTCCAAACTGTTACAAGCTGCAAGCTGCTAAGAGAGCAAACAAACCAAAAGTACCTGTGCCTCAAGCACAAGATCCTATGGTACTCATTGGTGAATTGGTAAAGGCTCTAAACCTTTATTCCAATCCTGGAGTTGGAAATCATTCTCATGTGAATACGAACTCCAATGCTCGTGATGCATCTAAAAGGTTTTGGATGCAGAAGACTCGAACTAATTAAGTCTTTCTGACATGGTCCTTGTGCTTCATTGCTTTACCCTTTGTGACCATTGTTCTTTGGTTTTTGTTTTCTCTGTTTCTAGGATTTGCATTGCATAACATTTATGCATTTCATTCTAGGTTGTTTTGTTTATCTTTTTCAAAAAATAAAAAAAAAATAAATAAATAAAAGAGGAAAAGGGAAGAAAAAGGAAGCGAATTGTGCTTTGCACTATTTTCTTGGTTTTTGAGAACAAGGTTGGTCAATTTATTTTCACATAACATGTCTTTTGTACCTTGTTTAGCCTTGATAAGCTTACTTTTTGCACTTTACTAGTTGAAGCTTGGTAGTGCATGTTGTGTGGGAGATGTTTATAGTTTTTGATCACTTTGTCTTGATCTTGAAGTCACATGTCTTTCACTGTTGAACTTGAACCTTTTAAAAAAGGCATAAATAACCATCTCACCACTGTTCACTAGCCAATCATGAATACCTTAGTGTATATCGTAAGATTTTGTGCTCGAGAAAGTGTAGCACATGCACAAAAAGAACATAAGATGTAGCCTCGGTTTAAATATTAAAATTGGTGTGTACATTATTGGACTTAAAGCTAAATCAAATAAATAAAATTGGTGTGTACATTATCCCGGCTATTTTAATAAGTTTCTGAAAAATTAAAATTTGTGTGTACAATATGAGGCAAAATCAAGAAACTTACGTGATTGCAAGCTTATGATCTAGGAGATGTGGGAGTTATATGATGTAACTCTTTAGGTGATAGTGTCTTTCAAATTCTGTGTGATGAATTTTGTAGACTTTGTGTTTAATTGCTATACACATATCACCTCACATGTATCTCAAGCTTTTGCTAGTTGCACACACTACACAAGTTACTCTTTGCTAAACATTGTACATGTTATTGTGTGTGTCTTTGGTCTGACCAACCAAGTTTGCAAATACTTTGAGTCTTGTGCAAAACTATTTGATGCTTGAAAATTTATGGAAAATGTAAGAAATTTTAACTTTGGGAAAATTGGGCTTAAATCCTTGTTTTTGAAAATCATATCATCACATACTCATGCATTTTGTTTAACAATTTTAATGCTTTGAGATGTTTCTAAATTTTTTTTCAAAAACTAAGTTTTTCCTTAAATTTTTTGTGAGTCTCTGTTTGTTTCGATTGATCCAATCTGTTTTTCGATCAATCGAAACTGTTTTGAAATTGTTTTAAAATTTTTAACGACCCTCTGTCTGTTTCGATCAATCGAAACTCGTGAATCAGGTTCTTAAAAAATCAGATTTGACTTGTTCAAACAAACTTTTTCAAAACTTTTCAAAACTTTTTTCTCTCTCTCCGACTCGCAAGGCTCCACAAAGATTTTTTGTCGTTTTCCTCCAAATTTCTTGCAAGGTTTCTCTCTCCATAAGCCAGTATGTCTATTTTACCCTTCCTTTTGCATTGATTTTCACATTTTCATGCATTATCTCATGGTTTTTGGGTACTTTTCGAACTATGCATAATTTGGGATTTTTGATTAATCAAGCATTGTTTTGTGAATTTGATCAATGGGTTTTGTTGCTGCAATGCTGTATTCATGATCTATATTGGTTAATTTGATCAATTTGGGGATTTGTGAAAAATTAAAAATTTTAGGGCTTGTATTGAACCCGAATTGGGGATTTTGTTCAAATTGGTTTCAATCGATGAAATTGGCTTGTTGAAATGATGTAATTGATCATTATTTTATGTAATCTATCTTGTGTAATGATCAATTCGTCAATTTATTACAAATTGATCAAGTGGTTTTTCAAATTTTGGGGTTTTTGTTAGAAACTCTATGTTCAAGTCAATTTTGTGAATTTGAACTTAATTTGAACTAAATTGCACTGCATTAGGACATGCATCATGACATTTAATTTGTGCATGCATCATATAGGTTTTTGTTCTATATTTTTTTGTGCTAACTTGCAGTCTGCCCTTGGTTTTTGTTTTTGTTTTTTTTTTTGCTTTGTGTCTTGGTCCTTATCCTAGCACCATGCCTAGGAAAACTAGAGCCCATAGGACCCCTACCACTTCCTCTGAGTCTCCCTCTAGGAGTGTGGTGTTTAGGAATGACAAAAGCAGAGAGGCCTTTGAGAAACTGAACTGTAAGCGTAAGATTTGGGTTGAGCGTTCTGTGGTTTTAGATGAGGTTGATCCGGCCATTAGGGCAAACCTTGAGTCTAGAGGATGGTTGTCCCTGTTAGAGATAGATCATCCACCCCCGACCGCCCTAATTAGAGAGTTCTTCTCAAATCTCTCTTGCCACGTCTATGATTCCAACACCCTTGTTAGGAGTTGGATACGAGGTGTTGAGTTCGTCATTACCCCTCGGATAGTGGCTGAAGCTCTTGGGGTTCCGGTCGTTAGGGAGCCTGTCTATCCCTATGATGAGTCTCCACCCTTAGATGACGTCATGTCATACACCACTAGGTCTTCTATCCAGTGGGGTTCTGATCCTCGGATCACGTCTGCTGAGCTTATTGAGACTGCCTATCTTTTCTTTAGGATAGCGTGTCATTCTTTGTGGCCTATTTCTTATCTCCACACCATCCCTCTTGAGCGATGTGTGTTCTTGTACGCGTTTGTTTCTAGTGCGTCTATCAGCTTTCCACATCTGTTTCTTCGTTCTTTGAACGAAGTTCATAGGAGTTCTGCCGTAGGGCATGCTCTTATCCATCCTATTTTCATTCATAGGATTCTGTTATTTCTTGGTCTAGCTGATTTCCCTTCTGGTGAGCCCGTTCATGTTGTTGCTCCCATAGGTGCCACGTTCCTTAGGCAGAGGACTACTCACTTGAGAGTTGATCCTACACGTCCTAAAGGTGCGTCATCTGGTGTTGTTCCCCCTCCTCCCTCTTCTACAGGTGCTGATGCTGCTGAGGCGTCTGGTGCTGCTGCTGCTGATGCTGATGTTCCTCCACCAACTACTTTAAATGATTCAGACATTCGACGTACATTGGATCATGTCTTGACCGTTCAGGCGGCTCATGGACAGATTTTGGTGGACGTGCTCGATGAGATCCGTGCTTTGCACGCAGAGTTGGCACAATTTCGCCGATCTTCATCGCCACCTCCTTTTGATGATGGATTATGATTGCCCTTTGGCATTCCGTCACAAAAAGGAGGAGTACATAGTTGAGCACTTGTAGAGTTTTGTTTTCAGGGGGACAGCATTTTTTGTTGGTTGGAGCTTGTGGAGTTTAGATTGTATCTAGGTGCTTCACATTGTATTTTATCTTTTTTTAGCTCTTGCCACATTTTTTTTGTTAGGCTATTCATGTTAGGGGGAGATACTTTTATTGCTTTATATGTTTCTTGTTTTAACTGCTTATTGATTTATATTTATGAGTTTTTCATTGATATATGTCTTTATTGTGTGTTGTTTGAAATCAAGAATTTATTTTGTTTACTTGTATTTTCCACACATGCGGTTATGCATTTTGTTTAGTGTTTCAAGAAATATACAGGTTGATTCAATTGAGCTGCTGTCTACACTTGCAACTGATGGATAGTAGTTATGATTGAATTTGTTTTTATGAGCATTATTTTTGTAAAGGGCTTTTCTTTGTAAACTTTGAGCTTTTAGTTGTGTTTTGTCACGGATTGCCAAAGGGGGAGTTTGTTAGGTTCTAAAGACTTAGGTTTTTATGTATTTAGAACTCTAATGTGTATTGTTGGCAAACCATGATCAAAACATTATGTTTGGTCGTGTTTAGACTTGCTCAAAGTTGATTCATTTATGTAAAGTTGGAATAAGCTGATGCAGAAGTTATTTATGCTTCTCGGCCTGGTTCGATCGATCGAAGCTTAGGCTCGATCAATCGAAAATCGGGTCAGAAACGTTTTCTGCAGAATTCCAACTCAGTCCTAGTTTCGTTTTAAAACATTTAGGATTTTTTAATTTGCCCTAGGTATATAAGGCAAACCCTAGCCACGTTTTAGTGTTGCTCATATTGCTGTTTGTGTAAATCTCTTGTGAGATCAGTGAGGAGCTTTCCTTTACATAAACTTAGGATTATCAAGAAGGAGATTTCTTCAAAAGCTTGATGATCATTCAGTTGCTGCCATAAGAACTTAAAGAAACACAAGCGGGTGCACTTGTACTTGCTGGAGAATCCAAGAAAGAAGGGGTCCGTGGTTTCGGAGCTTGCACGTGGTCGTGTTAGTAAGTTTTTACTGGTGGGTAGCAATAGGATGTTAGCGGTCTAAGTCCTGTTGAACAACTTTGATTCTTTCATAGTGGATTCAATTTTACCTTGAGGATTGCTAGGTTAAATCTTCCCCAGGTTTTTACCGGTTTGGTTTCCTGTGTGATCATATCATTATGTTATTTATCTTTCCGCTGCTTTGCATGATATGATTGTCTGATTGTGATAACCTAGATTTGGAATTTGGACTAAGTAACAACTTGGCTAATTAACTAGGTTAATCCAATTGTGTTTTAAGGGGTATAAAAACTATTAGTCCCTCTAAGTACAAGACTACTCTCAACCCAAAACTACTCCTGCTTTTTTTCACGAATGACAAAGGGTAAGTCATTGAAAGGTTGTCATCTCATCATCACTGGAAGAGCTAGCATCCTTATCATCATCACCATCCTCATTTTCTGAAGCCTCTGGAGAAGGAGAAGGAGAAGCGGCAAAACGACCAAGGTGAGCCTGTCGTCGTGCTATACAACCGACACGGGTGTTCATCTGACACAACTCATCAATGAGAGTGTCAAGGCAAGCATCCATGCGCTGAAGCTGCGCCATGATGGCCTCCAAGGTCACATCACCCACCCTTGTATTTTCTTGGACATTCCTATCATAGCCATTTTTGGCATTCTCATGAAAGCCAAATCTATGTCGCTATTTTCATGATCATTATTATGTAAGTTTGGTGGCCTAGGTATCTCATTTCAAGGAACCTCAATTTGAGGTTGCTCAATTCAAATTGGTCCATTCCAGGTTGCTCCATTCGAGGCTGCTCAACTCTAGGTTGTTCAACTCTGGGCTGTTCAACCCTGGGTTGTTTAGCCTGAATTTGCTCAACTCTAGGCTTGGTTAACTTCAGAATAGCCTAATGGCCTTTGCTACCCCCAAGTTTTGACCAATCTCGCCTTCATGCATTCTGGAGTTTGTTTGTGTTGCAATTATAATTGCCATTTGAAGTACTTCTTCAAAGGTTGGCACTAAGGCATTGGGTAACATTTCTACCAATTATTTCCATTTGATTTGGCAAAGCCTAAACAAGCTTTTCAATTATTTTGGCAATGGTGGAAAATTTTGGTTGAGCTTTCGCTGTAAACCATTATCAAGCCGTTAAGTCAGATGTTCAGCCATACTTTTTTGGTTTTTTGAATTCATCCTGAGTTTGAGACTTAGAACTTGTTGCTTCTATATTATTCATTTTTCGAGTTGTTAATGGCATGTACTCCCACTATGGTTGTCAATTTGTTTGAGCAGAAAAACTTTATATATATATATATATATATATATATTTAATTTCTATTATTATTTATTATTTTTAAAATTTTTAAGTCTGTTCTTGTTTATTTTTAGTTGCTGGTGATTCAAAGTGAAATTTGACTTTGTGGATTAGAGAAGGGATCCAAAGTACATGTCTCAATTAAGAGGACTTATAGTAGAAAATGCAAATAAAAATGAAAAATGCAAACAAGTAATTAAAATTTAAAGTCTCTAAGTTATATGATTCAATTCTAAGTTTCTTTCCAATTCCATTGGATTTCAAAAGACTAAGGGTGAGTTTGGTTCAGTTTTTTGAAAGAGTGCTTTTTGCAAAAGTGGAGTTTTCAAAAATGCTTAATGAAAAAGTGCTTTTTCTAAAAGCTGAATATTTGGTAAAAGCTGTTAAAGAGTGCTTTTTGAAAAAACTGAGTGTTTGGCTAACACTTATAAAAGTGACAGTTTGAAAGGTAAATTACCAAAAAGGACAATGTATATATAAGGGAGTTTATTTCATACTTAAATAAATATTGTGAAATTATTTTTTTTTCCACCAATGTTAGCTAATAATAACCTACCACTTAAGATTTATTGTGAAAGTATTGTGATAATTTATACTGATTTTAATTTGAACGTACTATTACAATTATTTTTTTCTCTTTCTAAACAAATTATTTTTTTCGCACCAATATTAACTAATAATAACCTACCACTTAAGATTTATTATAAAAGTATTGTGAAAATATTGTGACAGTATTTCTCAATTTTAATTTCTTATTCTTTATTTTATGTTTCCCTTATTTTATTTTTTTATCCATATTTCCATCTTTTTTCCCCCCTCTTTTTTTCTCCTCCACATACTTACCCTTAATTTTTTTTTTCTTATTTCCTTATTTCCTCTTTTTCCCTACCACTTCCTCCACACACATGACCTTAACTTTTTTTCTTTTTTTCCTTCTTTCGCCTTTTTCCCTACCACTTCACACTCCAAAATGTTCCACACAGGCACAAAGTCTGCATCTCTTCAAGCCCCTCTCTCATCCCTCAAAGTCTCTGCATCTCTTTTTTTTTTTTTTTTTGACAGTTCAAAGAGAGCAAGGAAGAGAGAAGATGATGATGAAGAAGATGAAGATGATTGAAACATAAGGAAATCCCTCATCTCTCTCCTTAATTCTCAGATCCCTTAAGTCTCTGCCACCATTGGGTTTGTATTTTATTTTGATTTTGGTTTAGGTTATGGGTTTTCAGTTAATGGTTTAATTTTGAGTTGATTTTCTGTGGATTTTGGGTTTGATTTTGAGTTGATTTTGTTTTGGGTTGATTTTGAGTTGGGTTTGGGATGAGTTTTCCAATGGGGTTTGAATTGATTTTAAGTTGTTTTGTGTTGATTTTGAGTTATTTTTGGTTTGATTTTGTTGATTTTGTGTTTGGATTATCAAATGTTGAAATGGGTTATGGTGGTAGACCAGTGATAGTTGGGTGGTGCTGTGTTTATAGTAGCACGGAGAGGACAGAGCAGAGAGAAGAAATGAGAGGCGTGAGTGAGCTTAAGGGCAAAGGGCAGAGCTGAGAGATGAGATGAGAGGAATGAGGAACAGGAGTGAGAACTGAGGACATGAGCATGATTTATTGAAGGGTAATTTGGTAATTGCCCAAGATCGTCCAACAGATATATGACAACGCGCACGGACTTTTGGCAAAATGGACCTGAAAAACTCCTTTGATTCCTTGCGCGTTCTCTTCACAAGTATAAAACGCAACTTTTTGAAAAAAGTTACGTTTTATACTAACCAAACGGACTTTTTGGGCTGGCTTTTTTCAAAACGGGCTTTTTGGGCTAAAAAAGTTGAAACAAACGGGCACTAAGACAGATTGCAAATAATTTAATCGATGCCTAACTTGTTCGAAACAAACTAATTCAAAAGTTCACAGTAAAAAGCTCAAAGCCTAAGTTATTACACCTAACACTGAAGCAAACATGCTTAAGATCAAATGAGATTAACAACTAAATACTTGGTTCAAACATAAGTAAATATGTTTAAGCTAAATCACAAAGTTACAAACATATATTTTTTATGTTAGAAATATTGGGCCAGTTAAAACCCAAATAAAGTGTGTCCAATAGTGGGTCCAATCTAATCTATAATCAAAACTTTTGTTCTTACCGATGAGTTATATCTTTTAAATCCATACCTTTTGGTCGTCTATGTCTATATAAAGAGGACATGGGCTCATTTGTATGCACGTTACAATTTTTTGGGACTAGTAGACAAGTAATCTCTCTCTCCCTCATCAATTTTATTGGAAAGATTATTATAAAAAAGTTACAAGAGGACTAATTAATTTTCTGACACTTTACTAAGCCCAATGAAGTTACAAGATTATTATAGATTCTTTTTTTCTTTTTTTTAACACTTCACTAAGTCCAATGAACACGAGATTATCTCCTTGATAACTATATTACATTGATTTCAATAAGTTCTTTGGATTGTTTATGATCTTCTATTGGAATCGAGCCTCATATTTATACTAGGAAGTCTCAAAGGTGATTGTCATTCCATGTGTTGCTTTATCATGGGGCTTTAAGACACTTTCTAAACTGAAACAGATGTTCTTAACTTCCAGTAATTGCTTTAAATTTTACTGTAACGATACAGTTATGGTACCAAAAGCTTGAGTTAATAATAAGTGTTGAAATATTGAGAGAATTTGGTAAATAGCTTGCAATTGTCAAAATTTAACGATTTCTTCTCTTTTAAATGAACACCATAAAATTCAATTAATAATAAATAAATACAAAGATTTTTTTACTTTTTTTTTTAATACAAGATAGAAATTCTACTTTAACTTAATCTAAGTATATATGTATGTGAAGTTCTTTCTTGAAGACTTGAACCCGGCCCCTGTCCCCACACCCCACAAATATCTATACTTGTGGAGTGATTACCGCACCATGTGTGCACTGTGGTAATACAATGATTTCATGTACTCAAGATGTAAAATCACCCAAAAACTTCTCTCTCTCTCTCTCTCTCTCTCTCTCTCTCTCTCTCTCTCTCTCTTAAATGTGGGTGTGAACTTGAATGGAAATGACAAAATTTAGTTACAAAATTGGTTGTAACCTAAGATTACAACCTTACTCAATAAAACAAACATTATTACATATTTTGAAAATCTAATCATTGAATTATATGTTCATTACGCTCTCAATACACATTCCAAATTTTGTGTCAATTGGATATTATTTACTATATAATCTATAAGCTTATATTTTATACATAATTTTAAACTTAAAAAATTTGCAATTTAAAAAATTTATTGATGACATAGTTATTAATCTTTAATTTTTTAAAAATTTTGCAAGTATAGAGAACATAAGGTTGTAGCTTAAGGGTACAACCAATTTTGTCAAAATTTACCTTCAATAAAAAAATATTAAGTAAGGTTGTAGCTTAAAGTTACAACTAATTTTATAGCTAAACTTTGTCCGGATTGAAATTAGATGAAAATTATAGCATGGATGACTTAAAAGCACTAGTTTATGAAATATTTTTAGAATTTTTTAATGAAAAAAAAAAAAAAAAAGGCAATGACTTTTTTTACACATGTACCTCCATGTCAGTTTTTTTTTTTTTTAAAAACTCAAATAATTTTTTTTTTTTGATAAGAAAGTTTACTGATTTTATTAAACAGGGCAGACCCAAATTAAATCTAAATCACATATTTCTCTAAAATCCAAAATCCCTAACAGTGTGGATAGCGGTGCATTCTCCTTCCAGCAACACTCTTTTGACAGCACCCTCAAATGAGCCACAAAAAACCCACAAGAACAGACATAAGCATAAAAGAACAACCATAAACAATCTGAGCTCCAAACAAAAGTGTTATATGAAATCATCATCTAAAACGTATGATTGATGACAGATTGAAAACGTGTCACCAGTAGCAAAAATATTAAACACCAAAGTCTTGAGACAAGTCCTAATTATCAAAAGTTTCCAAGGCAGTTATTCCCATCAAAATGTTTTCCAAGGAGGCTTCCAAGTTTAGAGCCAAAAAACCCCAAGGCATCTCTTAACTTCTAAGTTCAAAGCCAAAAAACCCCCCCAAGTTTCTACTACATCCCCCGAAATCCAAAATAACAATTTACCCTCGTATTATAGCTGAGAGAGTTAGGGCTCAGGGGCGTAAAATTGGACTTTGAGATATATTTCCTTGTTCTTAAAACTTGACAGACTAAGTTGTACATAATTTTTAGGAAGAAAATGGAACTTTGAGCTATATTTTATGGATTAAAATAATATTTTGGACCCTTTTTGTTTCGCCATACTCTTTTTTTTTTTTTTTTTTTGGGGGGGGGAAAAATTTTGCCATACGCTTCTATGTATTAAGTTTAAGCCACTTTATAAGAAAAGGAATCATAAGATCCCCATTGAAATTAGTCACCAGCCGCCAATTGGATTTCCGTTGAGACCAAGGGATGAGCGTACGCGAGAGAGAGGGATTTTAATTTTTTTGCCCAAGCCCAGTCTCCATGACAACTACAATTTATTTATTTATTTTTAAATATTTTAATATGTTGTGGTTGCACAGTTGGCAATTGATGTGGCGGATAAATTAATTCTTTATTATTATGTTTGACACATTGGATTTTTCCATCAAAGAGGTAACGACATGGACTAAATTGACATGACACTAAAAGGTTAGGGACCAAATTGACATAATTGAAAAGTTAGGGACCAAATTGAAATATGGTGTAAAAAATAGAAACCAAATACGTAGTTTACCAAAAAAAAAAAAAATATATATATATATATATATATATATATTAATACTATATATAGAGATATACAATACCAAAATGGGTATATGAAATCATTTTATTTATTATAGAGTTTCAATTTATGACATCTGTAAGGTTGAATTTAATCAACCATCTTATTGGCTTTATTCCGTGCCAAATTTGCTTGTAATTCAGCAATTAGTAATCCTGTATTTAGGTGGGTTTGTTGTAAGGGTAGTGAGTGAGATAGAGTGTTGAATGCTCAAGAGTGTGCAAGAAGACAGAGTCTCGTGGCTGGATCTCGCAGGTGACTCGCGGCTGCAAGCCGCTAGATGCAGCACACGTGCCAAGCATGCCAGAAGTTGAACAGTCATGCTAGCTGGAGCACTACAGGACAAAATAAGACAACTGGCCATTCGGTTATCTCGCGACTGGATCTCGCGACTCAGTCAAGTCGCGAGGCCAAGCCGCGAGCCAGTCCTGTTTTGAAAAACCTAACGTTTCACATTCCTCTCTCACCCTAGTATATATACCCCTTATACCCACAGAAGAAAGAGAGCTTCCAGAGAGAATTTTGAGAGAGAAACCCTAGAGTAAAACAAGATTGATACATATACAATCTTTACATAAGAGTCTCTTCAAATTCCTCAACTCTCTTCCTCTCCATTTTCAAACCTTTGAGAGGCATTTTACTAAAACCTTGTTCTCACCATATTCATTACTGTGAGAGGGCTGTTCGGTGTTCTGGGAAGCAGTTAGGAAGGAACTAATCTACATTGGTTGATGCTATGGTCAAGTAGCGGAATCCGGGAGCTAGAAAAGAAAAAGGTTCGGCGCAACCTCGTTGGAGCAAGAAGCTTGGAGGGCTTAGGTGCACTAGGTAGATTAGGCTTAGAGGGCCTATTGCTGTCCATGTATCTCAACTACATTTTCTAGTGGATTGTTTACCGCTTGGAGGGCGGCGGAGAGGTTTTACGCTAAGGGCTTCGGTTTCCTCTTCGATAACACATCGCGTGTTGTCCTTGTGTTTGCATCTTCCTTCCCTTTTATCTTTGCCTTTTATTATCTGCTGTGGGTTGTGATTTTAATTTGGCTTAGATAGTTTTTCCAATTTTGGTTTATAGCTTTTGTTCATTTTCCGCACACTAGTTGTTTGATATAAAGCTTGAATTGGTTAACTTGTAAATTGGGGGTCTAAACGTTCAAGGGTGTTTTTACACTATTTGAACTTTCAACATCTACTTCTAATAATTTTGCTCTTTATGATCAAACAAGACACCAAAAATAGGTGGGGATTGAACTCCATATCTTTTATTCAACCATCTCTTATTACCGATTTTTGAGTTTGAATATTTGATGGTATTTGTTTTAAAGATAATATATATTTAAATTTTGACAAATACAAACTATTTATTTTAACTAGTGTTTAACTCATGCAATGCACGGAATCATTTTACATATTAACGGACTATGCATCCAACATAAACTTAGTTATCATACTTTTATTGCATACATTCAAACTTAAATAACGCAGTATATTTAAGCCTATAGTGTCTAATATCCCCTAAAAATTTTAAAAATTGGTCTCTTCAAATCACTTCATGTGTGTACTTCCTTTCAATGAGAGATTAAAAAAAAAAGAATCTGACTGTAAGCAATTAAAACTTACAAATAGCAAATCTGCTATTCCTAAGAACCACAATAAATCACACAAAACTAAAACTTGCATGACAATTTCAAATACCAAATCTACCATTCCTATGAATCACAATGAATTAAACCATGAGATTAGAGACAATTTGATTACAACCAAAAAGTTTAAAAGAAAAAAATGGTTACAGGTTTATGAAACAGAAAGTAAAAAAATATTTGTAAAATAATAATGCATAATCAATAGTACATGGGAATCTCAAATTCTAAAACCAAACCAATACATAACTCTTAAAAGGGATTGAATCCAACTTTTTAATCACAAAAGAAAAAATAAAAAACTGCAGTGCATCCCGAATCCACAATTCCAAAAAAGCTACAATGATACAAACAAAATCTAAATATAAAACAACAACTCTCAAGCCACAATATATTTACATTGATGAAAATATGCTTCTGGGCCACGCACATCTTGTTGGTTAGGAATGAAAAATTAATAAATATAAACCAATTTAAGTATCAAATATATTAAAAAATTAAATGACACATCATGGTTTGACCTTGATTGAACCTCGGTCTGACCTCAAAAACCATGAACCTCTCCCTTTCCCGGTTCATTAAATGGTCCATGTTTCAAAACCATGTATATAAACAAAACAAAATTCCACCTACAACAAATAAAATGCATAATCAATGGTAGATGGGAATCTCAAAGTCTAAAACCAAACCAAGTCACTAGTCATAACCCTTAAAAACGACATCGAATCTTAATCCTAACCCTAATTGTTGAAACCCACGAAATATTTAAATTTCACTATCCAAAAAAAGAAAAGAAAAAAAAAAGCTCACAATCCCAAAAAAGCTGCGATGATACAGAGAAAATCTGTTAACAAGAACCTTTGTATTGATAAACAAAATAGCATTCCAACTTCATTGAATTTCGTCACCATATATAATCAATAGTAGATAACAATCTCAAATTTTATAAACCAAACCAATTCATAACCCTCAAAAGTGATATCGAATCCCTAAACCCTAAACCCAAAAGGAAAAAAAAAAAATGCTATTCAGATCCTCATTAGTCAAACATAAACTTTAAAAAAATTCCAAGAAAACAAACAAAAAAGAAATCGAATTGAGAAAAATAAAACGAACTTTGTCACTTTCTCTGTTATCACCGTATCAAGCTTTTGACCATATTTTAAGTTTGGCGAAAAGCACATTTTAGTCCATACATTTTCAGGCGATTCCCATTTTAGTCCCTACATTTTATTTTTACCGCTTTTAGTCCCTATCTTGAAAAACGCTTCTCGTTTTGGTTCCTGCCGTTACTCATTTAACAGAAATATCCTACGTGGCAAACTGTCCAACAGTAAATGCTGACGTGTCTATTAAAGTAATATTAAAAAAAATATTTGCATTTTTAAAAATGCCACGTCAGCAATTTAATTTTTGAAAAAAGCCACATCAAATAAAAATAATATAAAAATTTCTAACCTAATTATTTTTTTAAAAAAAAAAGAAAAGAAATTAGTTAAATTAATTTTTTTTCCTTTTTTTTGAAAGAACATGAAGAACGTGTTCTTCATTTTTCTTCCCCAAATAAGCTTGCCCAGAAAATTAAAAATTAAAAATTTACTTTTCTTTTCTTGCATTTTCTTAGCCAATGTAATTAAGGAATCTAATGTCTTGCATTTTCTTCATTTGTATTGCATTACAAATTTATTTTTAGACTACACCATTCTTGGAGACCAAATAAAAATAGAGCAAAGATTCAAATTTTAACAATCATTTTTGGTGTTCTCTTTTCAGTCAAGTTATCAAAATAGCAAAAGAGTAAGCACGAATAGAACACAGAGCATTTCCATATCAGATTTGATGCAAAACCCAAAAGATAAACTAGATCTAAAACTTAAATCAAATCAAAATCTAATCTAAAAAAGACAGACACAGATCTAAACGAAAATGTCAAAAGACAATGTTTTTAGTTATTACCTTGCTCTTGGTGACGGAGTCGTTGACGTTAATAGCAGGTAACAAGAGGGTACCATTGGCCTGCATCTGGTAAAGCCTCTTAACTCCAGTGGTTGTCTCTTCAGACACACCAACCAATCTTTGCTTCATCTTGTGGTACCTCTTGGGATCTGTCTTCAACCCATCTCTGATAATGGTCAGCACAATCTGGAACTTGGCATTGTCGGTGGAAGCTGGGTCTGGAAGAGTCCCGTTCTTCTCAAACAACTCCTCGGCCTTAACGCCCTCATGGATGAGTAGAGTGGCGTTACCACCGTCATCGACTATGAGATCAGCCTTAACCCATCTCTGATTGCTCTATTTTTCTTTTCTAATGTTTTTAATTTTCTGGGCAAGCTTAGCTGGGGAAGAAAAATGAAGAACACGTTCTTCATGTTCTTCCAAAAAAAAGGAAAAAAAAATTAATTTAACTAATTTCTTTTCTTTTTTTAAAAAATAATTAGGTTAGAAATTTTTATATTATTTTTATCTGATGTGGCTTTTTTCAAAAATTAAATTGCTGACGTGGCATTTTTAAAAATGCAAATATTTTTTTAAAATATTATTTTAATAGACATGTCAGCATTTATTGTTGAATTATTTGCCATGTAGGATATTTCTGTTAAATGAGTAATGGCAGGGACCAAAACGGGAAGCGTTTTTCAGGATAGGGACTAAAAGTGGTAAAAATAAAATGTAGGGACTAAAATGGGAATCGCCTGAAAATGTAGGGACTAAAATGTGCTTTTCGCCTTTAAGTTTTAACTGGTTAGTTTTATTTTTATATTGAGATGCTATTAAACGGTGTTTTAGTTTTGCTAAAATAGTACAATGTTTCGTTTTTTTAATTTAGATGGCTTTTTTTCCTATGTGGTAGAACAACCTTAATTGTATTTTTTTTTTTTGAGAAGGAGAACAACCTTAATTGTAGGACAAGGCTTCTGCTTTATATACATTATACTAGTCGCAGATCACGCGCGTTGCATGTGGTAATATTTTTAGGTTGGTCTCATTATTATTATTTTTCAATTTGTACTAATTCAATAAATAATAATGTAATTCATAATCATATTTTCATTTATTATAGGGACAATCACAAAATGTAATATATATATATATATATATATATTACATTTTGCCTATTATATTAATAGGAAAAATTTAGAGAAAGTTCAATTAGAATTTGAAATCAGAATCCAATTTTGTGCCATGTGTCTAAATTTATGTGGGGATCACACTATAATTATTCACTTAAATTTGTGCCATGTGTCTACTTAAGTTTTTTAATCTTTGTGTCAAGAGAATTAATGAGTGCAAAATATTAAGAATCTAATATTAACGAACTATAAAATAAATAAATAAATCCAATCACATATACTCAGTAAAAATCACCACACAACAAATATCAACACACGTTCTATCTTTTTAAAAATTAGAAATTAAATTATCATAATTAGTATTAAATTTAGGTAAGAATTTTGATATGTGATTAATTATATTTACTTTTCAAAAAAAATAATTTGACTAATAATTTATATTTGTATGATAAAAATTGTGTTTTAATTTTAAATGTATCTATATGTATGCATTAATGCATGTGTTACATGCTATTTTTTTTAATTAATTATAATAAAAATAGTGTTTAATTTCGAATGCATCCATGCGTTTGCATGGGCAAAATATTATTTAATGTTAAAACTGCCCATGAGGAATATATATGGACAAAATTTTTGTTTTGATTTTTCATTGATTTATTATTTAGATATAACATCAAAATTAAAGTAGATGAATATGTAAGTTTAAAACTGGCTAAAATGAATTTTTAAAACCAATATTATTTTATATTTAATATTGTAAAAAAAATTAGAGGTAAAAATAAATATAAAAAAGACTAATGGTGGTGGTCAATAACGTAGTAGATGAGGTGGCTTAATAGAAATATAGCAACAATAAATGCTACTCTTCATCTTTTAGAGAGAGAGAGAGAGAGAGAGATATATATATATATATATATATATATATATAAATTAGATATATAATATTAGATTAGATAAAGTTTAATTATTGAAGTTTGCGTTAGAATTAATGCACTCAAAAACCAATTTTTAAATGTTTTAAAATAATAAAAGTCTTTTTCACATACTTAATTAGTATGAGTTTATTTAGCATAAAAAATTTATGTTCTTTCTCGTGTATCTTTCTCATATAATACTTATCCACTTGTATTTTTATATTACTTTTGTTAATACTATCTGTAAGGACCTGATTTGAGTCCCTAGCCCAAAAGGTGGATGGACTTAGGCCCAAAAAGCCTAAAACAATGAATATGTAGAGAGTGGGTTGGAAAATTGGGTTTTAGTGAATCAGACAACAAGTAAAGTAGATCTTGATGACAAGAGAATGAAGATAGACAAGTTTAAACTAAAGAAAATCGTCATCGACATAGTCTGAGGAGATCTGTTCTTATATATTGATTCTCAAATTTGATTACAAGTTCAGTTCTTGATTGCTACAGTGTTTTTCTCTCAACTTCTCTATCCCTTCTCCATGGAGGGTCTCTTACGTTATATAGTTCTCTTTAGACGATCTTGGCCCTCCACTTGTTGATCATCTAAGCCACTACTTGAGTGCTTGTCTCATCGGACACCCTCCCAGGCCCTCTGTGCGTTGGGGCAGCCAATGTAGTACTGTTCAGGGGTTTTCTTCACATTAATGCAGTCAGAAAGTTAACTGTAGAGCATTTAATGCAGTGGTAGCAGCTTTCCCTTGAGATATTTTATGGCCTCCCTCTGTCATGTTCCTTCTGGATGCCTATCCACATTAGTGGAGCCATGCGGATCCAACGGCTGAGGATTTTGTTGGAGCCTAGGTAGAAATTTTCCCGCTCGTAACTCTCCTTTGATATAAATACTGCCCAAATCAATCACTCACGCACTTTAGCATTCATTTTACTTTAGCGCTCATACACTAAACCTGCAAACTTACCCAACTCACTCCTGCCATTACAAATACCAAGAGCCTGTCTAAGGAGAGTTTTCTATTTTCTGTAAGTCTTCATACACCTTTTCGCTTTATCTTTCCATATACTTTTATTTTCTTTGTGTCTTTTCCTCCTCGGCTTTTCTTACTTCTTTCAATCTTCTTAGTTCCTCCGAAATTTTCTTAGGAATGGGTAGGTTCGCCCATTTGGTAGACTCTGAGGAGGGTTTAGAGAACTTTAGGGCTCAGTATAGGATCCCTCTAGGAGTAGCTATTAGGTATTGCAAGGAAGGGGAATGGCATAAGAAAAGGCAAGAGGGAGAAGTGGTGATCCCAATGATTGCTTTCATAAAAGGAGGGATGAGAATCCCCATGGGCACAATCACTAGGGACTACCTATGGGCCTATAGATTAGCTCCCACCCAATGTGCACCCAACATGTTCAGAATCTTAAGTAGTGTAGATGCCCTTAACGAGAGAATGGGCTTAAACCTTACTCACCACAATGTCAATTGGATTTACAACCTCCATCACTTAATGGGGTAGGGTATTACCTAAAATCTAGGTACCTCGAGGTCAGGTTCATCCAATGCCTCCTCGATTCCAATAAAGGCCTAAAAAGGACTTCTTGATCGTATCAGGGGAGTGGCACGATGGCCTCCCCTATCTGACAAGAGAGAGGAAACCGAGTGGGGTTCTAGGTCTAGGTTTATAATTTCAAAGTTACCCATTTTTCTTTTGTTTGTGTTTGTACATGAAAATTCCTTTGATTTGAGTTATCCTTTGCAAATGATTTTTTTATTTTATTTTTATTTTTTTATGGTTTTGCAAATAAGAACGCTGCCATTCCCAACTTCAGTCTTGTGAACTAGCAAAACTTGGACAAAATCTTGAAGGCTGAGGTGTTTGTCCACACAGATGGCCAACTAAGGGCGGCCTATCTAATCTTGGACTACATCCCCATTTCCAAGAGTTTCCAAGCGTTGAGGTGTATAATCAAGGCAAGAGACCCTCGCCTGCACCGGATCAATTTTGCTGCTCCAGGCTTCCTCACTGCTGGTCCTATCCCGAAAGGCACGCTCACCACTGATCCCACACTAGAGGGCATACCAAAAGTAGCCCTGCCCTTACAACGTTCTGCCGAGGAGGAGGCAACCTTGTCCTAACCTTCAATCAAGGGAGAGGGAGTGATTGTTGAAGCCTTGGATTTTGAAGGATCTGAAGACGACTTGCTACTAACTGATCGCCGTGCACTTGTCCTATCCCGTACTCTATAAGGAATTTGACTGATAGGTGGTAGGTAGATGTTACTGCCTTCCAACTGTTAAAAGTTGGCCTTCCAATGATGGCGTTATAAGAAGACGAACAATCCACCACAAGGAAATTCACTTCCTTGGTTATTTGCTGTGGGTATAATCCTAACACCATAGGTAATGTAATGTTGCCTACAAGTTGCACTTTCATTCCTCCAAATCCTACCAAGGGTGAACATACTGGACGAAGTTGATCTCGTCTGAGCCTCATTTGTTGGAAGGCGGGGTAATGCAAGATGTCTACTGAACTTCCATTATCCATTAGCACCCTTTTAGTTGTATAATCTGTGATGAGTAAAGTGATGACTATTGCATCGTCATATGGGTGATGGATTCTTTCAGCATCCTCGTCCGTGAATGTAATGGTTGGCTAGTCTGTTCCCCTCGTCCTTGGTGATCATCCATAGAGTTGGACATTTTGTACCACCTTGAGATACGTCTTTCTTGACTTGGAAGACTGCATAACCCTTATTTCTCCAAGTGGGGGCTGTGATGACTCTTCTACCTTTCCTTTCAACTTCTTTGATTTATGATTTCTTCCAACGAAATGCCTCAACTTTCCCTGTCTGATAAGATTCTCTATCTGCTGCTTTAAATCATAGCATTCATCTGTGTCTTGCCTATAGTCTCTATGGAAGCGACAATATTTGTTCTTTTTGCGCTTATTGGGATCTCTCTTCATCTTCTCTGGCCACTTCAAGGATGGGTCGTCCTTAATTTGCATAAGTATTGATTAAGTGGATCATTCAAGGGCGTGTAGTGCTGACTCCTTCCTGAGGACGAACTTGCCTTCCTGTTGTCTCGATCCTTCTTCTCTCCTATCCAGACCTTCTTTGGACGAGGACCCTATTCTGGATGATGCGGGAGATCTACTTCCATTCGCTCGGCTTTCTTCCTTTTCTTGGCTGTGATTGCATCCTCTGCATTCATGAAGCTTTGGGCTGAATGGACGAGTTCAGCCATGGTTTGAGGCTCTTGCTCATAGAGTTTGTGGATGAATAAATCGGAATTAACTCCATTATAGAAGGCTGTCAATAACAACTTGTCGTCCATCTCGTCTACCGTCAGGGCTTTCCTGTTGAAGCAAGTAATGAAGGATCGTAAGCTTTCATTTTCCCCTTGCTCTATGGTTAACAAGCTAGACGAGGAGCGCTTATGCCTTTGTCCTTTGATAAAATTGTTGACAAACAACTTACTCAATTCTTCGAAAGAACTCATAGTGTTTGGAGGTATCTTGCTGAACCACACTCGTGCTGGCCCTTTAAGGGTGGTAGGGAAGGCTCTACACATAATGTCGACTGGAACCCCTTGAAGGTGCATCGTAGTCTTGAAGGTTGCGATATGATCGCACGGGTCGTGTGTTCCATCGTACGAGTCCAAGGAAGGCATCTTGAACTTAGAAGGTAGGGGATGACTGTTAATGGAAGCCACGAAAGGGGAATCAATTTGATGAACTAAATCATCTACGAGATTCGCCCTTCTAATGTTCTCCCTCATCTCGTTCATGGCCTTCCTCATTTGATCCATCTCCCTCTCCAAGTGTGGCACTCTTCGTGAAGCGGTACCCTTTGACTGGTTCTCATGCTCAGCGTTTTCTCATTCTCTAACTTCTTGACTCTGGGCTTGTCATTCCACATATCTTTCATGACACTATCTCCTTAGAGTAATCTCCCTGGTCAACTCTTGATTCTAACGGGTTAATTCAGCCATGGCGGCCGCCATGGATTGCACTTGTTGTATGGAAGGCGGTTGCATGACAGGTGATGATTGGCGATCATGGTTAGGATGACTAGAAGCGTTCCCACTCTTCTGGTGGCCTGGACTAGTGGCCATTGATCTTGTCCGAACCATGGAGCCTTTTGTCAAAGAAAGATAAATTGCAAAACGCAAATTTAATCTTTCCCACAGACGATGCCAACTGATGATGCAAAAAAAATCAATAAGTTGAATGCTCCGGGCTTCAATGAACTAGTGATTGTTTAGGAGGCGTGAAAAGAAAAAGACACAAGATCAAAGGTGATCGGGATGAACCAGCCAAGAACCCTTCGATGCTTAAGTTACTTTTTTCTCTGGAATGTTAGAATTCCAACTTTGGGAGTAGTGAGAACTTACCTCCATTTGATGTGGATGAGTGCTTATATAGTGTGCTTTGGAGTGGTTACTTGTCTCGTTACTTCCCCAATATTGTGGAAATTAGAAGGTTCAGACTTAACTTCCACAACCACTATAGAAGTTAGAATGTTCAATCTTATCTTCTACAACTGTCATTGGAAGTTAAGTACTTAGTAGGAAGTTATAGCGATGAACCAGGATCTTGCTTATGTTTCAAAATAGTAACACGTGGTCCGATTCACAAGCTTTTGTAGATAAATCTTTCTGGAAATTTCTTAAGTGTTGGGGGTCGTCTAGACGCTTTCCCGATGAACGACCCTTATGCCCATGGACGACCGTCCTACTAGGGATGGTCATTCCTATCTTTCTGACCTGGACGACTCTCATAGACGAATTGGAGTTTATTCAATTTTTAGTTCACCATCAGAAGAGATTCATTCAAATTGATTTAAAGGAAAACCTTGAACATTTTAAATTCTTTCGTAATCGGACTTATTAAAGATATGTATCATTTAGTTTTGACAGCTACAAGCTACCTACCAAAAGTTGAAAAGTTTATATTTTACTAAAATTTTATTATTGAAGTCAATTATTTTGATAGAAATCTTTTTTCACAAGCTTGATTTGGATTTATTCCATTATTTAAGTATGGCATGTGATCTATGAAATATAAAAAAAAGGGGTAAATTACAGTAAACCCACCTGTGGTTAGGTCTGTTTTCGCTCTGCCTACCCCTGGTTTAAAACTTAACACTTTGTCCACCTGAGATTACCACCGTTAGTCTCCTATTTTCCACCTCTATTAAGTCACATGACTTGTTAAAAAAGTAATTTGACTAAAACTATACAAGTATACTTTCTTGTAATTTGACATTTTTAATTATTCTTGTGACTTGTTTAAATATTTCCCATAAATAGTTTTATAAATTGTTGTGTAATGGAAGAGATTCATTCAAATTGATTTAAAGAAAACCTTGAACATTTTAAATTCTTTCGTAATCGGACCTATTAAAGATATATATCTTTTAGTTTTGACAGCTACAAGCTACCTACCAAAAGTTGAAAAGTTTATATTTTAATAAAATTTTATTATTGAAGTAAGTTATTTTGATAGAAATCTTTTTTCACAAGTTTGATTTGGATCTATTTTATTATTTAAGTAAGGCATGTGATCTATGAAATATAATAAAAAAAAAAAACAAATTACAGTAAACCCATTTGTGGTTAGGTTTGTTTTCGCTTTACCTACCCGTAGTTTAAAACTTAACACTTTGCCTACTTGAGATTACTATCGTTAGTCTCCTGTTTTCCACAGCTATTAAGAAAAAAGATAAATATGTATTTTTGCACAATTTTTATCTCTCTTTCCTCCCAAAACATAAAAAACATAAAAATTCAATACTAAACAAGATCAAAATGTGCTATTCGTAAAAAAAATATTATGCAATTTCTTAGAACTTCAACTTTTATTTGAACTTATCATCTCAAACACAAACAAACAACTAATTATACACTGAAAGCATGATAAAGCCTTATGAAAAAAGAAAAATAACATCTTAATATAAATTCAAATTTAGATCCAATTTTTACAGAGCAATGAACTATTTTAGATACAATTGCTAGCGAAAAGAAAAAGAAAAAGAAAAATGAGTCACTGATAGTTATGGACTCAAAAAAAAAAAAAAAAAAAAAATTCCAAGAGTGTATCAATTGGAAAAAAATTAGAACTCCTAGAGTCCGTTTGGATTGAGCTTATTTTTGCTGAAACTGAAAACTGAAAACACTATAGTGAAATAATTTTTAAATGTGTGAATAGTACCATGGGACCCATTTTTAATGAAAAAGTGGCTGAAAAGTGGAATTTGTGGGACCCATGAATAGTGCACATGTGCACTGTTCACGGTTGACTTGGTCAAATAGTGCGGCTGGAACAAAAAAAAAAAAAAAAAAAAGAATGGAACGTGATTTTCAAACGCAGACGCGCAAAACGCCAAATCCAAACGGGTACCTAATCTAACTCAACAACATTCTAATAAATCAAATCAAATCTCCTACTCCGCAAGTCCCTGCTAACAAAAAATTAAAAAACCCAGAAAAATTTTAAAAATCTAAGAAAAATTAGCAAACCCCAGTCTTGCCGTATATATATAAACCAATCATGTTTTGGAGTCCATTGCAATAAAAAACCCAGATAAAACCAACACAATTAATAAACCCACTCTTCACTCTCTTTGACCTCAAACCAAAACCTATAAAAAAAAAAATCGACGACAATCACGCCCATATTGTTCTTCATATTCCGTTGTCACACCACCGCCCATAACCACCCCCATCTAACCGCAACTCAGCCAACCTAACAGTAGAATCAACCACAATCAACACTTACCAAGTCAAATCATATCAAAATCCAACCAAAACTTCCAAATCTGAAATAAATCTCTAAACGCCAAAGAAAAAATATACAGAAGTTGCTTGCCTTTAATCTGGGTCATTGTCATGCCTGGAGAAGAGCCTCGCCATCAAGACATCTTAGCTGTTCTCGTGGGTCTCTTGCGCCGACTTGTTCTCTTAGATTGAAAATATGGGTTGGTTTCAAACTCTAACTCTCAAGACCCACAATACTATGCCTCATATTATCAACAATTTTCAATCCAAGAAAGGGTGGCTTGTGGTTTAGGGGTTGCAACAAGCGTAGAGAGATAGAGAGAAATCTATTTGAGTAGAGTTGTAAATATAAACCATTTTAAATCTTGTGTTAGTGTTCTCATTGAAGCTCTTAAAGTCTTCAAATATTTTTACAAAAATCACATTTTGATCTTGTTCTTTCTAATCTTGTTATGTTTTTTTGTGTTGGTAACGGTAAAAGTGATGGGGTAGGTAACTGCAAACTAACAATGGTAATCTTAGAGCATTCACATCGGATGGTCAAATGCCAAATATATGACAGATTTAGCATTGAAGACCAAAAACCCCCAACACCCAGACTTGTAAAAACCAAGTATTGCAAAAAAATTTGCAATTGTGAATTGCACTGTAACTCAATTGTAAAAAAAAAAAAAAAACTAATATTTTATTCAAACATTATCAATTCCTCTCTCTCTCACCGGTCACACTCTTATCTCCATTTTTTTTTTCTCAGTTCACTCATTCAATCCCTCCCCCTCTCTCGTCCCTCTCTTCCCTTTCATTTTTTTTCCTCTCTATTTTCCCTTGAATCAAGGGTTTGATGTGGTGGCAGATGGGTTTGATGCGGTGGAACTCATGGGTTTGATGTGGTGGAGGGTTTCCGTGGTGGTGGAAGTGTCGGTTGTGTGGCGGCGTGGGTCTGGGTCGGTGGTGCTGATCGGCGTGGTGGAGATCAACGTGGTGGGTTTATTGATTGGTGTGGTGGCGTGGTTGTCAACAAGATCGGAGTGATGGGAGTGATGGTTGTCAGCGGCGTGGGTTCCTCTCTCTCAGATCTTCTCTTCAAACCCATTTTCTTCAAACCCAAAACCCATGCACATGAACACCATCACCAGAGCCACCATGGCCGGACCCATTAAGCAGTGTTTATGTTTGGAGTGATGGCAGTGGCAGTGACTATTTTTGGGTGATTTGGTGGATTTGCTGCTGCTTTGTTCTTGGTTTTTTTTTGGAAAAATCTTAGCTGGGTTCTTAGTGGTTAAATAATGGGTTTTGGTGTGGTGGTGCCTGTTGTTGGTGGCGGTGTGGCTGAGAGAGAGAGAGAGGCAGTGAGGAAAAGTGACAGAAATTAGGGATAAAGGAAAGAGAGAGATAATTTTATATTATTTTTTTATTGTATAATTTATATTATTTTAATGTGTAGTATGGTAAAATAAAAGTTGGGATGTTGAGTGTATTGTAAAATGGTATGGTATAATTGATAAAGTAGTTTTTTGGAATGGTAAAATAAGATGGGATAGAATTCCCCGATGTGAATGCTCTTAGGTGAGGCAAAGTGTTAAACTTTAAATCACAAGTTGGCAAGATAAAAACAGTCCTAATCACAGGTGGGTTGATTTTAATTTACCCAAAAAAAAAAAAATGATAATGGTTGCGAAACCAAAGGCGGGCATGTAGTGATAATTTTTCATAGACTTAAAACTATTCTTCATCATTGACATCACCAATGGAGCCTATACTTTTTGTCGTGATATTAATATTACATCATTTATATGATAGAATGATGCTCTAAAGTTGAGAATTGAGATAGTGACATTTAAAAAGAAAAAAAGAAAAAAACGTGTGTATAAGTATTGTATTATGGTTCATTGTAGGAGGAACGCTTTACGGAATATTTAATGTTTTCTTTTAGTCAACAACTTGGGACAAAATGGGCTTTTGCCCTTTTTGGGCAAAGTAATCAGTCATTTGCCCTTCTTCCCAAACTAAATAGGGAAATACCCCTCTTTTGAAAATCGAGTTTCTTAAAATCGAGTTAAAAAAAAAAAATTTTCCGGAGCCCTATAGCGACGTTTTTAAGGACCTATAGTGACGTTTTAAGAACCTATAGTGACGTTTTATAACTTGATATTCATGAAATCGAGTTATAGGCAATAGAATTGCCTATAACTCGATTTTATGGATATCAAGTTACAAAACGCCACTATAGGTCCTTATAAACGTCACTATAGGTCTTTGAAAACGTCGCTATAGGGCTTAAATCGATTTTTAAAAACTCGATTTTCAAAAGAGGGGCATTTCCCTATTTAGTTTGGGAAGAAGGGCAAATGACTGATTAGTTTGCCCGAAATGGGCATTTGGCAATTTTGTCCCAACAACTTGTAGTTGAAGCTTTTTATTGACTTATATATTTGTGGTCGATGTTCTCTTAATTCACATCATAGACATTTCCTTCTTCCTTAGCGATTTGGATTGTAAAGCCATGGAGCACCTTGTTTCAAGCTGGTACAACGATCGATCCTTGCCAGAATCGTATATACTCCCACCAGAAGATAGACCAGGGATGCTCCCCCTAGGCAAAAATATTCCAGTGATTGATCTTGGGGCTCATGATCAAACCGATATACTTCAACAAATTTTGGAAGCTAGCCAAGAGTTTGGAATGTTTTAGGTTCCACCAACATCTTTTCTTTTATTCATTTATTAGACAATGATTTATTCCCAAGTGATGCTTGGCAACTTTTTTCATAATTTATACATTTGTATTATGCAATGATTTGTACCATGTAATAGGTGATCAACCATGGAGTCCCTAGCAACTTAATAGATGAGGCCATGAGTGTTTTTAAGGAGTTTCATGCATTATCTGCCGAGGACAAGGCAATCGAAACTTCAAAGGATCCCAATAAGAGCTGCTGCATGTATACAAGCACTCAAAGTTATGCAACTGAAAAGTTTCACTTCTGGAGGGATGGATTGTTACACCATTGTAATCCTCTAGAGAAATACATCCAATTTTGGCCTGAAAAACCACCTAAATATCGGTAAATCCTCATAGTCATAGACATGTTAATTTGTTCTTTCATGCATTTTACCCTTTCCAAGTAGTGGCTTGATATTTTTATATATATGAACAAAAATGAACTACATGATGATGTTTCATGTAACCTTTTTCAGACAAGTTGTTGCGATATATACAGCTGAATTAAGGAAGCTGGGCTTTAGGATTTTGGAGTTCATTTCTCAAGGCTTGGGAGTCAACCCTGATCATTTTAGGGGTGAACTCGGTGAAAATCAAACAATGTTGGTCAATCACTATCCGCCATGCCCAGACCCAAGTTTAACCTTGGGTTTGTGCAAACATAGAGACCCTGTTGTCATTAATATTCTTCTTCAAAAAGATGTATATGGACTGGAAGTCTTCAAGGATGAGGAATGGATTGGTGTTGAACCTATTCCTTACGCATTTGTGGTTACCCTAGGTGTGCTGATGCAGGTATATATATCTTCACAAGCAATAACTATATATAATACTAGCGTTATTCCCGCGCTATAAACTTTTAGAATAATTTTATTGAAAAACAATAAATTAATAATCACTTGAGTCTACATCATATAAATTGTATATAAAGTATTGTTCTTTGGATTCAAGCAATCACACAATATACATATTTATATGAAAAAATTTCCTAAATTTAATAATTAAAAATCTAAGGAAACTTAACCAAAGATTTTTCATTTGCTAGAATATTTGTAGTTACATCTAAAATGTGTTATGCACTTGAAGAGTATAGACTACATAGTATTTTGTTTTTCAAACCTTTATTTAAAGTTAAATTTTGATACACTAATGGAGGGAAAATCTCCTTAAAAATGAGTGGAGTCGTGAAAATTTAATATTAAATGAGTCCTAAGGGATAAAAAGGATATATAAGATTGTAAGAAAAAATTATTAGTTCAAGCAAATAGTTGATGTGAATTCCTTTTCATGATGTAGATTTAATATTACTTGCTAATAGCAATCATGATCATACTAAACATGCTATGTTTAAAATTTTATGGATATTGATATTTGTAAAAACCAAAATTAAAATTAATTATAGTGAAATTAAAAAAAAAGTTACATGCTATTATGTAAGACAATTTCATTCGCACACATATAATATCATTAACAACAAAAACAAAATTGAGAAATAGTAATATAAAAATTTTACTACTCAAGAAAATTAATTTAATCTAATAACGCACATATAAACATAACACAAATACAGATGGAACCCTTTATGTAGAAGAGAATACAAAATTTGATAATTCTTAAATAATAAATAGATAAAGCATAAATATTTATAGAGGTTTATATAATGGATTTCATGGATTTAAAATTGCATTTATGACTCATAAGCAAAACCTTAAAAAACATACAAAAAAGAAGAAGAAGAGAAATACATACCTGTAATAGTTTGGATGGTAGATTTGATAAAGACTTCTTCTATGGATTTCACAAACATCATATTGCCTAAGTAATAAGAAAAAGAAAAACAAAGGAGTGTTAGATTTCTAAACAATATAGAAATTGTAAGAGAATGAGAATTATTGATAATGGGGGAGAACAAAGAAGAAGAAGTTGTGCCTAGGAATATATAAGAATACACTAAAATATAGAATATATATATATATATATATATATATATATAATTTTCAATTGTGAGAAAGTTAGATTTCTAATCATTCTAGGAATTATAAGAGAAGAAAAATTAACTTAGGATGTATGTTTATCCAAAAAAACAAAATTGTCATATATAGATTGAATGAAAAAAAAATGTTGACATCAATGACATGAACGTAATGTAAAAGAAAAAAAAAAAAAAAAAAGTAAGTAAATGTGAATGATGGCAATAAGGAAATAGAATAGATTTTTTTTTTTTTAATTTTTTTTTTAAAGTTATAATCATCTTAATTTAACGTTATCTAAAAAAGAAGAAGTTAAACTCAACATAACTTTATCCAAAAAAGTGATAAAGTCATAGAAGAAAAGTTGATAAAAACAAAGAAGATGATTTATTTACAATTTGCTGCAATTTGAATTAAAAAAAAAAAGTCATACAAATAGTATGAAAGGAATTTTTTTTTTTTTTTGATATGAATGTAACATAAAAAAAAAAAATGAAGAAAAAATAACACATGATTGATGGTTGTACAAAAAGATGCATAAGAAGAAAAAGTTAAACTCAACATAACTTTATCCCAAAAAATGATAAAATCATAGAAGAAAAGTTGATAAAAAACAAAGAAGATGATATATTTACAATTTTTTTTTTTTTTTGAGTTAAAAAGAATTGTTGCAATTTGAATTAACATAAAAAAATAAAGAAAAATATAAAACACGATTGATGGTTGTACAAAAAGATGCATTATATATATAAATATTTTCATTTTACGTGTAGTGTAGTAATTAAAAAATAATTAAAAAATAAGAAAGTTGCTGCTATTTTTATAATACACTATACGTAGAAAATAGGGATTAGATGGATTAGATGAAGAATTTGGATTGTAATCAAATTTAGATTTCTAAAAATTACATATATATTTCTAAAATCTAAAAATATTCCTGCAATTTGGTGACGCCACTTAGAGCAACCACGGTTTCTAAGCCAAACTTTTATTATATAGTATATTTCTTAATTTTTAACCTTTAACTAGTGAAAACTATTGCTCAAAAAAAAAAAAAAAACTATTTAAAAAACAAAAACTTGTGAAAAAGTTGATAGTCCATTTGATTTGTGGTACTTATTGTAATGATTTAAATTATGAAAGCATTATGTAAACAAATGCTATGAATACGGAATACCATTTTGGACTTTGCTCCAGTTTGTCCATTGGAACAAAATTTTTTGATACTCTATTTGGACTTACCGTTTCAAATTTATCGCTATATATATATATATATATTTATTGTTTTTATATAAATTAATGAATTTCATATATATTTTTTAAGGAAAAATCATATTATATATAATAAAAGTTGGGCTTAAACGTTGTGGTTGCGCCACGTGATTTCACCAAATTGCAGAAATTTTATTAAATTTTTAGACTTTTAAAGAACTAAAAAGGAATAGAATACTACTAGGACTCTAATTCATTCTTATCATTAAATAAAATTAAATTAACATTATTTCTTAAATTAAGGGATAATATTTAACATACAAAAATTTAATTTAGATAATATTTATCATCTAATTAACATTATTTTTTATTTGTTAGGATATATTTCTTAAATTAGGGGATAATATTTAACATACAAAAATTTAATTTAGATAATATTTATCATCTAAATTTTCAAAATTTTAATATTATTAAATTAATATTATTTTATCAGTCAAGCTACAAAACTTGATTATTAAGGGATAAGCACAATCCAATTTCTTCAAGAGGTGATTAATATAGATCTATCCCAAGAAACAATATATATCTCCAATAATTTGATAATCTCTATCTATTTGATAATTTCTATGTTGATGACATTTAAAATATATATATATATATATATATATATATATATATATATATATCAAAGTTCCTTCTGGTTATCAACCACGTTCTCTTTCTCTCTCTCTTTTTTTTTTTTTTTAATTTTAAATTTTTTATATGTTACGTTATGTTGAATCAACTCTTTTTTCTTTTTCTTTTTTTTCTTTTTTTCATTCTATTCATATGACCTTTTTTTTTTTTAATTCCAATTTTGATGGGATAAAAAAAACACATTGATTAGATATCTTTCATTTCAATAAGATTTAAATGAATTATATTTCAAATGGAACTCTACCAATATATATAACCCTATATATTATTTTTGGAGTGAAACTTATTTCAATAAGTGAATGCCTAAATCCCATGACAATGCAGGTATGCATTCTTTCTTCTTTTATTATTATTATTTTCATTTTGTTTATTTTCTTAAGTGTTATTATTGGTTTTTTATCTTCATGTGATTTTAATTAAAAAATTCAAAATATTCGAAAACATTGTCAAGTTTTTAAAGGCTCCTTCTTTGTTTTTGTATTTTGTTTTTATTAAATTGATTAGGATTTGTGTATTGGTTGCCTTTTGTTTAAACTAATTTTCTTAGCTTTGATCTAATTTATATGCTTAGGGTTAGGGTCTTAAAATTAATGATTAAATATGGTTAGAATTAATAGATTAATTTTAACAATTTTCTTATTTGATTTTTATGTTACATCAAATTATCAAGATGTTCTACACATGTATTCTTGAATTATCAACTTTAATTTTAATTTATAATATTTTCAAGATTATATTAATTTTAGATTTATCAATTGTTTATTATTTTTTTTTATAAATAATTATCAATTTAAAATTCAATTTGGAATTATCAATTTAATTTAGTTTTAGGAAGAAATCTTAACCCTTATTTTAGTGAGATAATTATTTACACTTGATAATTTTTTCTTTTATCTTTATTGAATCTATTAAAATATATAATTATTTATACATTTATTTTATAAGTTTTTTCATAAAACCGTGCAACGCACGAGCCTATAACTAGTCTCAAATAAAGTGAGCATATTGTTATTAACAAATTTCAATTATTGGTTAAAAAAAAAAAAAAAAAAAAAAAAAAAAAAAAAAAAAACTAACATGAGGGGGTATTTGTAAAGAAGGAAATTTCTTGGAAGTTCCTAGTAGGTGGTAACCCTCTCGAGAAATTATTATGTAAACCCGAAGTACAAGGTCAGCATGCCAGCACATAATAACTTGCTTACCTCAACGGGACTGCCAGCTCAGGTGCTTTATTAACATCTGTTAACATTTGGAAATTTTTTTAGTTTCACTTTTAATTTGAAAACAGGGGCGCTCCTTCCTTCTCTCAGACTCTCACATACGATTCCTCTCTTCCTCTCCCATGAACAACGGCTCAAGTACCATGGGCTGTTCCTCTCTCATCTCCGTCAGCATCGTGGGAGTTCACTGTGCAGCCACCTTGCCGTGGTTGGTTCGGTTCGTTCTCTGATGCCGTTTCGGTATTCGTTTAAAACGAAAACCGATCTAGCCCAAACGAAAATGAAAGCCCCTCCGAACTCTTCTTTGAATGGGTGAATCCACTTTCCCTTTCTGTTGGTCAGATGAAATTCCTAGATTTTCTTCTCCCACAAAATTTTCTGCTATAGGTATTCTTAATTGTTTATTATTTAAATTTTTATTTGTGTTTGCTTGTCTTTGATTTCCTTTGATACCCATGTTCATCTCTTTGATGATTATGGTTAGTATTTGATGGACTGATGTGTCTTAAATTATTTTTGTACTGGGTATTTTAGAATTCATGGCTAATTGACTTTACAACTCTGACTCATTCCTTATGTACTCCGATTGTTTGATAAAATTCCCCAATGAAAAGACTGTCATTTTTAAAGAATTTTGGTATAGACCTTCATGAAACTTGCTTATTACCGTCAGAAAAGCTTGATTTAATTATCATAATTCATTCTTGGACATGTTATTGATAGTGCTTAGACATATTGGAGTTCACTTGTGATGTTTATTAATAACTGTAAATTTCACTTATGCTATTTTGTATTAATCGTGTGATGAATATATATATTCATACATTATTTAGTGTTGATATTCAATCATTATGCAAAAGAAGTTCAAACTTTAGAGAAGCAAAATGAGCAAAGGTGGAAAGAAAGGTTTCACAACTACAAAAATCTAGAAGGATATTTCGATGGATAGCTGAAAAATATGTCTGATGATGCTTTCATTTGTGGAAACAATTATACTTTCTACATTGAAGCCTTGCTGCCTAGCTTTCTTTTAGGAATCCTTTGTTTTTACTTTTCGGTTTTCATCTACCAAAGTGAATTTGTTTTTAGATTGCTTTAGTTTGAAATAAACTACTTTTTGTACTTACAGATTTACTCAAATTTGACTTGGAGCCCATGGAAAGTTATGTACTAATTTTATATGCTTAGTTTCTTGTTCTCAAGGATTATTTACTTTATACATTTTATTCATTTATTTTTCTTTAAATTAGTTTGTCAACCACATAGAAAAGTTGCAAAAGTAAGACATGAGCAATGGCCACTATGAACTAAGTAAGAGAGTTCATAAGGTATTTTTTATTATAGTTGAAGACAAGTAAAACTTATTATTACAGTTGTTCTCTACTTTGAAACTGGAATTGCAATGGTGCCAGTAAAAAAATTGTCATGAGAACACTTATTCTTGTAATGTCTATGATTTTTGAACTAAAAGAATGTCTCGTCTTATTTTAGTCTCTTGTAACTTTTGGAAGCATTTGGAGGAAGTGCATATTATGGTAACACTTTTTTGATGTGGAATTGTCCAATTTTAATGTAATAACCTTCTAATACATTTAGAAGATTTGTTGAATTCCATGATTTTTTTCCCCCAATATGGTATAGAAAGTAAATGTGAGAATTGTGTTATTATGGTTAATGGTCTTGCTTCATAGTCATGACTAACGGAATTACCCTATAATTAACCTAATAACCAAATCCAATAATTCTTAAAAATAAAGTCAATAATAGTCGGCAATGAAGATACAAACTCATTGGGTCCGTTTGGATTGAACTTATTGTTACTGAAACTGAAAACTGAAAACACTATAGCAAAATAATTTCTAAATGTGTAAATAGTGCCGTGAGACCCATTTTTAATATTTTCTAATGTATAAACAGTGCTGCTACAGTGATGAACAGTGCATGAACAGTGACGGAACAGTGTATGAACAGTAAATTTTTTCTCCTGAACAGTAAAATCACTGTTCATACGCAGAAAAAAATAAAAAATAAAATAAAAATAAAAAAAGAACTGAAAACGTGTTGCAAAACGTAGACGTAGGATTAAGTTGAATCCAAACGCCCTCATTATATTAAGAATTTTGAAATTACAAGAATTTACAAATTCACATTGCATATGTACTTTGAAGTTACAAGAATTTGTACTAGACATGGAGGGGAGAATTTTGGAAATAATCTGAATGCTTTATTATTGAAATCTCATCCTTAAAAACAATGTTGGTTACAAGCTAATTATCATCTGCATCACAATGACATAAAGGAACCACTCCAACTAGGTTATCCAAGTTGCTATTCGTCTGGATCTTCTGCTGCAAAATATTCATGCTGCAACGTCTGCTGCAAAATATTCATGCCACAAAGATAAGCAACACTTCACAACATTATATCACAAAGGAGGCATAAAACTCAATCCAAACAGGAATGACAAAAATAAAAGTGAAATAATGTAATTTTAATTGACATAAAGACAATAAATTCCATCAACTTATGATTTTGACTAACAATTGATTTTGATACAACAACCAATACACTGTTACTGAGGCACAGAAATATAATTTACAATACAAGCCCTCAAGTAATTCGCCTGCTTTACATTAATCCCAGCTATACCTAAATGGAACACAAGGCACTAATATCACTCTCCACTGATCATAGCTAACTGAAAAGGGACCCTCTTAATTTCCACAAACGTCAAATAAGAATTTTGAGTTTACAAGGCTGCATGTTAGCACTTGAGTAGTCAAAACTTTACATGATAGCATAAACAATAAGAATTTTGAGTTTGATACTGCACCTGAGCAATGTTTTTGGCAGAGATGAGTTAAACCATAACAAAAGATGCATGCCACCCTTGCTTTAGGCCAAATATTTCTAGTAAACCATCATCAGCATGGACCTCATCAAAGCCTCTCTGGTAATAAACCAAAAAAATATAAGAGTAAAAGTAAGCATCCTACACTTGGAAAAAACACTCTCTGAAAAATATACTTTCACCAAGGAACCATCAATTTGACATTTGATTGTAGAACATACTTGCATATACAGAGTAACAAAGACCAAGTAGTTGAGAAACAAAAGAAAAGAAACAGGCACTTACCCGAAATATAGCTCCAAAGAAAAATAATAAAAGAACTTCATAACAAATTTATATAAAAAAAAAATCAATAAAGAAACAAAAGCTAAGCATTGCCTCCTTTCCAAAGGGAGGAGGTGCAATTTGAGTACAAAAGATGCATTTCCATGCATTGTTGTAGCATATAAATATAAGAAAATACATCCCTGAAAGGGCTGATAAGCTACATTAATTTACTTACGAATTTCGGTAATACTCTCACAAGTACTTAGGCTTTAAATAAATGGAAACTACTAAATCAATAATAGATTCACTGCAAAACATCAAATACTTCACTCAAAAAAAAAAAAAAAAACTTATAGCACTGCAAAATAAGGATTTGGCTCTGTCTCAGAAAGCTAGACAAGGATTTGGCTCATTGTGGCCTAAGAAACATTTAAACAAACACTTTATATGCAATAAAAAACATATCATGAGCCATGCTTTATATAATGACTCACCAGCCACAAGTTACTTCACAAAATTACAAACCCAACACCCAATTGGGTAAAAAATGCAAATCCAAAACACATTACAACCTAAACCCCAAATTACATGTAGCCTCACTAGCCACAACTTACACGACAACATTACAGATCCAAACACCCAATTGGGTAACAATTACAAATCCAAATTGCATTACAATCAAAACCCCAAACAGTAGATTTATCCCAGAATATGAGATTCAAATCATCAATAATTACAGTATAAGAAATTTCCACAAAAGATAATTTTAAAAAAATTGTACTCACCGCTTACGCCTTTACGGATAGCTATACTTGTGAATGAGTCTTGGAGCGATGGATTAGAAGAGGAAATATCTTGATAAGGACCATACAGAGAAGAGTTCGAAGGGGCTTTCGTTTTCGTTTGGGCTAGATCAGTTTTCATTTTAAACGAATACTGAAACGGCATCAAAGAACGAACTGAACCAACCACGGCAAGGTGGCCGCACAGTGAACTTCCATGATGCTGACGGAGATGAGAGAGGAACAGCCCATGGTACTTGAGCCGTTGTTCATGGGAGAGGAATCGTATGTGAGAGCGCCCCTATTTTCAAATTAAAAGTGACCTACTGGCATGCACCTATTGGCTGGGAGTAGCTAACCTTGTACTCTAGGACTACACAATATTTTCCTAACTCTCTTTACCCATTTTCCAAGCCGCCCATGTAAAAGCAGTTCACATCGTCAATTTATTTCTTTTGTCCCCTGATTCTCACCTACTCTTCAGGCTTCATTATTCTTGTATTTTGTTCTTCTTTCTCTCGCATCGCATCGTCTGGTTCAGTTCTTTCTTCTTCTTCTTTTTTCTTTTTTTTTTTTTTTTTTTTTTTTCATTGTGTCTATGCTCACTTCATCTTATCCAGTTCTTTTATTTATTTATTAGTTACGGACCCCACGCATTGTACGTGATAATATTTTTAAGGTAGTCTCATTAATTTTTTTCTTCAATTTGGAGTTGAAGCAAAAGCTTATGAATTGGGCATCACATTTGCTAAAGATATGGGATTTCATGAGATTGATCTTGAGGGAGATTCTGTTCTGGTTTCAAATGCTATTGCTGGCATTTCTCCTCCTCCATCTTCGATTGCATCAGTTGTGTATGGAATTAGTTCTCTGTTAAGTGATTTTCGTAGATTTTCTATTTCACATGTTGGTAGGAAAGGTAATCAGATAGCCCACTTGTTAGCAAAACATGCTCAGGGTGTTGAGCAATATGTTGCTTGGATTGAGGAGAGCCCTTGTTTCTTAGAACATGCTCTCTCAACTGATGTACTTGTTTCTAGTTTATGTTAATGGAATTTTAGTTTTTTATCAAAAAAAAAAAATGTAATTCATAATCATATTTTCATTTATTAGAAAGATAATAAAAAATGTAATATATATAATTTCTGTTGTACCAAAATTAAAAAAATACAATAAAAAACACCAAGAAAAGTATCTAAAAATTAATAAAAACTCAACAAAACTACAATTCAAAATAAAAAAGAAAGGGAAAAATAAAAGATTGCAACTCTTTTCCTTAAAGAAAAAACCAAGAGTATTTCAAAGGGGGAAAAAGTAGAGAAATATTTTTGAAAAAAGAAGAATTATTGTGTTAATAATGTTATAATCTAATGTAAGTATGTAACATCTAATCCAACAAGTGAAAAATGAAAAGATAAATATATAATTTCAAGCACAAATTTGAATTTGTTTTCTTAAAAATCTCAAAAAAAAAAAACACTAATAAGATAAGGAAGATGAAAAAAAATATAAAATATTCGTAAACGCTTAAAACAATTACTTAAGTATATATCTAAGAACATCATATAACAAAGACATAAAAATTTTCTACTAATTTTTTAAACGAAATATTTACAAAAGTGAAAGAAAACTGCACAATGACCATTGTCTTCAACTGCACTAACTGTTTTTCATCAGCTTGTCCAGATTATCCTATTGTGATCCAAATAAACTAAAACCTAATAACAACACAAAATATGAACAACAAACACCATTCATCAAAAAATGTTACAAAAAAATAATAATAAAAATACTTGAATCAAGGAACACATATGAATTAGTCAACAATAGGACAATGAGGGTACAAACCTCTAGTAGGAGATCCTCCTATCAGCAGTTATCAGGTTGTATCTTTTCTACCATCAATGATTAAGTAAGACCTGCAAATACCTTTTTCTATAGACAATTTTTAAAAAATATTTTTATTCTTCATTGATTTCTTTTTTCAGTTATAAACAAACAAAAGTAGATTTCTAAAAACACAAATATTCATCAATTTAAGGCGTAACGATACAAGAAAATTGAAAAAATTGAAAAAAAGAAGATACAGAGAGAGAGAGAGAGAGAGAGAGAGAGAGAGAGAGAGAGAGAGAGATAACCTTTTTTTGTATGAGAAAAATATGCATAGAATGAGAGAGAGTGACAAATTTATAGTAAGAGGATGGAATAAGAAAACCCAAAATAAATAAGATAAATATGCAAAATAATATTTAAAGTTAAAACCACCCAAGAGGAATATATATAGACAACACTTTTTTTTTTAAATTTTCCATTGATTTATTATTTAGTTATAACATCTAAATTAAAGTAGATGAATATGTAAATTTAAAACCACCTAAGAGGAATATATGTAGACAACACTTTTGTTTTGATTTTCCATTGATTTATTATTTAGTTATAGATGAATATATAAAGTTAAAACCGCCTAAAATGAATTTGCAAAGCCAATATATTTTTATATTTAATATTTTAAAAAAAGCATTTTTATATTTAATATTTTAAAAAAGGTTAAAGGTAAAAAATAAATATGAAAAAGACTAATGATGTGGCTAATGAGATGACGGATGAGGTGGTTGAACAAGAGCGTAGCAACAATAAATGCTACGCTCCAACTTTTAGATATATACAGATTTGTTTGTTCATAACCTCATATATATCACTAGATTAAGCACAAAGTGCGTAATGGCCAGGTCTTTAATTTCAGCTAGTATTGACCAAAATTAATTGAAACAATTCAGAATGGGCAGAAATTTGATTTGAGGTGGAATTGAGGGCTTACTGTTCTGGTTTGCATTCCGATATGAGATTTTCCATCCATTTCATCTGGTTGAAACAGAATTCATAAAATTGATGTGAACAATTGTTGGGTCTTATATTAGTTGTGTATCAATTAAGTCAAATCTAAGTTATTTACACAATTACAAAAAGCTCTAATTATAACTAATCTTTTCGAATATTATATAAGTTGTGACAAATAGCATTACATACAATAAAAAATATAAGACTTGCTTTACCTTTTTTATTTTTGTTTTTGTTTTATTTGTTGTCGTTTTTTATTATTATTTATTTTAAATCTTCAATATGCCTACTGTAGGGTCACCTTTTGCAGCCCGAGCCCAGGATATATGGGATCTTGGACCAGTGAGCCTAGTACAATAAATTTGTAGAGAGTGGGTCAAAGAGCTAGGCTTTAGTGCGTGGATAACAGTTAACATGGTGTTCATGACAATCAAACAGAGAGGGACTGAATTTATCAAAGAAGGTTGGTCCTCGGCGCAATTGGAGGAGCTTCTTTTTTGGTATCTCTTGGGTGGTAGCCGTCCCATTTTAGATTGCCTTCTTCCCCTCATTTTATACTAACTTCCACCCTCTCTCCAATGTCCACGTGTAGATTTAGATTCATAGTGCTTGATACTTGTCCCATCAGCCCATCCCCAGAGCTGTTGGGAGTTGTTGTAAAGGCTAAAAAAGTATGGCTCTGTTAGGTACGGAGTGCTTAACACAATAATTGCTGCTTTCCCTTAAATATTTCCATTCTTCTGTTGTCCTTTTCTGTCTTGGTACTTATCATATTCCATGGAATGACCCAGGGTGTCATTCTCAGTAGTAGGCCATTCCCTTTGTCCTCGGCTAGATGTAGCCGAGGAGGGGTTCTTCCCATGGATTGGGCCCTTGGCCCAACGTATATGTTGGTATGGGCTCCCTGGTCTGTTACCCCCACAATAGCCCCTTGGGATTCTTCTTTTCTTCCCCATGGGAGGAAAAGAGGATCTCGATTTGATAATAGTTCTTTCGTGCCCATTTTACACTATGTCTGATTGTAAGATGTCCTTTTAATTTATCCAAGTTGCGCTCTTGCCATTTCGGTACATGAGGCGCGCTTTTATTATGGTCTTTTACGAAGTGACGCAAGTCCGACGTTTAAAGACTACTTTGGAAATTGAGTGAGATTTATCTCGCTTGTAATTCTTTCTTTGAGATTCGGGCGAATTAATTGCCATCGGGTTTGCCTCCTATATAAGACACATGGGGGAGGGTCGTTCTTCCTCATTTACAGATCTTTGAGTTCTGCGGGAGTTTCAAGCTCTTAACTCTTCAGACGCTCCCCAAGACCCCTCCAAAGTGGTGTTTGAGGTTTAGGGAATGAAGTGGCCAAGGGTAAAGGTGAGGATGAGAGAACCAATCCCACTTCAGAAGCCAAGGATGTCGCCAAGATTCAGGATGGCACAGTTAAGGCAAGGGAAGCTGAGGCCAAAGACACTTCCCCCTTTCAACCGCGCAAGAAAGAAGTCTCTCTTCCTTCAGCCAAAACCCGAAGCAAGTGTAGATCGCATCAGATTTTTGGTGCAACAAAATTTGGGTTTCACCTGATGCCGTGTATCACGTGTGCGCAGATGTGGAGACAGGCCAAGGCTGATCAAGAGAACCAACAAGGACATAGGTAGGCAGGTGTTCTGTCTCCTAGCTTTGATAGCAGAACATCTTGCAGCTAGGAGAAGAGGGGTCCATCAGACGCTCTCGCTTCTTCTTCTTTTCGGCAGGCTTGTAGTGTTTCTTTGCCTCTGCCTTTGAATTTTGCTTCGGCTTTGAGTCAAGTTTCACCATTGTTTTCATAGTGAATTGGGCTTCTTCTTTCTCATCGCCGATACCATCCATACTGGCTCGATTGCTGCTAGAACAAGATTGTGGACTTACCGTTCCTATGGACTGCTTTTTATAGTTAGCTTTTGAAACAGGCTTGCCTAAGCCCTTTTGTAGACAATGTACTTTTCCTTTATTTAATAAAAAGATAACCGCATTTTACTTTACAAACTTTTCCTTTTCTGCAATAATGGCTTCATGAATGGGTGTGTTGGTGTTTTTCTTTCAAATAGTACCTTAGAATTGATGCCATTGATGATAATGAAAAGTTGTTACCCTGAGTTTATCAAAACGAACGGGCACCTGACCACTAACTTTAAATAAGTTAACCATGTAGAACTAAGCAGGAAAATAACCATGTGCTCTATATATTGCGAACAGTGCAACCATCAAAGAATGTGTAACTTAAAGTAAGCAGTCCGAGGGGACCACCGGGTACTAAGGTTCTTTTCAACATTTACGATGATGTTATAGCGTTAACTTCCCTTAAGCATCTGGTCCGAGAACTCAGGCATGCGTTAGGTTCAATTTAAGCACTTTAAAAGTTGTCACGGATTGTTAACTTTCTCACATCATCTGGTCCGAGGACCGAGGCATGATTGAGTTCGGTTTAAACATTTAGAAAGTTACCAGTGCATGTTGATCTCCACAAAGCAGGAAATTCGAGGACCCGACATAGTTCAAATGACTTCAAGAGATTGTGGTGCATGTTAATTTCCCCAAAGCAAGAGGTCCGAGGACCCGACATAGCTAAGGTTCTGTTTAACCGCTTCAAGAGATTGTGGTGCGTGTTAATTTCCCCAAAGTAGGAGGTCTGAGGGCCTGACATAGCTAAGGTTCTGTTTAACCGCTTCAAGAGATTGTGGTGCGTGTTAATTTCCCCAAAGTAGGAGGTCCAAGGACCTGACATAGCTAAGGTTCTGTTTAACCGCTTCAAGAGATTGTGGTGCGTGTTAATTTCCCCAAAGCAGGAGGTCCGAGGACCCGTCATAGCTAAGGTTCTGTTTAACCGCTTCAAATGACTCCTGTGCTTTGATTCTCGGCTTCTTTCTCTCGGCGAATCGGGCTACTAGACCCACGAGAACCAGCCCCTTGACAAGTGTACAGACAAGTGTACGGGGCATGTACTTGATGTCAGAAGCCCCTAGAACCGTGCCCCCTCTTAGCAATCCTCCCCACGTAATCAGTACTTCGAAGTGTAGACCTGAGCGGAAGCTGAGTTACGACAATAACTATGTGTTATTGGAAATAATTTGGAAGCTTTCGTGTAGCATGCGCCACCGCTAAAATGGTCTTTTCGAGGGATTCTTGTTGATAGGAGCTTGATCCCACCATGATTAACCGTTGCACTCACTAACGCACAAGCTCTCCCCACAGACGGCGCCAATTGTAGGGTCACATTTTGCAGCTCGAGCCCAGGATGTATGGGATCTTGGACCAGTGAGGCCGGTACAATAAATTTGTAGAGAATGGGTCAAAGAGCTAGGCTTTAGTGTGTGGATAACAGTTAACATTGTGTTCATGACAATCAAACAGAGATGGACTGAATTTATCAAAGAAGGTTGGTCCTCGGCGCAATCGGAGGAGCTTCTTTTTTGGTATCTCTTGGGTGCTAGCCGTCCCGTTTTAGATTTCCTTCTTCCCCCCATTTTATACTAACTTCCACCCTCTCCCCAACGTCCACGTGTAGATTTAGATTCATAGTGCTTGATACTTGTCCCATCAGCCCAACCCCAGAGTTGTTGCAAGTTGTTGTAAAGGCTGAAAAGCATGGCTCTGTTAGGTATGGAGCGCTTAACGCAATAATTGCTGCTTTCCCTTAAATATTTCCATTCTTCTGTTGTCCTTTTCTGTCTTGGTTCTTATCCTATTCCATGGAATGACTCGGGGTGTCATTCTCAGTAGTAGGCCGTTCCCTTTGTCCTTGACTACATCTGGCCGAGGAGGGGTTCTTCCCGTGGACTGGGCCCTTGGCCCAACGTATATGTTAGTATGGGCTCCCTGGTCTGTTACCCCCACACCTACTACTTAATATGGTTCAGTACCTTGGGGGGAAAAATCTCATCTCTTAAAATAAAATAAAATAAAATAAATCAAAAATAGAAAATCAAATTTTTTTTATAGCTAAGGTTAGTCATAGAAAACCACCCTAAACTTTGTGTGCCTACACTTTGCAGCCAAAACCATGTATACTTATAATCATAACCCCAATTGTCATAAATTTTTTAAATTGCATCTCAGAACGTGATTGACTATCTAAATTAACGATCGCATATAGTCCATAAAATTTAGTGCATTAACTGACTACAAGAGCAAAAAAATGTGGCTTGCATTGTTATCATTAATTTTAAAAATCAATCAAGGGGGATGCAGTTTACAAAGTTTGTTATAATTAAGGTGGTGATTGCAAATTTACAAAGTTTAGGATGCAAAGTTTAAGTGCCATAGTTTACAGTGGTTTTATGCAAGTAACCATCTTTTTCTCAAAAAAAAAAAAAAAAAAAAAAAAAAAAACTTATTTTTTTAGTTATTTCTTAATAATAATAGTTCTTAGAATTGTGTTGCATTGAGTTGTAGATTATTAGTAATGGGAAGCTGAAAGCTGCTGAACATCGAGTGGTGACAAATTCAAATTTAGCTCGGACAACTGCTGCCTTCGCTCTTGATCCATTTAATGAAACACTTATAGAACCAGCAAAAGCTTTGGTTGATGCAAACAACCCCGCACTCTATAAGTCCTTATCATACAAAGACTTTCTTATCAAATACAGAGCCGCTGCCTCCTACGGTACAACATTTGAGGAGCTTTTAATTGATTAGTGGTTTGAGAATAAAAAAAGCTATTTTACTTTATCAATAAATGTATGAACATTGATAATAAAGAAGCAAACATTAGTTAGTTAATACAGTTGTTCAATTTACACAAGCCTGAAGTTAAGTGCATTGTCATGATAATCTGCATTTGAAATTGGTTTTACATTGCACTAATATTAAGGTTATTGTCATTATCGTTTTTATGGATAAAATTTTAGTTTCGTGAACACCAATTGAATATAAAATTTTGAATGCATTGTAATATATTATGGATTGGCAACAAAATAAAAGCAGGTTATGAACATTGATAATAAAGAAGCAAACATTAGTTAGTTAATACAGTTGTTCAATTTACACGAGCCTGAAGTTAAGTGCATTGTCATGATAATCTGCATTTGAAATTGGTTTTACATTGCACTAATAGTAAGGTTATTGTCATTATCGTTTTTATGGATAAAATTTTAGTTTCGTGAACACCAATTGAATATAAAATTTTGAATGCATTGTAATATATTATGGATTGGCAACAAAATAAAAGCAGGTGATGGCCATATAAATTAATTACCCTTCTCCAGTCATTTATGCTATGTTTGGTGAGGGTGAAAAATGAGAGGATGTGAAATGGATGAAGGAAAAAGAGAGGAAAATGTCATTTTCTACCATTTGGTTGGAGTGAAAAGGTAGACGAAAGAAAATGGGTGGATGAAGTTTTCTACCCAAGCCACCATTTTGTCCCCCTTCCAAATTGGTAAGAAAAGAGAAGAGAAAATGGCAATGAGAAGAAAAGTACAATATTACGTCCACTTTACGTTCTTTTACTTTGTGCCGGTCTGATCACTTGAAAGGAAACGAAGGTATGAAAAAGAAGTTTGAGTTGTTAATATAACAATTTCGCTAATAGTACAATGGGGGTGTAGGGAAAGTTGGTGGTGTTTCAAAGGAGAGTGAAGAAGAAAGTAAAGAGAGTTTTGCTACTACTCCTACTAGTGGAGGAGAAGAGAGGAGGCCTGCCAACATGCCTTTGGTGAAAGTGGGTGGTTTGGAGCTTTATCTTTCGCTGGAATATTCTTCTCGCCGCTGCGATAGCTACAGAAGGGGCTGTGTCTATGACCCTGTCTTTGGAATTTGCTGCCACTTCTGTAGGTTTTGTTTATGCCCATACAGTCTCTCCATCAGTTTGAATTTTTGTATAATGGGTGATAAATAAGATAGGATGAAATGAATTTTACTTCTCTTTTTTACATAGGCTCTCAATTACTCCCCTCCTTCATTGTTGTGACACATTCTTTTTACATAATGGCATCTGTAAAGTTGTGATTTACAACTATATTTTATGTTGACTTTATTTCATGACAAAAAGTGTTGGAATTACATTAATTTATTTCCTTGTATTTTGTGGGATTTTATTGTATTGGGTTTAGTTTAATTTTTTTAAGTGTGAGCGAAATTTAGAAATCTATGTTTGATTGTTGTAAATAGATCTTCAAACTTGTCATGAATGATTAGTCAATAGTCTTGTTTGATCTTGATACGTACATAGACTTGTTCCTATATATCTCCTCACATTTACTTTTATGTCAAAAAGCTCTACAAACGTCTATCTCTAAAAGGAGAAAGAGTTGAAAAGTCTTGTTTCGAAAACTAGTTTGACTAGGAAAAGGTGAAGCAAATTGTATTCAAAATGTGTGGTGCTAAAGCCATAGACTTATTCATCAAAGAAATATAAAAAATTTCATGGCATCGCTGCTCAAAAATTGAGTTATATTAATAAAAAAGTATGAAAAATGGAAGCCGAATAAAAAACTTTCAATCAATGTAAACACTTTGGTGGAGGGTCATATATGTTCATTTCTACTAGTGAGATAGGTCACTTGACTTCATGCTAGTAGTGTATGACTTGATTGAATTGATCATTGAAGCTTTATACTAGACTATGGACTAGTTCATACTTGATTCACGCACACAACACACAAGTCTAATGTTCAATGAATGCCTATTTGATTTGTGTGATTGTAAGTGTTCAAATGTGATATGTGTGTGCTCAATCATATGTGGATCAAACCAAAATTTTTTTGATCATTTTATCTATTTTTGGAAGTGTTTTTATCACTCTTTGTTTTTAATTTTTGTACTTAATTTGTTTTTCAATGTTTTAAGCTCGTTTTTGTGTTGAAAATAAGGGTCAAAGTCTTTGGCGAGTCATTCGCGAGTAGTTTGCGACTTAGCTGCAAGTCATGAAGCTGAAAAATGTATTTTTGGCATTTTTGGTCATCAAACAGAGAGTTTCGCAAGTAGCTTGCGAGTAACTTGCAAGCTAGCTACTCGTGAAATTCCCAGATCAACTATTTTATGGGTATTTCGTGAGTTTTTGGTCCAAAACTCCTCATATGATTCTCTTGTGACTTCATCCTCTCCAAACCCTCTTTTTCAAAGCTTCTACATCAAAACCCAACTAATTTCAAGTGTTTTACATTCCATAAACATCTCTAAGGTAATCTTTAACACTTTTAATTGTTTTTAATCCTTAGATTATGTTTTTGGGGGTTTTATGTTCATAGTTGGGATTTTCTCAAATGGAGGTTAGAAAACTTAATTTTTGTCAATTTTTTTGATTGGGTTTTGTTTTAAATGTCTATTTGCTTTGGATGTTGGCCCCTTGTGGCAAAAATAACATGTATTAAGGGTAGATTTTCACATGTTCATGCATTATTTATCATATATGTATAGTGTGTGCACACTAAGTGTTCGATAAAATGCCTCTATGGTATTTTTTCACTCTTTTGGACTCCGATGAGTACCAAAATTTGGGGTTTTTCATGTTTCCTCGTTAGGAACATGTTTGTTTCATTGGTTGTGTTTTACACACCTTGCCCCACATGTGCATCTCTCATGCTTTGTTCATGTATTGCACATAGCCACCTCTTGCATTCACCTTTGCTACCATTGTCATACCTTGGTCTATATCTTATTTCCTCATTCTTAGCATGTGATATTTTACTTTATGCTTTGTAGTATTTTGTTTTTAAGGTGTTTTGTCTTTTGTTTGATCTTCATTTTCTCATTCATTTTGCACCCCTCATGCATCATTACCCTTGTTCATATCTTCTTTTCTTTCCTTCCTTCCTCTTGATTCATTTGTCTATTTGTGACAAAATGGGGGAGAGTATACTAGAGAGTATACCAAAGTGTATCGCCATTTCTATATGACTCATGTGCACATTCTCAGGGGGAGAAATTCTATCTCGTGCACATTCGTAGGGGGAGAAATTCCATTAGGGAGATGCATTTACCAAGGGGGAGAAGACATTTTTTTTAATGAGAAAACCTTATTTTGTTTGTTTTTCTTTATGCTTGTTTTCTTGTTACTTTATGATGCTTTGAGTTATGTTTAGTATCTATGCTTTGTTGTTCTCATCGCATTGTGTTTATGTGTTGGACATGCATACATCCCTATGCCATTGTGCTTTATTGGTTTCATGTTCGGATGATTATTTGCTTTGTCATATGATCATTGTAGTTATTTCCATATGACTGTTTAGTGTTTGATCAAGTTGCTCTTTTGTTTCACATCATGTTTACTTGATCACTTTTTACTTGTTACATTATACTTGTCCTTTTATTGCTTGCTTTACCTTAAGGGTTTAATATGTTTTGTGCAAGTGTTTCAAGATACAAGTATTTTGTTCCAAGTTCATCACAGGTTTTAGATTTAGGTATAAGTGAGTTTTACCATTGTTTCCAAACTCACGTTTAAGTCTAAAGTCTATTATAAGATGTTTTTGTCACGGAATAGCCAAAGGGGGAGATTGTAAAGTTGTGATTTACAATTATGTTTATGTTGGCTTTATTCCATAACAAAAGGTGTTGTAATTGCATTAATTTATTTCCTTGTATTTTGTGGGATTTTATTGTATTGGGTTTAGTATTAAGTTGGTGAAGAATCAAGCTTGCAATGAAGATTAGTGCAGTTTCGCGATTATCTTGCGAGAAGCTTGCGAGTAAAGGAGCTCGCGAAAAGGCCACATGAGAAGTACATGCTGGAAGTTGAAAAGTCAAGTGCCAAGTTGCATTTTGCGAGTACTTCGCGAGAAAGGCCATCTCACGAGGTACCCGTGAAACTCTCTGCCTAAAGGATTTTAAGTGCGACTTTCTTACCCTTCACCCATACTATCTATACCCTTATTACCTATAAAAGTAAAGAAGAGGCTATTCAGAGAGAAAACCCTAGATAGGTTTCTATAACACACCTATCTTTTAAAGAGAGAGCTACTCATCCTTTAGTGAGAAATCATTGTAGTCTCTTCTCCTTACCTCTTCCATTGTTATACTTTGAGAGGAGATTTGTGCCCAAACACAACCCACACATATTCAGAGTGTAGAAAGTGTTTTGGAGCTTGGGAAGCTTTGGAGATTTGCCAAAAGAAGCCGGTGAGGCTTGGCGGATGCAATCGGGCAATATTGCAGGATCCAGAAAGCTAGTGAAGACATGACTCCGAAAAGTCCGTTGGTAGCAAGAGCTTGGAGGGCTCAAGTACATTAGGTAGACTAGGCTTGGAGGGTCTTTTGTTATTTGTGTACTTCAACTTATTCACTAGTGGATCAATTTTGATTTGGAGGGTCGCGAAGAGGTTTTTTCTGAGTTCTTCGGTTTCCTCTTTGATAACATGTCTTGATGTTATCTTGTGTTTGCATCTCTCTTCCCTACTCTTTAAGCTTATCATTTATTGTTCATTGTGGTTGGCTATGGCTTAGAGTAGTGTTATCGGTATATTGTGCTTATTTATAAAAACTAGAAAGAACAAACGATGCATCTTAGACATACTCCTATGTGCCTCAACAATGGTTTGAATGAAAAGAGAAGGTAAACAAATGGAGCCATCAGTAATAAGAGCATACAATAAGACACACCTTTCTATAAGAATAGTATGGATATAAGAGATAGGAAAAATGTTATGACAAGCTATCCTAAAGAAGATGTAACTAAGCTCAGTGAACTCAATTGAGTTAATTCTTGGGTCAGTTCCCTAAGTAATTGATCTTCCACATAGAAGGGTCATTACATCATCAATGGGAGGAGACTCAGTGTATGGAAAGGTAGGTCTAATCCAAGTAGTCAAGTAATGACCACCTGAATCATTAGAATGAATAGAGAGATTCGCATAGAATTCTCTAATCAAAGTAGTAGGGGGACGAACAAAATTAGAACACAAAGACAACCAATTCCTAGATTGTAGATTTCTAAGAACAAAAGTGAAAGCTCAATTAGTGTGAAAACACTAAAGCTACCCCCAATTTTAAAATTACGGCTAGATTGCTTTTACTTTAACTTATATAAGTACGGAACAAGAGTAAATGAGTGCAATAAACCGGTAACACTACTCTAAGCCATATGCAACAACAAGGAGAAATAAAATCAAAGCTTAAAGAATAGGGAAGAGAGATGCAAACATAAGATAACACTGAGACATGTTATCAAAGAGAAAACCGAAGAACTCGGTGAAAAACCTCTCTACAACCCTCCAAGTCGAAAACGATCCACTAGTGAATAAGTTGGAGTACACGAATATCAAAAAGAACCTTCAAGCCTAATCTACCCATTGTACTTAAGCCCTCCAAGCTCTTGCTACCAACAGACTTCTCGGAGTCTTATCTTCACTAGCTTTCCAGATCCCGCAATTCAGCCCAATTGCATCTGCCACTCAATGACTTCTTCCAATGATTCCCAAAGGTACCAAAACTTCTCTCAACACTCAGAATGGGTGAGGTAAGTGTTTGGGCTAAGAACCTCTGAAGGATGTATATATGGAGAGGTAGGAGTAGCGGAAAACCAAGAGAAAATGTGTAGATGATTGTGGGTATGACAATCTCTAACTCTCAAGTGTTTTGCTAGGATTTTCTCTCTGAAAAGCACTCCTTACATATCGTGGGTAATAAGGGTATATATAGTGTGGGTAAAGAATTTGGTAAAGCACTTTTTCATTTTGCCAAACAAAGAGTTTCGCAGGTACCTCGTGAGTTGGCTTTCTCGTGAAGTACTTGCGAACTAGACAGGCTGGCATGAGTCTTCAACTTCTAGTCATGTGCTTCACACATGGCCTTTTCGCAGGTTGCTTTACTTGCGAGCTAGTCGCGAACTGCACTGATTCTTCTTTTGAAACCTGATTTTTCACCAATCTCTCACAAATAAATCCACATAAATACAAGGAAATGATTGAATGAATTACAACCAAATTTGTCACGGAATTAAAGCCAACAAAGGCTAGTTGGAAATCACAGCTTTACAAGAAGGATCTAATTCATCTAGATTTACTTGTCTTTCTCTCCAAATAGACCTATACTTAATCAAGGTTTCAAAAAGTTTTTCATTTTCAGAATTTGGAAACCTAATATGATCAAATTCAATTACAGGAGCAAAGGTGGACTCAGAGACTTTCTTGGCTTTGGTTTTAAATTTTCTACCAACCTTAGGATCCATAACCAAGATCTAAAGAAAGGAAAAACATAAAATAGAACACAAAACAAAGGGTAGACTACATTAGAGAGAGATGAGACAAATATATATATATATATATATATATATATATATATGCAATCTTCAAAATCTATATGATGCATGATGCAGAGACACAAGTGATGCATGAACTAATGCATTAAAAAGTATAAGGTTGTTTTACTCTGTGACCTATTGCACTTTCACCATTTTGATGTAACTGCCTCATTCTATATTGTCATGACTTATGTTTGAAATTGTGTACGATTTCTATGGTTTACATTCTGAATCTAATCAAGTTGATATCTATCATTTGTGGTGGTATTGTTGGTTCTTTGCTGTGTTCCTATTCTCTTGCAGATGTCTCGTCGATCCTCTAAAGGCAAAGATGTTGTAACTGATGATTCATCAACCCTGATTGCTAAACGGACTCGACTCTCGTCTCAGCCATCCAAAGACTCTAATTGTGAGAGATTTAGAACCCCTCTTACCTCACACATCTACTCAAACATCTTTGACAGGTAATCTCCTATAGTGGAACGTGTGGTTGAGTTTGACACCTTGGGGACCACTTTTGTCCCTCGGATCTTTGAGTCAAGAGATTGGGCAAATTTTTTCGGGAACTTTGATGACCCAATGGATGAACTGGTTAAGGAATGCTATTCTAATACAAGTGACCTTGGAGTTGAACTAATTTGCTAGGTCAGAGGAAAGGAGTTTATCATCACCCCGAACTCCATAGCCGATATTCTCCACATCACTAGACCTCAGAATGTGGATCTAACTCCGTATGATGATCGAACTCCAGAGATTCAAGACATTCTACAAGTTCTTGGACCTGACCATGAAGTCTCTAGTACAGGCACATCCATAAGCACAGCCAAGTTTGCACCGGAGTTGACCACACTAAAGCTGATCATGTTCTCCGATCTCTACCCGTTGTCCAACACAACCTTCATTAATCTTGGAAGAGCACTATTTCTTTGTGACCTAATTACAGGTGCCCCCATCGATATCTGTGCCCACATCTTTCAAACCATGAGGAAGACCGCAGTTAGATCAGCAGCACGAGGATGTATTCCATTTTGCAGTCTCATCATGAAGATCATTCTTCGTGAAGGTATCAATCCTCCCTCAGATGGAAAAATGATGACCCGTCTTCATCCAATTTCCTTGTTCACTTTACAAGCCAGCAGAAGTCATTCCTCTAAAACACCAAAGAGTGCACATATCTCTCCGGTTACTCCATCTGCTCCTGCGTCAGAGACACATGTACATACCACCCCCACTTCACATGTCTTTCCTAAAGTTCAACAAACTAGCACTCCACAAGTACAGTCTAATCATCAAACTGATAAAGTGGGTAGCATGCTTGAAAGTAGTCAGAAGCGCATTGACGAAATGGTGACACTTCTCTACTCCACCAACAACCATGTTCAGATGCGACTCGAGTCCATGGAGAATCAGCTAGAAGCTATTCAACAAAAGTTAGACGACAGCCTTTAGCTATTCGTGCCAAAAAGGGGGAGAGCATTCAGTAAGGGGGAGAAAGCTCAAAGGGAAGTGTGCATAGTAATAGAGGGAACACACATACTTTTGTTTTAAGACTTATCCTTTAAATTTATAGGTTTATGTTTTTGGTTATTTAGTGTTACTATGGGTTTGATACACTGTAGGTTTGGTGTATTTTTGTCTCTAACTCATAACTTATAAACTTGGTTTACTCTTTATATATATATATATATATATATATATATATATTGTTGATGTTATTCAGTATATATTGTGTTTTGTACCCATGTTGCTTTTGTAAGCTTTTAGGGTTATCTTGTAGGCTTTATGGTTTGTACCATGCTTTATGCAAATGCAGCCTTTATGCTTTTGTTAAATTAGTACTTCTATCTAAATGTCATGCATTTTCTTGTTAAGTACTGTCACTCTTGTGCCCTTGTAGGATTGTTCCTAGATGCATATACCCAGTGTTTTATGCATTAGTTGAGTGTTGGGCATACAAGTAACTCGCATTGTTCTTGTTTGCTTGTATGTTCAAGTGTTCATTCCAAGTGTGAATGAGCATTGTGTTCACTACCTTGTAGTGATTACTTGGTTGATCAAGCCACGGTTTGTTTCTTAACTCCATCTTTGCTTGATCACATATTGCCTGTTTCATATGCATTTCATGATTTTCTGCTTACAATGATCATGGTGTATTGTTGTGTTTCAGGAGTTTCATGTTCATATGATTCAAGTGCTTCACAGCTTCTAGAGTTAGGTGTGAGTGAGTTTTGCTCAACTGTTCCCAACTCACATGTTAAGTCTAGAGTTTGTTTTAGGGTATTGTCACGAAATAGCCAAAGGGGGAGATTGTAAGGTTGAATTTAATCAACCATCTAATTGGCTTTATTCCGTGCCAAATTTGCTTGTAATTCAGCAATTAGTAACCCTGTATTTAGGTGGGTTTGTTGTAAGGGTAGTGAGTGAGATAGAGTGTTGAATGCTCAAGAGTGTGCAAAAAGACAGAGTCTCGCGGCTGGATCTCGCGGGTGACTCGCGGCTGCAAGCCGCCAGATGCAGCACACATGCCAAGCATGCCAGAAGATGAACAGTCATGCTAGCTAGAGCACTACAGGACAAAATAGGATAACTAGCCATTCGATTATCTCGCGACTGGATCTCGCGACTCAGTCAAGTCGCGAGGCCAAGCCGCGAGCCAGCCCTGTTTTGAAAAACCTGACGTTTCACATTCCTCTCTCACCCTAGTATATATACCCCTTATACCCACAAAAGAAAGAGAGCTTCCAGAGAGAATTTTGAGAGAGAAACCCTAGAGTAAAACAAGATTGATTCATCTACAATCTTTATATAAGAGTCTCTTCAAATTCCTCAACTCTCTTCCTCTCCATTGTCAAACCCTTGAGAGGCATTTTACCAAAACCTTGTTCTCACCATATTCATTACTGTGAGGGGGTTGTTTGGTGTTCTGGGAAGCAGTTAGGAAGGAACCAATCTACATTGGTTGATGCTATGGTCAAGTAGCGGAATCCGGGAAGCTAGAAAAGAAAAAGGTTCGGCGCAACCTCATTGGAGCAAGAAACTTGGAGGGCTTAGGTGCACTGGGTAGATTAGGCTTTGAAGGTCTATTGCTGTCCATGTATCCCAACTACATTTTCTAGTAGATTGTTTACCACTTGGAGGGCAGCGGAGAGGTTTTACGCCGAGGGCTTCGGTTTCCTCTTCAATAACACATCGCGTGTTGTCCTTGTGTTTGCATCTTCCTTCCCTTTTATCTTTGCCTTTTATTATCTGCTGTGGGTTGTGATTTTAATTTGGCTTAGATAGTTTTTCCAATTCTGGTTTATAGCTTTTGTTCATTTTCCGCACACTAGTTGTTTGATTTTTAAGCTTAAATTGGTTAATTTGTAAATTGGGGGTCTAAACGTTCAAGGGTGTTTTTACACTATTTGAACTTTCAAAAAGTTCAATTTTCTCACAATTTTGAAAATTGATCAAAGAATTAAAGTTTTATGAAAAATTCCCAATTTTTGTAAATAAAAACCCCAATTTTTTTTAAAAAAAAAAAAAGCACAAATTGATTAATTGAGCATCACAACAAGTATAAAACATGTTATGGACAATCAATTAAACAAAAACAAAGGTTTTAGCCAATTTTACCTAATTGAACAAAAACCTCAAATTCCTCAAGAACACATAAACCCTAATTTCAAAAAAAATCACAAATCATGAAAATTTTGAAATTAAAGCAAAGGAAACATGTTTATATCATGCATGAACAAAAACCCAGTAAACAAATTTGATCAAAACACCTAGAATCATCAAAAACCCAAAAAAAAAAAAAAAAATCCTAAGTTTGAAATTTTTGAAAAATTTGATGATTATGCATGTACAAATGTAAAATAATCAAAAAGAAAGGGTAAAAGAGTCTTACCAGATGACAAAGAAGAAAACCATTGAAGCTTTGACTTAGAAAAAGACAAAAAATTTGACCTAAGAAGAGGGATTGAGAGGAATCGAAGAGAAAAAAGAGAATAGAGCAAAACTGATTTGTCAAGCCTTAAGAATTCGAAATTTTCAAATTTCGATTGGTCGAGAAGAATTAAACATTGATCGAAGAAAGGCTTTTAAGAATTCGACTGATTGAAGAGAAATCAAAGAGGAATCGAAGTGGACAGAGAGTTTTGGCCTAAAAACTGAGCTTTTTCGATCGGTCGAGAAACAAGTTTGATCGATCGAAAACATAAAAATCTGGAATTTTTGAAATCCTTGGAAAAATTATGCAGAAACATAATGAAAACTATTTTCGTGATATGAAATGCATACAAATGATCCCAAAAGATTTAAAAGAATTAACTAATATTTTTTTTTTAATTTCTTTTAAAATTCATCCAAATTCAAGAAAAATGTATTAAACATCACAAATAAGCAATTTAAGATGGCCATATTAGTTAAAACACAATCATATGTACTATGCTTAGCAAAGAGTTGTGTGTCGTAAGTGCAACTAGAATGTGTACAAAGCACTGAAAATGTGATATGTTGATAGTAACCAAACAGGTGTTCATGATTGGCGAGTTCAGTGGTGAGATGATTATTTATGCCTTTCTCCTAGGATATTTTAGTCCTTACAATCAAAAGAATGTGACATCAAAATCAAGATCATTTGTGTTAGGTTCTAAAAGTTTAGAACAATTGGCAAACCATGAGCACAAACTTGTTTAGGAATGGATCTTAGAGTCTATAGATTTTATTAGACAATGCTCAAGGTTTTACAAGTCATAACACAAGAACATACATGCTGCAGAAAGAAGAATTCGAATTCAGTGAAATCCGACCGATCAAAAATTAGATCCGACTGAACGAAAATCGCAGACATGAAATTTCTGCAGAATTCTATTTCAGTCCAAACTCTGCTTAAACGTTTTGGGTTTCAAGTGAAACACTTCTAGTATATAAAGGAAAACCCTAACTCTGTTTTCAGAGCTCTTAGAGAGAAAAGAGTGCATCTTGTACCTCCAATTGTAGATCTAGCATTTTTGAACCCAAACCTCTTAAAAGTCTTCTACTGGCAATATTTCTTGAAGAATCTCAAGATCCGGTGTTGTAGAAGTTGCTGCTACAAGATCAACAAGTGAAGGTGATCTGAAACCTTTGAGTGGAGTCTCAAAGTCACAAGCAAGGGTGTGCTTGTGTTGCTATAAATCCAAGAAGAGAAGGAGTCCGTGATTCGGAGCTTGCACGTGGTCGTGTCAGTAATTTACTACATGGGGTAGCAATAGATTTAGGGTTAAATCTAATTGTAAAAACTTCAATTCTCTTATAGTGGATTTGGTTTACCTTGAGGATAGCTAGGTCAAATCCTCTCCAGGTTTTTACCTTGAAAAGGTTAATTTCATTGGTTTTCCTGGGTAATCATATCGTGGTGTTATTTACTTTTCCGGAACTTAGCATGATATGATTTATTTGTGTTTAACCTAGATCTAGAAATTAATCTAAGTAATCACTTGGCTAATTAATTAGGTTAAGCAATCTGTTTAAGGGGTCTAAACAAACTCTCAATTTGTTTAAAGACTATAAACAACTTACACAATAAAGCACTACATAGCACAAACTAGCAAAGTGCATAAAATAGCTCATCGAAGCTAAACATGGTACATAGTCATGAAATGAAAATTTCATTGGCCAACCTCAATTACATAATAAGTGATGTGTAATACAAATTTTTTTTCTATTATTTTTTATATTAAAAAAAAAAAAAAAAAAACTTAAAAACATCCTAAACAACCTAGAATGAAATGCATGAATGTAATGCAAAAAAAAAATCCTAATAAAAAACATTTTGGACAAAAGGATCGAGAGTTAAAGCATGAGGACCATGTCAAACAGACTCACTGAGATTGAGTCTTTTGCATCCACACTCTCTTAGATGCAAACCTAGTATTGGAGTTTCTAAACATATGAGATTGTTGATCAACTCCAGCATTGGCATAAAGGTTAAAAGCCTTTACCAATTCATGAATAAGTTTTATAGGATCTTGTGCTTTTGGCACAGACACTTTTTGTTTGGTTGCTTGCTTTGTGGCTTGCAACTTAAAACAGTTTGGACGAGTATGCCCAGCTCCACTACAAAAGTGACAAAACTGCTGAGGTTTGTGTTGTTTCTTACCTCTAGAATGTGTAGGTTTTTTGGGTTTTGTCTCGCTAGGATCTACCCTAATCTTCCTAGTAGCTAGAACCTCTTCCTTAGGTATCTTAACTTCTGGTTTAGGAATAGATACAGCAGGAACAAACTTAGTAGGAGTAACAACAGATGAAGAAACACTTTTAACAAACCCTAACCCTGTTTTATCATAAGTAGATTTTTGAACATTTAGCAAGTTATCTAGTTTAGAAGTTGAAATCCTATCAAGTTGTTCTCTAATAACAAATAATTCAGATTCTAAACTTCTAATTTTTTTCAACCAAAGACATGTTCTCAATCTTAACAGTAGTTATGAGCTCATTAGCATCAAACAATTTTACCAACAAATTTTTCTTTTCTTTCTCAAGAGTGTTAATCTTTTTCAAACCTAAGTTAACATTCATAGCATCCTTTGCTGCAATCTTGCAAAGCTTGTTATAAGCCTCTTAGAAGGGTTCTCATCAACAATTTCAGATTTACTTACTTCAGCAGTAGCAGTGAAAGGCATGAAATTTCCTTCTTGATCACTTTCACACTCATGATCAGAAACTTCACCATCATTAAGGGTAACGGCCATAACTTTTCCCTTTGATCTTAAATATGTAGGACATTCTGACCTAAAATGACCATACCCCTGACAACCAAAACACTGTTGGCCTAAAGAATTGTTAAAAGATTGAACAACTTTGTCTTTTGATTTTTCAGAAGTATTATTCTTAGTTGTTTCATTCTTCTTCACATTCTTAGGGTCAGCATTGTTTCGATTTCTTGCCCTTCTATTATTGTTTCTTAGAAAGTTTATAAAATTCTTGGCAAAATAAGCGGTCTCTGTAAAAGAGATTTCATCATCAAATCCACAATTATCTACATCATCAATAGATTTTAGGGCTATAGATTTGGATTTGCTAGTCCTGGGTAAGTCAAACTCATAAGATTGAAGAGATCCTACAAGTTCATCTACAGGAATAGTGTCAACATCCTTACTTTCAGTTATGGCAGTGACTTTGGATCTAAAGTCATCAGTTAAGGATCTAAGTATCTTCCTAACAATCTTAGGATGATCATATACTTCACCCAAGTTAAAAGCCGAGTTTACTATGTCATTCAGTTTGGCATAGAACTCGTTAAAAGTTTCATCATCTGCCATTCTAAAGTTTTCAAACCTAGAGATTAATTGTTGCAGTTTATTAATCTTTACAGCTTTAATGCCTTCATGCACAGTTTGTAGGATATTCTAGGCAGTGTGTGCAACCTCTACATTAGAGATCCTCTAGAATTCTTCCATAGAAACGGCATTGAATATTGCATTCATAGCCTTGCTGTTAAAGCTTGCCGCTTATTTTTGAGAAGTAGTCCATTCACCCACATCAATGGTAGGTCTCTCCCAACCTTTTTCCATAGATAGCCAAACTCTCTCATCTAGAGATTTCAAGAAGGCTTTCATTCTTACCTTCCAATAGGTATAGTTATTCCCATTGAAATGGGGAGGGATCACTGGAGAGTGATTATGTTCCATGACAGCAGGGGTCAAGGATCAACTCAAGGTAAAACTACCTAAACAAGAGCTAACTCGCTTTGATACCACTTGTTTGTTCTGTTTGGACCCATACAAACCAAATTAGTTTAACCTAATTAATTAGCCAAGTAGTTACTCAGATTAAATATTTAGATCTATGTTAAACTCATGCAAACATATTACTTAGTGCGGAAAAGTAAAGAACACAGTAATATGATGACCAAGGAAAACCAATGAAACCAACCATCACAAGTCTTCCAAGAGTCTTTAAAACGTAGTTAGGGTTTTCCTTTTATACTTAGAAGTGTTGGACTAAAACCCTAAATGTTTTCGAGGGCTTCAGCCTGATTTAAATTTTGAAAATTTTGATTTACTATGATTTTCGATCAATCGAACTTCACTGAACTTGACCTCTCCTTTTTGCAGCTTGAATGTTCTTGAATCTTGATTTGTACAATCTTGAGCAATGTCTAACACCTAAACTAGACATGTTTTTGTTCTTGATTTGCCACCATACACAAAATAGGAATCTAAACATTTAATCCTAAATCTTTAGAATCTAACAAATATTCTTCTTCAAAGTGAAGTATATGGGCTTCAAGACTTCAAGGATGCGGAATAAATTGGTGTTAGTAATCTGTCCTTTGCAAGTATGTACATATATCTTAGTATATAATAAACTTTTTTTTTTTTTTTTTTTTTTGTCTTCGTTGGAAGGATATATACTAGCTGATTTGTAACTGCAAGATGTTTAATTCCTGAAAATTAGTTGATAATCCATTTGATTTGTGGCACTTCACCATAATGATTTTGAATTGTGAAGGCGTTAGGTATATGATAATCTAAGTTATTTACATGATTGTGGGATACTTTAATTATAAGCAGTTTTTTTTTTTTTTTTTAATAATTTTGGGATATCATATATGAAAGTTAGAAATTGTGTGAAAACACAAAAGTTGTTTAGACACCCAATTAAAAATATGGCTAGATTGCTTTTACTCTTACTTAATCAAAGTGCAGAAACAAGAGTAAATGTGCGCAATGAACCGATACTACTCTAGTGTATAAATATGAACAACAAACAATAAAAGTAAAGCACAAGAGTAAGGGAAGAAAGATGCAACTACAAGATAACACCAAGACGTGTTATCAAAGAACAAACCGAAGAACTTGGCGAAAAACCTCTCTGCCGTCCTGCAAGCGGTAATCAATCCACTAGAGACTAAAGTTGGAGTACACAAATAACAAAAGACCCTCCAAGCCTAGTCTATCCCATGTACTTAAGCCCTCCAAACTCTTGCTATCAACTGACTTAACGAAGCATTGTCTTCTCTAACTCTTCGGATCACACAATATGCCCAATTGCATCTGCCAAGCCTCACTGGTTTCTTTTGGCAAATCCCTAAAACTTCCCAAACTTCAAAACACTTTCTACACTCTAAAAAGGAGTGGGTTGTGTTTGGGTACAAATCTCCTCTCAAGGTATGACAATGGAAGAGAGAAGGAGAAGAGGCTAGAATGATTTCTCACTAAGGATGAGTAGCTCTCTCTCTCTAAAAGATGGGTGTGTGTGTGTTGTAGAAAACCTATCTAGGGTTTTTTCTCTCTGAATGGCCTCCTTATACTTTTGTGGGTAATGAGGGTATATATAGTATGGGTGAAGGGTAAGAAAGTCACACTTAAAAATCCTCCAAGCAGAGAGTTTCACGAGTATCTCACGAGAAGGCCTTACTCGTGAGACACTCGAGAAATCCTCCAAGCTAGCATGACTCTTCAGCTTCCAACATGTGCTTCTCATATGGCTACTTCGTGGGTTAGCTTCTCGCGAGCTTCTCGTGAAATCCACTGATTCTTCATTTCATGCTCAATTCTTCACCAACTTATACTAAACCCAATACAATAAAATCCCATAAAATACAAGAAACAAAATTAAAGCAATTACAACACTTTTTGCCATGGAATAAGCCAACACTAATGTTATGAGAAAAATCATAACTTAACAACATAAATTGTGAAAATAGTATCATAATGCAAATATTAACACCTGATTTACTTTTAAAAAAAAAAAAAAAAAATTGTCATCAATATGCCTACTAATTAATATGGTTATTTAACTTTTATATATATATATATATATATATATATATATATATATATATAGTTATAGAAAACCACCTTAAACTTTAGGGTACTTACACTATCACTCCAAATTGTGAAAACTTATAATCACAAGTTACAACCCAATTGTAACAAACTTTGCAAATTGCATCCTATAGCATGATTGACAATCTATATCTATATATATCTAAAAGCTAAAGCGTAGCATTTATTATTGCTATGCTCCAGTTAAGCCACATCAGCGTCATGTCATCATTTATTTTCTTTTTTTCTTTTTTCTTTTTCGATTTATCGATTGACATTTATTGAGCATCTCCTTAAATTCAGGTGTTACTCTATGTCCAACTCTACTGTGTGTCTCTCTATTAACCCAGACCTTTCAGATGCTACTATTATATGGAATTTTGACAGTCACCTGCAGATTGCAACCTCTTCACCTCTCATTTCTTTCTTTATAAATTATCAGTTGTTCTCTTTCCACAAATTGATCAGTATGGCCTTCAATGGGATAGTTTCTTGAGTGTTTTAACCGTTCTTTCTATCATGACTTAAGTATATCTGCCAAAACTGATGCATATAAGAGGCAAACCTTAGTAGCCCAGGTCCAAAGGGTATGAACTCAAAATGAGTTTTGTTATTTTATTATTCTTATTATTTATTTATTTCCATCTCATTACTTGAAAAAAATAAAATATTCAATTTTGGGATTTCATGATGAATGAGTTTGAGTTTTCATGACCTCAAAACTATTCCAATATATTTTTTCTTTTTCAAAATTGATTTGAGTTTGGCATTTGATCATGTTTGTTGTAAATTGTTTTATGGTTTCCTTTCTCTAGGCTGCAAGAATGTTTCTCTCAATATGTTTGCTATAATATTTTTCTAATTGATAATTAACTTCAATGTGATGTTTTCATTTTGGTCTTTGTTGTATAGTAAGAGTGTTATTTATTTTCACCAAAGAGAAATTGCTAATGTTCTCTTTCTCCTGTCATTTTATATGATGAACTAAATTTCTTTTTTTATCTCTATTCCATTTGTCCACTCATTGACAGATGTCAACAATCAAGCCTCGCAATCACTAAAAGCTTTTTGTTCTATTGAAGATCATACCAATCAATTGGTAACCAATCTTTTCATAGAAACTTTTGAAGAAAGGGGAATATTTTGTTTTTCTTGGGTGGTGCTTGATAATTTACTTTTTATGGTTCAATACACAACAATTATATTAGATTTCCTTTTTCTTATATTAATAATTTGTTGTTTACTATTTAATTGGAATATTTTGGGACCCAAAAATTGTGAAAATGGAAGAGAAAGGAGAGTAGAGTTTGAATCTTTATTTTTTTTTTGGTATGGAACTTGGGGTCTAGCAGTTTAAATTTATTTTTTATCTAAATTTTTTAAATGAAACTTAAATTCTTCAAAGTACATTAGTTTAAGTAGACTGTTGTCTTATGGATGGAATTTTTGTGTTTTGGACCTTATTTAGCCTGTTTGGTTGATGAATAACTTTGTGGATTGTTTAGTTTTTGAGAAATTGTTTGGGATTTTAAGAGAGATATAATTCAAAGAACTAAATTCCTTTTGAATTCCATTAGTATCTAGCATTAAGCTAATTGTTGTGTGGGTGGAAAAATTAATTGGTTCTTGATTATTTAATATCTATCAATAATATTTTGTACATGAACAATAGTTGGGTTTGTAGTTTTAGATTTTAAAATATGTAATTTTTTTTCAACAACTTGATTTTCTTTTAGAATTTTCTCCTCTTGAATATCTAGAATACTGTGTACATGAGTATTAGACAAAACTTAATAATACTACTATACGCTAAGTTTTAAGTTTTGAATTTTGCTATTTCTTTCATTATTAAACACAGTATGATATAGTTGATGTGATCCAATGAAGGCAAAAGCAACTACTATTTTTGGGCATAGCAACTGATACAATCTGATAATTTTCCATAGCTATTTAAATTTCAAGAGCTGGAATGCTAATAGCCATCTTCTCCGAGGCAAGAACAATTGGCCGAGCTCAGCAAGTTTGCCACTAACTTTGACCACAACGTGTTGGAAAATTTTTATGAAATAATTATTATTGATTAAATGGCATTTAAGTGGAAAGATCAAATTAATTTATTTTTCATATCTTTTTCATTAGTTTTTTTTTTTTTTTACTAGCTTTTGAGATTTATAAATTACTTTCTATTTAACAATTAATTTCATATATATAGTGATATAACGCATGGTTTAATTGTTTTTTACCACAAACTTTAAGGCTTAGGCTGAAGAATTGATTGTCATGCATTAACTACTTTTATGACAGACGTTTTGAATTCTTTAAATTCATAAACATTACCTATACAGCTATGAAACAACGGGTAGAAAAAGCTACGATGCAATTGAAATATGGACTTAATTTGTTATGGCTACATCTGACCACATTATTATATGGATGTATGTGGTCATGTTAGTAAGATATAATATATATTCCTATGTTCTTAACTCACTCACTTACAATTTGCACCATTTTGATTCTTTGTGGGAATTCAGAACATTGATAAAATGAATGTAATGACAAGTGGGTCATTTTTATATGGATACATTAATAAATGTGTGTGGTGGATTGGACAATGGTGGAATCAAGGGCACATTATTGTTTAACAATTTGGTCTTTGATGGAAATTGGTATAAGTGGGGGTCTATTAAATCTGATCATTTTTCTTAAATAAGGTTTGTTTAAAACATATTTTCTTTATTTATTTTATTGTAAATAAAGTTTTGTACATGATGATCCTAACCTGTTAAACCTCACTTTAGTTTTTGTTGTTGTTGTTGTTGTTGTTGTTGTAGTTTTATCATTTTTTGTTGGCAACTAATGTTCAATTTTTGAGGTGAACAGAGATGAATAGATTATTTTCAATTAACAAATTATGGATTACAAAATAAATTATATCATATTACAAAATAATTATATATTCCCACGTATTGCGTGGGTTTGCGACTAGTTATAATTAATGATCATGTATGTGCAAGTTACATAGTTACCTTAAAAAAAAGGTGCAAGTTACCTTAACAATTTGGTCTTTGATGGAAATTGGTATAAGTGAGGGTCTATTAAATCTGACCATTTTTCTTAAATAAGGTTTGTTTAAAACATATTTTATTTATTTATTTTATTGTAAATAAAGTTTTGTACATGATGATTCTAACCTGTTAAATGTCACTTTAGTTTTTTTTTTTTTTTTTTTTTTTGTAGTTTTATCATTTTTTGTTGGCAACTAATGTTCAATTTTTGAGGTGAACAAAGATGAACAGATTATCTTCAATTAACAAATTATGGATTACAAAATAAATTATATCATATTACAAAAGAATTATATATTCCCACGCATCGCGTGGGTTTGCGACTAGTTATAATTAATGATGATGTATGTGCAAGTTACATAGTTACCTTAAAAAAAGGTGCAAGTTACATAGACCATAAAAATTTAGTACATGAACTGACTATAGGGCAAAATTGAGAATTTATTTCTTCACAGTCATGTAACTTGCATGCTATCATTAATTTCAACATTTGTTCAAGCTATGAGATGCAAATTGGAGTGATGAATGCAAATTTTCATAGTTTAGGGTACAAAGTATAAGTACTTCATAGTTTATGGTGATTTTTTTGTGATGAACTTTTTAATATATATATATATATTGTTTCTTAATTATTGCGTTTGAAATTATGTTGCATTGTAGATGTAAGGTTGAATTTAATCAACCATGTGTTGGCTTTATTCCATGACAAATTTGCTTGTAATACAGCACTTAGAAACCCTGTATTTAGGTGGGAATCATGTAAGGGTAGTGTGTGAGAGAGTGTGAAGAAATGCTCAAGACTATGCAGTGAAGCAGGGACTCGCGGCTGGATCTCGCGGGAGGCTCGCGGTTTGCAAGACACCAAAGGTTGCACACGCGCAGAGCATGCAGGGGAGCTGAACAGTCATGCCAGCTGGAGCACTACAGGACAAAAATCCAGACTGGCCATTCAGTTAGCTCGCGGCTTGAACTCGCGACTTAGTCAAGTCGTGAGGTCAAGTCGCCAGCCAACCCTGTTTTGGAAAAACTGACTCCTCGCATTCCATTCTCACACCAGTATAAATACCCCTCATTCCCACAAAATATGTGTGGCTATTCAGAAAGAAAAACCCTAAGAGAGGTTTCTTCAAAACACCCACCCAATTAGAGAGAGCTACTCATTCTTAGAGAGAAATCTTTGTAGTCTCTTCTCATTCCCTCTCTCATTGTCATACCTATTGAGAGGAGATTTCTATCCAAACACTACCCATACCCATTTAGAGTGTTGAGTGTTTTTGAAGCTTTGGGAAGTATTGGAAGATGCCAAGGATGGCAGATGCTATGGATTATAGCGGAATCCGGTAAGCTAGAAAAGAAAAAGGTTCGGCACAACCTCGTTGGAGCAGGAAGCTTGGAAGGCTTAGGTACATCGGGTAGATTAGGCTTAGAGGGTCTATTGTTGTTCATGTATCCCAACTACATTTTCTAGTGGATTATTGACCGCTTGGAGGGCGGCGGAGAGGTTTTACGCCGAGGGCTTTGGTTTCTTCTTCGATAACACATCGTTGTGTTGTCCTTGTGTTTGCATCTCTCTTCCCTTAATCTTTGCCTTTTATTTTCTGCTGTGGATGTGATTTTAATTGGCTTAGATTGTTTACCAATTCTGTTTATAGCTTGTGTTCATTTTCCGCACACTTCTTGTTTGTCATAAAGCTTGAATTGGTTATTTTGTATTTGGGGGTCTAAACGTTCAAGGGTGTTTTTACACTATTTGAACTTTCAGTAGATTATTAGTAATGGGAAGTTGCAAGGTGTTGAACATCAAGTGGTGACAAATTCAAATTTAATTAGCTCATACAACTGCTTCCTTCTTTATTAATCCATTAGATGAAACAAGTCCGCTATCTCATTAATAAAAAAATAGAGCAAACAACTCCAAATGCAAACCCATTGATTTTCTCTATATTCAAGATATAGTAAAGAGGGGTGAGATATAAGTCCAATTTATCCCCTCGAGCGAGGTGGTGGCTGATCCTATGACCAAGGGATTTTGACTCTAGTTAGAAATAGAGTGCATGTGGGCAATATAAGATTTATGGATTCAAAAATCTAGGTGGAATACTACATGCGGTTGCATAGACGAAAGGACCGGGGATTCCCAGAGAACATAGCTATGTTGCTTCTACACAACTTATACAGATTCGCCGATAAAAATTTTTAAGGAGAATCTTCATAAATATTGACCTAGAGAAAGTAAATAACATAAAAGTCAATGTAAATTGACACATGTTTGGTGTGTGTGGCTAAAGGACATTGGTGGTAGTATGGGCAGAATAAAATCCCGGAGGCATGTGTGGACTAAGTTCCACATGTCTAGTGCTGTTCACTTGAAATAATAGTGAATCGATAAGACATCTAGAGTCTACGGCAAGAAATATTGTATATGACAAAGGGTGTGATTAGTGGAGTGCTACAAAAAAACTGTCCTATATCAACTTTTTTCTCGGTGTTTTCAAAAACTGCCACTATAGGTCACCTATTATAACAATTTTTGTAACTGCCGCTATAAACAGAGGCCTACAACGATGCTTTTGTAAGCGCCACAATAGGTACGGTTGCCAGGATCAGGCATTGATATCGATCTATGAGAAGCATAGATGAGAATAAACATAAACCAATACCGTGGGAATCATAATATATGTTGAGTGTAGCTAACACCATTAGTTATGGTGTGATCAAGTGGGAGAAGTTAATGTACAAAAGTGATGAGTGATCACACCATAATCATCCTCACTTATGCAATAACCCCCACTTGGTTGATGATGATGCTTCACCAACGTTTAAGTAGAAAATATATTTAACGTTAAGTTAGTTATTAAATAAAGAGTTATGTCTTTTGTATAAACTTATCTTTTAACAAAGAAATGTGTCTTACCACCGCACACTCTTGGTGCGATGGTCACTCTACAAGTATAAATACTTGTGAGGTGTGAGAGGCAAGGGCCGGGATTCAAGTCTCCAAAAGGGAGTTTCACACATATATACACTTAGATTAGGCTAGAGTAGAATTCTATCTTGTAAAAAAAAAAAAAAAAAAAAAAATGTGTCTCTTACCAAAGGACATGAAGGAATTCTCATTCAATTATACTTTAGATTATTGATCAAAATTTCCAAACCCCTTACACCAGAAGGTAAATCTCAAATCCCTCTCTCTTTCACTACTTTCCTTTCTCTTTCATTTCCTCAAAAAGCAGAGTCCACTAAAATCAAAAAGAATTGGTAACAAAATGAACACCAAATCATGAACCATGGCTAGCCAATGCACCCATTTCAAGGCCTTGAGTTTTTTGGAAACCAGTTGTTCAGTTTTGAGTAGTTTTTAAGTGAGATTCACAATTTTTAAGAACCCATATCATTTTTTTTCTTCAAGTAATTAAGTTATCTTTGTTTTTATTTAGTTTTATTATAAATCACATGTACTAGTTTTGTTCTAATTTGTAAAAGAGTTGTGATTTTCTGTGTGAAGTGTGGTAGTGGTTTTGTTTTGTCTTTCAGTTTGTTGATTTGAGGATTTTTTCGTCTTTTGTTTTTTTAATAATTTGATATTTATAATTTTTAATGGGGAGGGGTGATTGAACTCCAGATGTCTCTCTTATAAACACAACAAGTACCAACCAATTGAGTTACAAAAACTCTTTACTATTTGAGTTAGGACGAAATGATTGAAGGGTATTTTGGTCTCATTAGAAAACTAAAAATTAAATTGTTAAGTGCCTTTCTTCTCCCTATAAAAAATTTGACAAAGTTTAGTTCCAAAAAAGTTTAGGAGTTATCTCCTTCAATATACTACCAGGTAATGATTTATAATACTATCCATGTGTATTATTTGAATATGTCACATGACTCATTAAAAAAATCATGTGACTAAAACTATATATGTATGTTTTCTCTCAATATCACAAATAATCAATCACAATATGTCAAAGAAAATAAACCACAACAACAAATAAGTTTATATACCTAACATTTTGAAGGTTATATTGGTAAAATAACATTTAATTAAATGGGTGAAACGAGTTCCCTAGGTTGGACATGAACACGACACATTTTTTGAATGAGTTAGTCGTGTCAACCCAAATATAACACGAACTCATTAAACCTCAGTCCATAACCTACTATTTTCATGTCGTGTTGTATTGGGTTCGTGGGTTGTGTAAAATTTAGCCACCCCTAGAACAAATAATGGGTGAGAAATGAGAATTAAACTCACTACATCATCTGCAACCATTTGGTCCACCTTTTTTCCCCCTTTTACGCAATCCCTTCTGTCACATAAAATTGGCACTTTCCTATATGATCAAGCACATCCCGAATTCATGAAACTTCCCTTAATATCATTAGTAACTTTTGGAGGCAATCAAGAATTCAAAATATGGCTGACTTCCATCAAGGCGGATTCTAAAATATGTATTGTTATTCCTGTCAACCTTTCCCTTAACATATACAAACAAAGGCTTTTTCTATTAACATGTTTTCTCTATCTCTATCACGAGTTCCTTCATTCTTTTGAGCATTACCATTAGTTCAAAGCTTTGTGGTATGTGAGTACATACAGCCAAAGCTTACGGTTGATTCTTGGGGGTGATCACTGGAGCCATATTGCACCAAGGATAAACTGCATCCAATGGAGTGAAATCACTTCTTAGGACAGTGGATTAAGTTCCACACCTCATGATGTAGCACAGACTACCATGGCCTTCTTGGACTCTTACGCGCACCTAAAATCATCGTGCAAGGCAAAAAGGCATTAATAGAAATCATGGGCCTCTGAATTGGAATCGCATGAAATTTGGCAGGCTAAAGCAAAATGGCCTTCTGAGCAATAGTTGTTGCTTTGCCACGAAATACCTCTTGAAAATGGAGAATTCCTTCATTTGGGTCTCGAAAATTGCAATTTTGCCGTTTATAGTATTTTTTGTTTCCTTAATAACCTTTTGCTCAAAAGTCAGAATAAGGTCCCGCATGCTTTGGGACGACCCTTAAAGTCTATAGTTTATGATTTTGCATTTAACTCAATTTTTCCATTTTTTGTAAATTTCGGTATTTTGTCACCTAATCGTGTAATTAATACGAATTAGAGTTTCAGACGTTTTTCTCAATATTTATATGGTTTGTAGCTGTCAGAGGCGAAGTAGATTATTATCAATAAAGTTGCAAAGTTTTTCTCAAACTTTTCTCTTGTGGATTCCAGTTTATCTCCTTGTGGATTCAGGGAACTCCTCATAGACTTGAGGTTTATTACCCAGAAACTAATAGTTTAGTTTCTGTCCATCAAAGAGAGCCTCATGTGTGCTTTCTTCAGGCTTCCACGACATCACCTCGGCTTTCAACCATCAATAAGTTTTTTCTCCTCCATTTTGCTCTTGGTTTGCTTGATTTAATCTCAAAAAAAAAAAAAAATTCCTTTTATTTTTATTACATTTTAGTCATATGATATTTTTAATTTTTTTTTATAAATTTTTTTAATTATTTTTATAACTTGTTTAATAAAGATAGTCTTATAAATCTTTGTGTATTGAAGAAAGAGATTCCTTCAAACTGATTTAGAAGAAAACCTTGTTCATTTAAAATTCTTTCATAATCGGACTTGATATAAGTTGTTGTCTTATATTCACACGATATATGGCCAAAATGGGCAAATGCCCTTTTCGCACAAAAAAATCCAGCCTTCCCTCTTTCTCAAACTAATTCGGGAAATGCCCCTCTTTTGTAACTTGACAATATAAGAGTCGAGTTTTGGGAAGAACTCGATGCATGTATAATCGAGTTTAGTGGAGATTTTTGCCATGCTAGCCAACCAGCGTGGCATTTTATTTATTTTTAATCCTTGAATAATTCGATTATCTTAAAATTGAGTTATATAGTGTTATAGCTGTTTTAGCCTGTCTTGGTGTCAGGCGTAGCCTTTTTGATTGTTTTAATATAACTCAATTACTTTAATGTCAAGTTATAAAGCAAACTCGCAATCCTTAAAATCGAGTTATTCTCGTATTATAGCTTCACTTCTCTTCACGTTCAGAGTGTCTTGCTTTCCGTCTGAACTGAATTCCACTCTGCTCCACAGATCCACAGCTGCTTTCAAACTCAACTGAAATTTGTATCACCTCAGGTAAAAAACTCACACCAGAATTTTATGGCAATGGTATTTTCATTTGATATTGTACTTTATTTTTATTTTTTTGGTTGAATGAGTGTGAAGTGAGTACATTGGTGTGATTTTGGGTGATAAGTGTTATGTGTGTACATTTTTTTGGGTGATGAGTGTTATGTGTGTACATTAGGTTATATTAGGTCTTTGGTGGTGTAAATTTTATTGACAAAAAATGAAAATCTTTAGATTTGCAAAAGTTGAATGTACATAACCATCATTGGTCAAACATTAACAACAACATTTTGTATTGCACACAACGTGTAGACATTAACAACAACGTCTAATGTTTATGGTCAAATGTGAGTGTTAGTATTTAATTTTTAGCATGTAATAGTACACAAATTTATGAATGTATTTGTCGTGTACCATCTTATGCAGCATTACATTATTTACCGATAGTTGATGCACACTGTTAACTTAATCATTTGATGTTATTGTATTCAGCGTCAATGTCTGGTTTTGGCAACCCTTTCATCTATAGGCCTTGCGATGTGTTCACTGCTATGGGTCGTTACTGGGTATTGGAAGATGAGTTCAGCTATCCAATCGATCCAAATCTACGAAATAGTGCAAGGGTTCACAATACCATGAGACAGGAATGGGCTTGGTTACTCCGTGAACAGGAAATGTTTTATGATGAGTTGGTTGGTTATAAGTTGCCAGTGCCTCGGCAACTCACATCGCAGATACCAAGAGACACGATCAACGAACTTCGTAAAGCATTGAACCGCATAAGAGAAGAAAATAATTGAATGAAGATACTTCTTAATCGATATTGGACCCAAGTCGAGATTTGAGAGTCAATGGAGTGTAAGTTGTACGAGCACGCACAATACATGCAATCACTTCTTGCAAATCCCATTTTTCAATCAAACGTGGAGATGTCAGATGAAGAGTAATCGTGTCGTGGTGTAATTGGACTTTGTTGGAGAACTATTTTCCTTAACTATGTTTTAGATGTATGTGTGTCACTGTTGTTGCATTTGTACTATGTAAACCTTATTATTGATTGTGAGGAGCATGCACGTTATTCGTAATCTTGATTATTCCCACTTAACACATAAAAGTTAAATATTCTCACACATGATGTTTTTCAATATGCACCTATGGCATAACACAGAAAACTTAAATATTCTTACACGATGCCACCAATATGCATGCATTGCATATTGAACAATAACGCTACTAACGTTATTAACTTAACCCGTAGACATAATACACACACCATATAAGCATTCATTCTGACAAGTAGTCCTCATAGTTGAGGACATTATTACATTCCGCCGGGGTGAGTTACCTATTGGTTGCGGCGGCCAGCTCTTCCGCAAGTTGTAGCATGTGATACCTGCACCTATGGAGTATGATAAGATTGTTCTCTTTTTTTTTTTTCTTTTTTTTTAATTTTAGCCACAACATGCTTATATTGGTGCATGTTTCACCATGGCAGTGTGAGCGAGATATGGTCGACAAGAGGCGCTTCGAGTCGCACGAGATCATTGTGCAGAGCATTGGACTCGTTCACGCGGAACTCCCACTCCCGCCGCAATCTGGCATAGTATTCCCTCTCATCGGAATCTCTCTCCCTTCTATAGTTATCTGGAAAATGAGATAGCATCCAATTGTGCATTGACATTGGAAAATGTGACTTCGATCTGTATGTGTAGATGTTTTGCAAGGGTAGATGTAAATGGGACTTTATATAGGAGTTTTGCAAGGGCAAGTATTCACATGGATGTGACTATATGTAAGGATAAGTATTCACGTGAATAAAGATGATATGACTCGACAATGTATTCTGTAGTGGCAAGCTATTGAGCAGCACATACAGAACTGTGAACATAACTTGGCTGAACAGTGGCGTCTGTTGGTGTATGTGGTTTGTTAAGGCAGCTGTTTGATATGACTACAGCTTGTGCTACAGCAGCAGGCTGGTGATATGTACTGCAAAAGAGGTTGCGTATTTATTCACGTGAAGACTATTCAGCATTCCTGTGCTTCATCTGACATGACTTGACGAGACAGTGTTGAGCTGTGTTAAATGTATCGTAAACATTTCAGGGATGCTCTGCATCCTTGAAAACGGTGCATTGCAAAATGATGCATATCTGTGTATTGACGTGCGTGTAGGTGATATGATTGGATAAGGTTCAACAGTGCGAAGCTGTTGAGCAGCACATGCAGCACTGCGAACATCAGTGTAGCAATGGTGAACAGCTCACCTCCAAAATTGATGCATAAACATTTTAGGGATGCCTTGCCTCCTCGAAAACGGTGCATTGTAAAGGGTTGCACATCTGTGTATTCACATGAGTGTGGATGGGTACTTATGGTCAGGGTTCAACAGTGCCGAGTTGTTGAGTAGCACATGTAGAACTGTGAACATCAGTGTAGCAATGGTGGACAGCTTACCCCTGAAATTTTGCTTAAACTTTTAAGGGATCATTTACATCCTTGAAAATAGTGCATTGCAAAAGGTTGCATATCTGTGTATTCACGTGAGCATGGATGATATGACTGGACAAAGTTCAACAGTACCGAGCTATTGAGCAGCACATGCAGAACTGCGAACATGACTTGGCTGAACAGTGCCGAGCTGTGTTAGCCTTCTAAAACCTCACTTGCCAAATGCTACTATTACGAGCAGTCGAGCAGTGAGTGTAGCAACACTAGAGAGTTTATCCCCATATTCCCTTACAAACTTTTCAGGGAGTCTTTGCGGGTGCAAAATTTAGTTACATTTTCTCAACATCAATGTAAAATTAGATGAAGAAAACTATGCTTCCAAGGTTTACATCAATGGCTTCCTATCATCACAATTGCAACATTAGGGAGCTTTGGAGCAATGCTACAGCAAACCAATAACCAAAACCTAAAACATTTTAGAGGCTGATCAGGATTTTAGGCTTTTATCCTATTTTTAAGTAAACCAAATATCGTTGTGACAGTGTGTTGTGTGAGCCATATGGATTTTCAGTGAATGAGTGGTTGGTCTGGTTTGGATGAGTCTGTATGTAATGTATCTATATAAAGTAGTACACTAGCAGAACTAAGATACACGGATACAGGTATATGATAAAGCAACTCAAACAACTCATATAAATGAATTATTCGTATTATTGAATCATATGTGTGGTTGGTCTGTGTGGTTTGAATGAGTCTGTATGTATTGAAAGTATTAAATTTTCCTACAAGTAATGTGCAATAAATCTAATTTGGGTGATGAGTGTTATGTGTGTAACATTTCAAATTATACAGACAGAATATTGGAAACATCAACATATCTAATTGGAGACATTTCACTTCCTAAGGTTTTTCCTACATTACAAAGCAGAGGACATTGTCCAACTAAAGCACAAGAATCATATGTAGCAACAAAGGACAGTAGGGAAAAAAATGAGAAACTGATTTCATATAAACTTAGCCAAAACTAATGAACAGTTAATCTTTAGAGTTGCAAAAGTTGAACGTACATAATCATCATTTGTCAAACATTAACAACAACATTCTGTATTGCACAAAATGTGTAGACATTAACAACAACGTCTAATGTTCGTAAGTAGAAATTTTTGAAAATCATCATTACTTGAATCTGAGAAGTCTGAAATATCTTTTTCATCATCTAATGTAGTACTTCCATTAATAGACTTGATGGCTCGCTCTTGATCCTTCCCCTTTAGATGCTTCCTAGCTTTTTGGATTGCGTGAAAACGGTCTAGTCATTTTTGCATTTGATTGTTCTCTTGTTCAAGATGAGCAAGTGTGTTGGCAGGTTCATCTCTAAGTAACTTGACTGAGTGTGCCTTAGGAACTCGTAACTCATGCCATTGACAATACACCTCCAACTCACACCTCTTCTCGTATAGGGTTGACCATGGTGGTTCTGCTACGGTGAACTCTATTGCAGTGGTATCTGTACTTAGTTTTGTAGGTTTGCCGACCATGATATGCCCGACGCTTCCAAGACTCTCTTCTTCTATTGAGTAAAATAAATACTATACATGACACTTTTATTATTAAAAGAGAAAAAGGAAAAAAAAAAATGACACTTGTATTTGATAGGAATATGTTTCCTTTAGTTGTATCATACATGCGTTTGAGCATTGAACTTTTACGTCAATGTCAAATTAACAGTCATCAAGTATTTTTTTATTTTTTTTTATACAAGATAGAAATTCTACACTAGCCTAATCTAAGTACAAGTATATGTGTGTGAAACTCTCTCCTGAAAACTTGAACTCCGGCTCTTACCCCCCACACCCCATACCCCACAAGCACTTATTCTTGTGGAATGACCACCGCACCAAGGGTGCGCGGTGGTCAGCCATCAAGTATTATAACTTTTATCTTTAACATCTAACAAGCCATATTTTACAAATCAAAATTTATCAGTTCCATAAGACTCTTGCATGGTACTTCTAATCTCAAAATCACGTGTAAGATTCCGCACATTTGAGAACAATTCAAGAGATGCAAGTTTCTTTAATTAATATGAACGTATGCGTAAGATACGCTTATCTTATGCATTTTTACTAACTGAGATTGGAATATTTTTGCGACCTAATTAAATATTACGCATAAATAGTTTTATAAATTTTTGTGTACTGGAAGATTCATTCAAATTAGGACCTACTGATATATATCTTTTAATTTTGACAACTACAAGCTATCTAACAAAAGTTTTTTTTTTTTTTTTTTTTTTTTTTTTGATTGATTGAGAAAGCTATCTAACAAAAGTTTACAAGTTTATTTTAATAAAATTTTATTATTGAAGTTTGTTATTTAATGATAGAAATCTTTTTCACATGCTTGATTGATTGGGATTTATATTTCATTATTTAAGTATGGCATGAGATCTATGAAAAAAAAAAAATTCATAATGGTTACAAAACAAATGCTCACATGGAGTGACAATTTTTCATTGACTTAAAACTATTCTTCATCATGGAGATCACCAATGGAGCCTATCAGTGGCAGAGCTAGGAATTTATCTTTGGGGGGGCGAATAAGATAAGAGATAATAATTAAATCATTTAAGCTTTAAAATTAATCTCTTCAAGTTCCACCATTGACGATCCAAAAGGATACTCTTTTGGTTCAATCTCTAAAAATTTAGAAGAACGCTTATTTGATGTCAAAGTTTTTACATTAAAACCTAAAAGTGTATTATTTTTTGAATTTTTATCTTTCTTTCTTTTGAAGAATAAATTAATGATTATTAACTTTGCCCATATTATCAATTAAATTATAACCCACTAAGTATAATGACTGAGATTCAACAAATACCAATAGTAGACAAATTTTTTTTTTCCAAATTTCAATGTCTAAAATGCTCATTAAAAATTTAAATGTATAAAAACCTCATTAAATACAACTAATTAAATGTTTTTATTTTAGATATGATATACTGTAGTACATTATATTAGTTCATCAAAAAAAAAGTAGTACATTATATTCATTCATAATGTTATATAATATAAAATACTTTAACAACAAATAAGGATGAAAAGGAAAAATCATATGGCCCATACCTAACCACCTAGGAGGGGATTATCAATTGTTTTTGAAGACTTCAAGTTTCAACCATACACATGGTAGAGGCAATAGTCAATTGATAAATGTTTCTTGGTAAAGCAAAATGTAACACTCTAGTACTCTACTTCGTAAACAACGGAAGAACCAAAAAAAGTAATGAAAAGAAAAACAGAAGAAAAAAAAAGAGCAGATCAGATTAGGATGCCAAAGGCTGAGAAAAGTGTGAAGACTCACTTGTTATGGTTGCCATTGTTGCATCATGCGTATGTTGCTCTATTGCTTTAGGTACATTGGAATGAGATTCTTGCGGACTTGCGACGATGGATGAAAAGCTAGAAACCCTTTTTTTTCTCTTTTATTTTGTGAGATGATTGTTAAAATATATGTATGTTTATTGTAAGTTTGTGAATGTCTGGTTATTGCAATTTTTTTTTTTTTTTTAATTTGAGAAAGATATATTGTAAATTTTTTATATAATACATTTATCACTATTAGATGTTTTTAAATAGAATTATAACCTATTTAAATGAAAGTTATATGTAATTTTAGGATTGTTTATATATAGAAACAAATTTAACCGGGATATGGGGGGCCAAAGCATATCTATTGCTTAAAATTTTTCAAATTTGGTTTGGATGACTCATAGATAGTATATCTACTATTTTTTTTCAAAATTTTGGGGGAACGTGGCTCAGTCACTGCTGAGCCTATACTTTTTGTCGTGATATTAATATTATATTATGGTTCATCGTTGGAGGAACGCCATACGGAATATTTAATGCTTTCTTTTAGTCATCAACTTGTAGTTGAAGCTTTTTATTGACTTGTATATTTGTGGTCGATGTTCTCTTAATTTAAATCATAGACTTTTCCTTCTTCCTTAGAGATTTGAGTTGTAAAGCCATGGAGCACCTTGTTTCAAGCTGGTACAACGATCGATCCTTGCCAGAATCGTATATACTCCCACCAGAAGATAGACCCGGGATGCTCTCCCTAGGCAAAAATATTCCAGTGGTTGATCTTGGGGCTCATGATCAAACCGATATACTTCAACAAATTTTGGAAGCTAGCCAAGAGTTTGGAATGTTTCAGGTTCCACCCACATCTTTTCTTTTATTCTTTTATCAGACAATGATTTATTCCCAAGTGATGCTTGGCAACTTTTTTCATATTTGATACATTTGTGTTATGCTATGATTTGTACCATCTAATAGGTGATCAACCATGAAGTCCCTAGCAACGTAATAGATGAGGCCATGAGTGTTTTTAAGGAGTTTCATGCGTTATCTGCCGAGGACAAGGCAATTGAAACTTCAAAGGACCCCAATAAGAGCTGCTACGTGTATACAAGCACTCATAATTATGCAACTGAAAAGTTTCACTTCTGGAGGGATGGATTGTTTCACCATTGTAATCCTCTAGAGAAATACATCCAATTTTGGCCTGAAAAGCCACCTAAATATCGGTAAATCCTCAGTTATAGACATGTTAATTTATTCTTTCATGCTTTTTAGTTTTTACCCTTTCCAAGTAGTGGCTTGATATACACATGAGAACAAAAATGAACTACATGATGATGTCTCATGTAACCTTTTTCAGAGAAGTTGTTGCTATATATACAGCTGAATTAAGGAAGGTGGGCTTTAGGATTTTGGAGTTCATTGCTCAAGGCTTGGGAGTCAACCCTGATCATTTTAGCAGTGAACTTGGTGAAAATCAAACACTGCTGGTCAATCACTATCCACCATGCCCAGACCCAAGTCTAACCTTGGGTTTGGGCAAACATAGAGACCCTGTTGTCATTAATATTCTTCTTCAAAGTGATGTATATGGGCTTGAAGTGTTCAAGGATGAGGAATGGATTGGTGTTGAACCTATTCCCTACGCTTTTGTGGTTACCTTAGGTGCTCTGATGCAGGTACATATATCTTCACAAGCTCTAACTATATACAATATAGCACTTATTAATTTGTAACCTTTAACTAGTGAAAACTATTGCTCAAAAAAAAAAAAAAAAAAAATTGAAAACTAGTTGATAGTCCATTGATTTGTGGTACTTTACTGTATTCCATTGATTTGCGGAACCTTCTTGGAAGTTCGTAGTAACTCTCTTTACCCATTTCCCAATCCACCCACAAAAAGCACTTCACAAGCTCATAGGGGAAAATGGGATTTTGCTCTTATTTTTTAAAATATCTAACACAATGTCCCTATTTTGAAATTATTTAGCAAAATGCTCACGTTTTTTAAACTCTATTTTAACAAAATCAAGTTCTGTATAAAATTCGATATCCTCAAAATCGAGTTATATGTATATTTTTAATTAAAATTCGACATTAGCAATGTCGAGTTTCACTTAAATTTTCAAAAAAATTTAAGTGGCAAAATATGCATAGAACTCGACATTGCTAATAGTTTCAAAACGAGGACGTAATGCTTAATAGTTTCAAAACAGGAACATTATGCTAGATATTTTAAACAATAAGGGCAAAAGCCCATTTTCTCCAAGTTCATATAGTCAATTTATTTATTCATTTACTTAATATGGTTCAATAACTTTGGGGGGGGGGGGGGGGGGGGGAATACAAGTTGTGACGAATAGTATTACATTACAGTACAAATTTAACACTTTCTTTACCTTTTCTAGTTTTTGTTCTTGTTTGGTTTTTTGTTTTGTTTATAAATCCTCAATATGCCTACTACATAATATGGTTTAGTAACTAGGGGAAAAAGAATCTTATCTAATAAAATAAAATAAAACAAAAAACAAAAAAAAGAAACTCAAACATTTTTTTTAGGGATAGTCATAGAAAACCACCCTAAACTTCGTGTGACTACACTTTGCAGCCAAACTATGTATACTTACAATCATAACCCCAATTGTCACAAATTTTTTAATTGCATCCCCCAACGTGATTGACTGTTCAAATTAACGGTCACATGTAGTCCATAAAATTTACTACATTAACTAACTACAAGAGCAAAACAATGTGACTTGCATTGTTATCATTAATTTTAACAATCAATTAAGGGGATGCAGTTTACAAAGTTTGTTACAATTAAGGTGGTGATTGCTAATTTACATAGTTTAGGATGAAAAGTGTAAATGCCATAGTTTAGGGTGGTTTTATGTAAGTAACCATCTTTTTCTCAACACCAAAAAAAAAAAAAAAACCTTATTCTTTTACTTCTTTTTTTTTGAGAAATATTCTTTTACTTGTTTCTTAATAATAGTTCTTAGAATTGTGTTGCATTGAATTGCAGATTATTAGCAATGGGAAGTTGAAAGGTGCTGAACATCGAGTGGTGACAAATTCGAATTTAGTTCGGACAACTGCTTCCTTCGCTCTTAATCCCTTTTATGAAACACTTATAGAACCAGCAAAAGCTTTGGTTGATGCAAGCAATCCTGCACTCTATAAGTCCTTCTCATACAAAGACTTTATTATCAAATACAGAGCCGCTGCCTCCTACGGTACTACATTTGAGGAGTTTTTAAGTGGTACTCCTGATTAGTGGTTATTAAAAAAAAAAAAAAAAAAAAAGCTATTTTACTTTATCAATGTATAACCATTGATATCAAAGAAGTAAACATTAGTTAGTTAATACAGTTGTTCAATTACACGAGCCTGAAGTTAAGTGCAGTGAAATTGGTTTTACATTGCACTAATATTATGATTATTGTCATTATCTTTTTTATGGATAAAATTTCAGTGTCGTGAACACCAATTGAATATAAGATTTTGAACACATTGTAATATATTATGGATTGGCGACATAATAGAAGCAGGCGATGGCCATATAAATTAATTACCCTTTTCCAGTCCAGTCTAGTCATTTATTGACCCAAATCTTTAAACTAGACATAATAGACAACCACCACTATTCCATAGTATCACTATGTACAATATATTGAACATGATTTATTATGGCTTACAACTAAGTATTAGTCACTTTGTCCACATACCATAGCAACCCCCTATTCTATACAAAGTGTTACCCATTCGGGTAGCTAAGAAAATGATGTTGGTTTGGGAGGTAAAACCTTAAAAAAAATAAATAAATAAATAAATAAAAAAACTCAAACTCAAACTTTTTTTTTGGTGAACTGGTTATGCAAAACTCACTTCACACTACACTAATACAACTACTTGCCTTAGTCAATCTAATCTTTTGACCTCTTTTTCTTCTTCTCGGGGACCAGAATGACAGAAAACACAAATGCCTAAATTAATTTTACTTCAATGCTAAGTTTTCTGAGCAAGAGTTACAAATGAAATCAACCTAGGAAAGAAATATACATAGTTGGAAGCAATTCATAAGGAGCCAACAATGACTGTGAAATAAGACCTCATTTCATAGCTTAGTCCTTCTTTTCTGAAAATCAAATAGAATAAGATTCCTAGCATCCAACAAAAACTAAATTTCTTTCTCAGATAATATAGAATATTAGGAAGATATAAAAAAGCTTCCATTTCAGAATTAGAAAGGAGGCAATAACACAAACATGAAATAGGAATCTCTAGCTTAACCTTAACAAAAAGTACACCAACAGTGAAAACCCATCATAGCAAAAACTAAAGAAAATTCCCATTTCCCACATAACAAAACCTCAATGAAAAAAAAAAAAAAAACAAAACAAAAATCAAATCAAACCCATTACAAAGTAAGCCAAAAGCAACAAAACCCAGAAGAGAAAACACCAAAAGCAACACATGGATCACCAGGATCAAACCCATGCAAGCTGCCCCCAACCAACAACCAATTAGAAAATCAAAAAGGGAAAGTAAGAAGAAGAAAAAAATGATACCCTGAAGAAGGAGCTTCTGAATAGTCTCATTGGGATCCATGGAACACTCCTTAAGCATTGCATAAATCTCTTCCACACTGGGATTCACTGTGATCTCCTTGATGTCATCGATCATCTTCTGTATGTCGATTGGGATTGAAACCCTGCTGGACCCACCACCGTTCATCTTTGCAAACCCAGAAATATAATAAACAACACAAAACTTTAATGATTTGCTTAATTACTGTTATTGGGTCAGATTTGCTTAATTACCCATATGATTTAATGATTTGCTTAATTAGTGTGTCCAATAGTGGGTCCAATCTAATCTATAATCAAAACTTTTGTTCTTACCGATGAGTTATATCTTTTAAATCCATACCTTTTGGTTGTCTATGTCTAAATAAAGAGGACATGGGCTCATTTGTATGCACGTTACAATTTTTTGGGACTAGTAGACAAGTAATCTCTCTCTCTCTCATCAATTTTATTTAAGTATTTAGGCTGTAGCCTGTAGATGTTTTGTTCTCATAACAAACACCACCGTATGAGTAATTCAAAACACTTTATAGATTCTACCAAAAAAAAAAAAAAACACTTTATAGATTCTATTTATTGGAAAGATTATTATAAAAAGTTACAAGAGAACTTGTTAATTTTCTGACACTTCACTAAGCCCAATGAAGTTACAATTAAAAAAGTTACAAGATTATTATAGATTCTTTTTTCTTTTTCTTTTTTTTTTTCTTTTTTTAACACTTCACTGAGCCCAATGAACACGAGATTATCTCCTTCTTTTTTATTTATTTTATTTATTTTTTATTTATGGGCACGAGATCATCTCCTTGAGAGCTATATTACATTGATTTCAATAAGTTCTTTGGATTGTTTGTGATCTTCTATTGGGATCGGGCCTCTTATTTATACTAGGAAGTCTCAAACGTGATTGTTATTACATGTGTTGCTTTATCATGGGGCTTTAAGACACTTTCTAAACTGATAAACAGATGTTCTTAACTTCCAGTTATTGCTTTAAATTTTACTGTAACGATACAGTTATGGTACCAAAAGCTTGAGTTAATAATAAGTGTTGAAATATTGAGAGAATTTGGTAAATAGCTTGTAATTGTCAAAATTTAACGATTTCTTCTCTTTTAAATGAACATCAAATTCAGCCAAAAAAAAAATGAACACCATCAAATTCAATTAATAACAAATAACTACAAAGATTTTTTTTTTTTTTAATATAAGATAGAAATTCTAAGTATATATGTATGTGAAACTCCTTCTTGAAGACTTGAACTCCAGTCCTTACCCCCACACCCCACAAGTATCGATACTTGTGAAGTGACCACCGCACCAAGGGTGAACTGTGGTAATACAATGATTTCACGTACCCAAGATGTAAAATCACCCAAAAACTCTCTCTCTCTCTCTCTCTCTCTCTCTCTCTCTCTCTCTCTCTCTCTCTCTTAAATGTGGGTGTGAACTTGAATTGAAATGATAAAGTTTAGTTACAAAATTGGTTGTAACCTAAGATTACAACCTTACTTAATAAAACAAACATTACTACATATTTTGAAAATCTAATTATTGAATTACATATTCATTACGCTCTCAATACACATGCCAAATTTTGTGTCAATTGGATATTATTTACTATATGATCTATAAGCTTATATTTTATGCATAATTTTAAACTATAAAAATTTGCAATTTAAATAATTTATTGATGACATAACTATTAATCTTTAATTTTCTAGAAATTTTGCAAGTATGAAGGACATAAGGTTGTAGCTTAAGACTACAACCAATTTTGTCAAAATTCACCTCTAATAAAAAGATATTGAGTAAGGTTGTAGCTTAAGGCTACAACTAATTTTGTAACTAAACTTTGTCCGAATTGAAATTAGATGAAAATTATAGCATGGATGACTTAAGAGCACTGGTTTATGAAATATTTTTAGAAATTTTTAATGGAAAAAGAAAAAAAGCAATGACTTTTTTTACACATGTACCTCCACGTCAGTTTTTTTTTTTTTTTTAACTTAAATCATGTGTATATATATATATATATATATATTTTGTTTGATAAGAAAGTTTACTAATTTTATTAAACAGGGCAGACCCAAATTAAATCTAAATCACATATTTCTCTAAAATCCAAAATCCCTAACGATGTGGACGGCGGTGCATTCTCCTTCCAGCAATGCTCTTCTAACAGCACCTTCAAATGAACAGCCACAAAAAACCCACAAGAACAGACATAAGCATAAAATAGCAACCATAAACAATATGAGCTCCAAATAGAAGTGTTATATGAAATGATCATCTAAAACGTATGATTGATGACAGAATGAGAACGTGTCACCAATAGCAAAAATATTGGGCCTGCTTGGTAGAGGAGTTTGAGTAATGTTGTTTGTATTTTTTGATATATGTGTGGGTGAAAAAGTGTGTGGAAATACGTGTAATGTTGTTTAAAAACTGAAAACATGTGTTTGAGTATGCTTACCAAACAGGCCTTTAAACACCAAAGTATCGCGGCAAGTCCTAATTTTCAGAAGTTTCCAAGGCAGCTATTCCCATCAAAACGTTTTTCAAGGAGGCTTCCAAGTTCAAAGCCAAAAAACCCCAAGGCATCTCTTAGCTTCTAAGTTCAAAGCCAAAAATCCCCCAAGTTTCTACTACATCCCCCCTGTTTATACCATGTTGTATATGCTAGAGTGGATGCAAAAGGGGAAGCATAGAATAGGAACACCGAGAACCGAGAATTACATGGTTCAGCCTTGTCGGCCTACATCCATGGAGGAATCACTTAAGGGCTACATCTTTATTATATAAGAGTGTAGTACAATAACCTATGTGTTACAATAAACCCTAACATAAATATATATAGGCGACTAAACCTTAGACTACTAGTACAAGCAAGAGTGGGCTTGGGCTTATTACATTGGGCTAATATGTTTAATATATCTCTAATAACCCTGAAATCCAAAATAACAATTTACCCTCGTATTATAGCCGAGAGAGTTAGGGCTCAGGGTTGACAGACTAAGCTGTACATAATTTTTAGGAAGAAAATTGAACTTTGAGCTATATTTTATGGATTAAAATAATATTTTGGACCCTTTTTGTTTCACCATACTCTTTTTTTTTTTTTTTAGCAAAATTTTGCCATACACTTCTATGTATTAAGTTTAAGCCACTTTATAAGAAAAGGAATCATAAGATCCCCATTGAAATTAGTCACTAGCCGCCGATTAGATTTCCGTTGAGATCAAGGGATGAGCGTACATGAGAGAGAGGGATTTTAATTTTTTTGCCCAAGCCCAATCTCCATGACAACTACAATTTATTTATTTATTTTTAAATATTTTAATATGTTGTGGTTGCACAGTTGACAATTAATGTGGCGGGTAAATTAATTCTTTATTATTATGTTTGACACATTAGATTTTTCCATCTAAAGATAACGGCAGAAACTAAATTGATACGATACTGAAAGGTTAGGAACCAAATTGACACAATTGAAAAGTTAGGGACTAAATTGAAATATGATGTAAAAAATAGAGAATAAATACGTAGTTTACAATACATATATATATATATATATATATATATATATATATATATATATATATATATTAATACTATATATAGAGAGGCAGCCACATACGATACCAACATGGGTATATGAAATCATTTTATTAATTATAGAGTTTCAACTTATGGCATCTATTTCTGATAATTTTGCTCTTTATTATTAAACAAGACACCAAAAATAGGTGAGAATTGAACTCCAGATTTCTCTTTCAACCATCTCTTATTAACAATTATTGAGTTTGAATATTTGATGGTATTCGTTTTAAAGATAATATATATTTAAATTTTGACAAATACAAACTTTTTATTTTAACTAATGTTTAACCTGCGTAATGCACGGAATCATTTTACATATTAAAGGACTTTGCATCCAACATAAACTTAGTTATCACACTTCTACGGCATACATTCAAAATTAAATAATGTTGTATATTTAAGCATATAGTGTCTAATATCTCCTAAAAATTTTAAAAATTGGTCTCTTCAAATCACTTCATGTGTGTATTTCCCTTCTATGAGAGACTAAAAAAAAGAATCTAACTTTAAGCAATTAAAACTTACACGACAATTTCAAATAGCAAACCTGCTATTCCTAAGAACCACAACGAATCACACCGAACTAAAACTTGCATGACAATTTCAAATGCCAAGTCTACCATTCCTACGAATCACAATGAATTAAACCATGAGATTAGAGACAATTTTATTACAACCAAAAAGTTTAAAAGAAAAAAATGGTTACCGGTTTATGAAACAGAAAGTCAGAAAAATATTAGTCAAATGATAATGCATAATCAATAGTACATGGGAATCTCAAATTCTAAAACCAAACCAATACATAACCCATAAAAGGGACATTGAATCCAACTTTTTAATCGCAAAAGAAAAAATAAAAAGTTGTAGTGCATCCCGAATCCACAATTCCAAAAAAGCTGCAATGATACAAATAAAATCTAAAAACAAAACAACAACCCTCAAGCCACAATATTTAACAAAATAGAATTCCACCTACAACAAATAAAATGCATAATCAATAGTAGATGGGAATCTCAAATTCTAAAACCAAACCAAGTCATAACCCTTAAAAACAAAATTGAATCTTAATCCTAACCCTAATTGATGAAACCCACAAAATATTTAAATTTCACTATCCAAATTTTCAACTGCCAAAAAAAAAAAAAAAAAAAAAAGACCTCATAATCCCGAAAAAGTTGCGATGATACAGAGAAAAATTTGTTAACAACAACCCTCTTAGTGTTAAACAAAATAGAATTCGAACTTCAACGAATTTTGTCGCCATATATAATCAATAGCAAATAACAATCTCAAATTTTATAAACCAAACCAATTCATAACCCTCAAAAGCAATATCAAATCCCTAAATCCAAAAGGAGAAAAAAAAAAAAATTGCGTTTCAGATCCTCATTAGTCAAACAAAAACTTTAAAAAAATTCCAAGAAAACAAACAAAAAAGAAATCAAATTGAGAAAAATAAAACGAACTTTGTCTCTTTCTCTATTATCACCGTATCAAGCCTTTTCAACGTATTTTAAGTTTTAACTAGTTAGTTTAGTGTTGCTAAAACAGTATAATGTTTCATTTAAAAAAAAAAAAAAATAGATGGCTTTTTTTCCTATGTGGCAGAACAACCTTAATTGTAGGATAAGACTTCTGCTTTTATATATAGTATACTAGTCATGGATCACGCGCATTACGCATTATAATATTTTTAGGACGGTCTCATTATTATTAATTTTCAATTTGTACTTGTAAGGACACGTTTTGCAGCCCAAGCCCAAGATGTATGGGATATTGGCCTAGTGAGCCTAGTACAATAAATTTGTAGAGAGTGGGTCAAAGAACTAGGCTTTAATGAATTTGACAACAGCTAATATGGGTTTAGAGGATGATCAAGTAAAAACAAGGAACATAAAGCTGAATGAATTCCCTGTCCGAGGAAGTCAATTTTCATATAGATCAATAACGGTTGAGTACAAGTATAATTTTGATTGCTACAGTATTCTTTCTCTATTTTTCCAATCATTTCCTCATGGACGGTCTCTTACATTATATGGCTTCCTTTGGACCATCTTGTTCCTACACTTGTTGGTCATCTGAGCCCTTATTTGAGTATCTGTCCCATTAAACACCCTCTTTGGCTTTCTGTGAGTTGTGGTAGCCAAGGCAACACTGTTCAAAGGTCTTCTCCACATAAATGCGACCAGAAAGTAGCTGCAGTGCATTCAATGCGGTGGTAGCAGCTTTCCCTTAGATATTTTTGGATTCCCCTCCTTCTCGTATGTTCATGATACACGTCCTTATCACTAGAACTTCATGGAAGGTCACTTTGATCATTGGAATACATATTTGAGCTGTACTTATCGTATCTGAGGAGATATTCCTCCTCGAACAACCTTCCCATTTGTATCTTGCTCATTAAATCTTGAGCCTGATCCGTTCATTACCATTCGTTCCTTCTCGGACCATTCACGCTCTCGGCCAAGGCCCAAGGCCCAATATATAATTTGGGCCCTTAATCTTACAATAGCCCCTCAAAACTCCGGTTTTTTCCTCTCATTCGAGGAGAAAACTGGGGTTTTGAATTTTTAAGAGTTAATTCTACTTGATCCTTTGATTTCCATGTGTGGGAGTGCCGTTTTACGTGTCCCTTAATTGCCACTGACGCTTCGAAGCCCACAAGGCGGCCATTAATTGCTCCAGGCGGCGCTTTGTTCCCCAGATCTAACGGTAAGGCACAGATCTAACGGTTGATCTTTCTTTTGGAATTTTGAGTGGGATAACTCCTACTCATTTTCACCCTCTATATAAAGCCTTGAGGGAAATCATTTTCCCTTTACTTTACGAATTTTCAAGTTCTCCAGAGATTTCAAGCACTCCAACTCGCTAAACTCTCTACACTCCTAAGTTTCCTTAACTCTTTTCTTTAAGAAATTCCCAAAAGATTTTTCTAAAGGTTCAGGATTTAGTACACTCGCTTTCATAAGTATCTATCTCTTTAAACTTTCTTTTTCTCTTCAGCCAACCTCCTCGGCCTTCTTTCTTATTAGAAAACTTCCTCCGTGTCACTTATGTTTGCTTAGATGGGTAGATTCAAGCACTTAATGGACTCTCCGGCCGGTATGGAGGGTTTTAGGGACAAATACCATATCCCACAGGAAGTGGGTTTACAATATTGCCCACTAGACCGAATACTTATAGATAGAGAGGAGGGTGAAGTTGTCATTCCAATGATCGCCTTTATAGAGGAAGGAATGACACTTCCCATGGGTAGGATAACCAGAGACTACCTGCTCAATCATAGGTTGTGTCCCCATCAGTGTGCTCCCAACCTGTTTAGAGTCTTAGGGAGAGTAGATGCCTTGAACGATCAGATGAACTTAGGGCTCACATGGCACGACGTCGTTCACATGTACAAGTGCCATTCCCTTGCCAGGGCGGGATACTACCTCAAGGCCCGGTCCGATGTCGTTAGATTGATATCCTACCTTCCTACGTCCAACAAGAGCTTGAAGGATGATTATCTGGTCGTCACCGGGGAGTGGCGTGACGGTCTTCACTACCCAGTTTGGGTAGGAAAACCAGGTGGGGTACCATAGGATTAGGTCCCTTAGCAAGGATTTTAGTATTTTTGTATATTATATATTTTTTTAACTCTGCCTTAATATTTCTCCTTCTTAGATAATAGTTTTTATTTATATAGCCACAATTTCCTCCTCAGATGTTTTTGCAGATAAAAACCACGTCACTTCGAGACTCAATCTTGTCAACGTACCGGGTCTCAACAAATTGTTAAGGTCCGAGATATTCATAAGCGAAGATAGACAACTACGGGCCACCCACCTAATTTTGGATTACGAGCCCTTGTCTCGCATATTTCAGGACGTAGGCCAGGCAATAAGGGCTGGTGATCCTAGGCTAGCACACATAGACATCTCTAAGTCGGGGTTTTTGGCTTGAAGAGACCTTCCTCCTATTGAGCTGCCCATTCAACGAGTCCTTCAGGATGTAGCCACTCCGAGAGAGGAGACAGCTTTTGCACCCTTATCCCTTGAGGCTGAGATCGACTAATTCCACCTTAAGGAAGGTGAAGTGCCAGAAAGGCCGGTAGAGCTCTCGAACTCTGAGGCTGATTTGGATAGATTTTCTGCTGCCCACTCTCCAAGGTTAATTACTGCTCGGGTTGATACCAGTTTAGAAGACGAAGAAAAAAGCATGGACCTGAAGCCAAGGACCAGCTTAAAGGGTCTACTGGCCAACAGGAACAATGGGTCATCTTCTAAAGAAGTCCTCAAGACCTAAGTTCCTCCGAGTCTCCCCCCACCTCCCCTCCCTGTGACCGCGGTGGGATTGCTCCCTAATCTCGATTTGAAAATGAAAAGAAAAGTATAGGAAGTGGAGGAGGGGGAGGTAATTCCTCCGAAGGGGGCAAAGCAGCCCAAAAATGTTAAAGACAAAAGGGCTCCCTCCGTGGAGAGCCGTGAAGAGTCTAATGGTGCCGAGGTTCGCCGAGGGGTGCGCACTTGGGCTCCTCGGCTAGAGATGGATGGTGCTCCCATCCCTTTGGATGCCACAATTTGGGAGTCTCAAAGGGCGCACGCCACCCACCTCGCCGAGGCCTTAGAGCAACCTCTTCTATTGCCCATAGATATGGAGGGTCTCAAGCGTACCAAGAAACCAGACCTCTTTATGTCACTGAAGAGAGATCTTGCAATGGTAAGTCAGTCAACGACCTTTTTTATTAAATACTAAGATGCACATTTATTTATGTATGTATATATATTTATGCCCCCTTTGCTACTTTTATGCAGGTTACCCAGCAAGTTTATGTAGCTGAAGAGTGGGTCAGGAATGTCCGTGACGAGGTCAAGGCTGAGGCCCACTCCCATTTTGAGGTTGAGAAGGCTCTCGGAGCCTTGAAAGAAGAGCATAAGAAGCTAGGCAAAAAGCTGACTGTCGTCGAAAGAGAACGTTCGAATGCCCTGGTTGGTCTAAAAAACACTGAGACCCAAGCCGAGGACTAGCGCAAGCTGCTTTACACAACAGAAATTGAGTTGGCCACCCAAAAACAGCTAGTTCTGGATCTCAAGGCCGAGCTGTAGAAGGTGAAGGATGCAGCTATAGAGGCCGCTTGAGTGGCCAAAGAGACTACTGAAGCTGCGGAGAGAGCCTCCTATGAACGTGGGATGGAGGATACAGAAATCAGGTTGGCTGAGGAGGTGGCCGGAGTGTGTAAGGATTACTGCACTGAGACCTGGATAGAGGCGTTTAACAGTGCAGAGGTCCCTGCTGACTCTGAGCTGAGGAAGGCTAAGAGCATAATCTTCCCTGAACACACTTGAAAAGCTCTAGAGAACCTCCCTTCCACTGCTCTACCACTCCCTCCTCCTTAGCAGGTTTCCAATATCCAAGATCCTACTCTTGGTGTTGAAGCCTCCATAGGGGTAGGTAAGGGTAAGGAGGTCCTGCCCTCAGCCAAAGATACTCAATCCGAGGATGCCCTTACAATTAAGGATGTAGTCTCCCAGGCTAAAGCAGCTGAGTTTAAGTCTGAGGTTGGGGATACTAAGCTTAAGGCAGTTGATTCCAAAGAGGGCCCTCAACCGACAAAGAAAGAGTTGTAGGATTTTTCATTGCTATTATTATTTTTTTTTTTGTCATTTTCTTTTCTTATGGCTTTTGCCTCCACTTGTAATGCATCCTTCTTTTGATTAATGAATGTACTTTTCTTTCCACCTCTCGTGTCTTTACTTTATATGCTTTCAAGCCTACTGTTATTACAAATAAACTTGAACTATTGCCACACTAGCTTTAACAAAAACTAACAACAATGTTCTGCTACCAGTGTAAGTAATTTGACAAAGTACCAACAATGAAAGCTGAATCTAAAAAGGATAAGCAATAAACTTTGTAAAGTATAAAAAGGGAGAGATATTCTTCATTCTGCTCAACACATAGATAAATAATTAAGAACGTTAACTTACTCAGAGCTACCAATCTGAGGAGTTGGTTATAATATTGGGTCTGCCTTCACAGTTAGTGAGAAAAAATAGATATCACAAAGTGTTAATTTTACCAAAGTATGCGGTCCAGGGAGCCTGACATAACTTTAGTTCTGTTTAACACTTAGAAAAGATGCCAATAAGTATTAATTTACCAAAGTATGTGGTCTGAGGAGCTTGACATAACTTAGGTTCTGTTTACCACTTATATAAAGATGTCATAGAGTGTTAATTTCCCTAAAGCATCTGGTTCGAGGAGCCAGGCATGACTAAGGTTCTGTTTAAACACTTATATAAAGATGTCATAGAGTGTTAATTTTCCCAAAGCATCTGGTCCGAGGAGCCAGGCATGACTAAGGTTCTGTTTAAACACTTATATAAAGATGTCATAGAGTGTTAATTTCTCAAAAGCATCTGGCCAAGGAGCCAAGCATAACTAAGGTTCTGTTTAAACACTTATATAAAGATGCCATAGAGTGTTAATTTCTCAAAAGCATCTGGCTGAGGTGCCAAGCATGACTAAGGTTCTGTTTAAACACTTATATAAAGATGTCATAGAGTGTTAATTTCCCCAGAGCATCTAGTCTGAGGAGCCAGGCATGACTAAGGTTCTGTTTAAACACTTATATAAAGATGTCATAGAGTGTTAATTTCCCCAGAGCATCTAGTCCGAAGAGCCAGACATGACTAAGGTTCTGTTAATTTCTCCAAAGCATCTGGTCCGAGGAGCCAAGCATGACTAAGGTTCTATTTAAACACTTATATAAGGATGTCATAGAGTGTTAATTTCCCCAGAGCATCTAGTCCGAGGAGCCAAACATGACTAAGGTTCTGTTTAAACACTTATATAAAGATGTCATAGAGTGTTAATTTCTCCAGAACATCTGGTTCGAGGAGTCAGGCATGACTAAGGTTCTATTTAAACACTTATATAAAGATGTCATAGAGTGTTAATTTTCCCAAAGCATCTGGTCCGATGAGCCAGGCATGACTAAGGTTCTGTTTAAACACTTATATAAAGATGTCATAGAGTGTTAATTTCTCCAAACCACCTGGCCGAGGAGCTAGGCATGATTAAGGTTTTATTTAAACACTTATAGAAAGATGTCATAGAATGTTAATTTCCCTAAAGCATCTGGCCCGAGGAGACAGGCATAACTAAGGTTCTGTTTAAACACTTATATAAAGATGTCATAGAGTGTTAATTTCCCCAAAACATCTGGTCCGAGGAGCCAGGCATGACTAAGGTTCTGTTTAAACACTTAAATAAATATGTCATAGAGTGTTAATTTCTCCAAAGCATCTGGCCAAGGAGCCAGGCATGACTGAGGTTCTGTTTAAACATTTATATAAAGATGTCATAGAGTATTAATTTCCCCAAAGCATCTGGTCCGAGGATCCAGGCATGACTAAGGTTCTGTTTAAACACTTATATAAAGATGTCATAGAGTGTTAATTTCCCCAAAACATCTGGTCCGTGGAGCCAGGCATGACTAAGGTTCTGTTTAAACACTTAAATAAATATGTCATAGAGTGTTAATTTCTCCAAAGCATCTGGCCAAGGAGCCAGGCATGACTGAAGTTCTGTTTAAACATTTATATAAAGATGTCATAGAGTGTTAATTTCCCCAAAGCATCTGGTCCGAGGATCCAAGCATGACTAAGGTTCTGTTCAAACACTTATATAAAGATGTCATAGAGTGTTAATTTCTCCCAAAGCATCTGGTCCGAGGAGCCAGGCATGACTAAGGTTCTGTTTAAACACTTATATAAAGATGTCATAAAGTGTTAATTTCTCCAAACCATCTGGTCCGAGTAGCTAGGCATGACTAAGGTTCTGTTTAAACACTTATATAAAGATGCCAACAAATATTAATTTGGCCAAAGCATGTGGTTCGAGGAGCCAGGCATGACTAAGGTTCTGTTTAATACTTGGAAAAAATGGATAGATGTCATTAAGTGTTAATTTTACCAAAGTATGTGGTCTGAGGAGCCTGACATAACTTAGGTTCTGTTTAACACTTAGAAAGATGCCAATAAGTATTAATTTGGCCAAAGCATGTGGTCTGAAGAGCCAGACATGACTTAGGTTCTGTTTAATACTTATAAAAAATGAATAATGGGAAGTACAATGCCTTTATATAACAAAAGAACATATTGACAAAGGAAACTTTCATTAATAATAATACATTTTTCGGTTGTTTACATTTTAAGGGCGCGGTATTATATGCTCATCTAAGTTCTCTAAAAAATATGCTCCTATACTAGCCACCGAGGTGATGCAATATGGTCCTTCCCAATTGGGCCCTAGCTTTCCCCACGCTGGGTTCTTTGCGGTACCCAGAACCTTCCTTAACACCAAGTCACCAGGCACTAATGGCCTCAGCTTCACGTTGGTATCATAACCTTGCTTAAGTTTGTATTGGTAATATGCCAATTGAACCATTGCATTTTCTCTTCTTTCTTCAATAAAGTCTAAACTCTTTTCTAGCAACTCATTGTTATGGCTCGGATTGAATGAGCTGGTCCTTAGCGTTGGGAAGCCAGTTTCTAAAGGAATAACAGCCTCGGCTCCATAAGTCATTGAAAAAGGGGTCTCCCCAGTTGACCTGCAAGGCGTGGTTCAATATGTCCAGAGGACGTGTGACAGCTCTTCTACCCACTTTCCCTTCGCATCATCGAACCTCTTCTTGAGTCCATTAACTATGACCTTGTTAACAGCCTTGGCTTGTCCATTCCCTTGGGGATAAGCTGGTGTAGAATATCTATTCGTAATTCCCAAATCACAGCAGTATCTCCTGAAAGATTTGCTATCAAATTGAAGGTCATTGTCTGAGATGAGGGTAGGAGGGACCCTGAACCGAGTGACAATGTTTTTCCAGACAAACTTCTTGGCGTCCATATCTCTGATATTCACCAAGGGCTCATCTTCAACCCACTTGGTAAAGTAGTCCGTGCCGACCAACAAATACCTCTTGTTCCTTGCTGCCTTAGGGAAAGGGCCAACGATATCTAAACCCCATTGAGCAAATGGCCAAGGGTTGGATAGAGGGTTAAGGACTCCTCCTGGCTGATGTATATTCGGTGCAAATCTTTGGCATTGATCATATTTCTTCACATATTCTTGTGCTTCTTTCTGCATATTTGGCCACCAATAGCCTTGAGTGATAGCTCTGTGGGACAAAGATTTGCCTCCTGTATGGCTTCCATAAATCCCTTCATGTAACTCCTCTAGGAGTAGCTCTGATGCCTCGGGGTCAATGCAGAGTAGATATGGTCTAGAAAAAAAGCGCTTGTACAATTTTTGGTTCTCAGATAGCCAGAAACGAGGCGCCTTTCTCCTTACTTTGTCAACTTTTGATTTATCCTTCGACAAGATGCCCTCTCTCAAGAACAGTACTATGGGATCCATCCAGCTAGGCCCTACTCTGACTTGGTGAACATGGAGCACCTTTCCCTTTACTTCTGTGGGTTTGCAAAAGTCTTCTATAAGGATAACCCAAGGTAAACTCTGCACTGGAGGAGGTTGCAAGCGTGGCTAGGGAATCAGCATGTGTGTTTCCAGTTCTAGGGACGTTCAATAGGCCGAATGATTCAAATCCTGATTGCAAATGCCTAACTTGACTTAAGTACCCTTGCATTCTCTCATCTCTTGCTTCTAGCTCACCCTTCACTTGGCCAACAACTAGTCTTAAGTCCGAGAACATCTTTACTGCTTTTCCCCCCATTCTTTGACCATGGACATTCCTTCCAGCAAAAATTCATATTCGGCCTCATTATTTGTAGCCGAGAAACCCAGTCTTAGTGACTTTTCAATGGTGATTTGTTCAGGAGAAACCAAAACTAGCCCCACTCCAGAGCCCCTTTGATTTGCTACACCATCAACATATACTTTCCAAGATAAAGGTCCTTGCAGGGAGATTGTGCCAACTGATTTTTCATCCATGCTCTGTGTCGTTGCCCTAGAATTGTGCCCCATTTAGCAATCCTCCCTGTGTAATCGGCACTTCGAAGTATAGACCTGAGCGAAAGCTGAGTTAGGACAACAACTGTGTGTGCTTGAAAGTAATGGAGAAGTTTTCATGTAGCATGCACCACCGCCAAAATGGCTTTCTCCAGTGGTAGATAACGAACCTCAGCCTCATGTAGTGACTTGCTCACATAGTAAACCGGTCATTGTATGCCACTGTCAACCTATATCAACACCAAACTTACAGCATGAGGGGCCACAGTGATATAAGCGAACAAGACCTCATCCACTTCAGGACTGGACATGATAGGTGGCCGAGATAGATATTCTTTAAGTTGCTGGAAGGCCGAAGCACACTCTTCAGTCCATTCAAATCCCTTCCACTTATTCATCAAGAGGAAAAAAGGTCTACACCTATCCGTTGACCGAGAAATAAATCGGTTCAAGGCAGTAGTCATTCCGGTAAGCTTCTGGACCTCTTTGGGATTTCGAGGTGGTTGCAAACTATTAATGGCTTTGATTTGATCAGGATTGACCTTGATTCCCCTATGAGTTACCATGTAGCCCAAGAACTTACCTGATCCCACACTAAATGAGCACTTGGAAGCGTTTAGGCGCAACTTGTGTTTCCTTAGAATTTCAAAGATGTTTTCGAGGTCTCTCACATGCTCAGACACCACCTTGCTCTTCACCACCATGTCGTCTATATAGACTTCAATACTCTTGCCCAACTGTGGTTCAAACATTCTCGTCATCATCTTTTGATAGGTAGATCCTGCATTTTTCAAACTGAAAGGCATCACTTTGTAGTGGTAGTTTCCAATGGGAGTGACAAAAGCTATTATTTCCTAATTGTCCAGGGCTAGTGGTATTTGATGGTATCCTTGAAAGGCGTCTAAGAAGCTTATTCGAGGGTGTCCCACCGTTGCATCCACCAATTGATCTATTCGAGGCATAGGGAAGGGATCTTTTGGGCAAGCCTTATTCAGATCTGTGAAGTCTACACACACTCGCCACTTCTCGTTCTTCTTTTTCACCACCACAGTATTGGCCAGCCATTCCGGGTAGAAAACTTCCTTGATTGCCCCTGCCTGCTTGAGCTTCATCACCTCATCTCTGACAGCATCTGCATGTTCCTTGGATGGGCATCAAGGTGATTGATTTTTGGGAGTGATGGATGGGTTAACATTTAAATGATGGCAGATAAAGCTTGGATCCACCCCCGGTGCTTCGTAAGCATTCCATGCAAACACGTCAATATTTTTCCTAAGAAATTCTACTAGCTCTTCCTTCTCCTAGGGAGGTAGTTGAGTTCCGATTAGAAAGAACTTCTTCAGGTCATCACCGACCACAACCGTTTCTAAATCTTCACATTTGCCTCCTCGACTGGTCCATTTATAGGCAATGCCGAAGACTTTGATTGCTACAAGCCCCCTCCAGCAGAGGCCGAGGACTTAGCTTTAGGTTGATGTAAGATGGCAGCCACTAGGCATTGCCTAGCTGTGGATTGACTACCCACGATTTCTTCAATGCGACCTCTCGACGGATATTTCACCTTTTGGTGTAGAGTGGAAGAGACGACCTCCAGGGCATGAAGCCAAGGTCTGGCTACATTGGCCATGTAAGGGAATAGGCATCCACCACGATGAAGTTTACCTCCACCACTTCTGAACTAGCTCGCACGGGTAATCTTATCTGACCCCTCGGAATGACTACCTTCCCATCAAAACTCACCAAAGGAGAATTGTAGGCTGTCAAGTCCTCGCGTCTCAAATTCAGCCCCTTGTATAAGTCGGGGTACATAATTTCGGCATCACTGCCTTAGTCCACCATTACCTTCTTCACGTCATACCCACCAATCCTGAGCGTGACCACCAAAGCATCGTCGTGAGGCTATATGGTTCCAATCTTATCCTCGTTCGAAAAACTTAATGATGGTTGAATATCCATTCTAGCCTTCTTCGGCTCCAGATTATCATCCTCAGCAAACAGTCGAGCCACAAACATCACTCTAGAGGGACAAGAACCGATTCTCCCTAGAGGAGCAAAGATTACATTGATCGTTCCCAAAGGAGGTCTTGAAGAAGCATCTCTCCGGGTTCCGAACCTGTTTGGCTCCCCTGGCCACTAGAATGATGCAAAAACTGCTTCAACTTTCCTTCTCGGACCAGCTGGTCCAAATGGTCCCATAAATTTCTACAGTCCTTCGTAGTGTGTCCTTGGTCCTGATGATATTGGCAATAAAGGCTCTAGTTGGGCCTCATGGGGTTTTCAGCCATCTTGTTTGGCCATTTGAAGAACGACTCATTTTTAATCTTCTCCAAAACTTAATGCACCGGTTCTTAGAACACTGCATTTACCGCCTGAGTATTAGCAGATTCTAACAGCCCAGCAAAGTCTCTCCGAGACCGGTTGTTATTGTTGTACCGGTCCAACTTGAAATCCCTCATCTCCCAAGGGATAACCTTAGCTTTTCCTTTCCCCAACTGCTGGTCCTCCTCAACCCTCTTGTACTTATCAATCCGGTCCATGAGTTGGCACACACTGGTGACAGGTTTGCCAGTCAAACACTTCTTAAACCGTGCTCGGCTGGGAGGCCGGCCTTAAAGGTGCTGATGGCCATGTCATCAAAGTCACCATCAATCTTGTTGAACATTTCCCAGTATCAGTCCGAATACGTCTTCAGAGTCTCCCCTTCTTGCATGGATAAGGACAGCAGGGAATTTATGGGCTGAGGGACCCTGGTACACGTAATAAAACGAGAGCCAAATGCCCGGGTGAACTCCTTGAAGGAATCTATGGAATCTGCCCTTAGGCCGTCGAACCATCTCATCGCAACGGGTCCCAGACTTGATGGGAACACCTTGCACATCAAGGCTTCGTCCTTAAAATGGATAGCCATTCTCTGACTGAAATGGCTCACATGCTTCACCGGGTCCGTTCGTCCATTGTAGATGGTGAACATTGGCTGATGGAAACACCGAGGAAGAGTTGCTCCTTCAATCCTGCGCTTGAAGGGCGACTTGAAAATTTGGTTCAACGCTTTGCTCATAGCATCGTTTCCTAGTCCTCTGCGAGTTGGGCTCTTGTATCTGCGTTCACGATGGTGTTCTTCTTCATATGAGAAAGACTCACTAGGAGGAGTCCTTGATCTACGTCGATAACTACCATCCTTCTCATCATTAGAAGATGAGTCAAACCGGGAGGGAGTTTGTCTTCGTCGTGCATGTCGTAATTCTTTCTTTAGATGGTCAATTTTCCTTTGCATGGCTCTGTTGTTCTGCTCCTGAGAGACATGACTCCCAACTCGAGAGTAACTTTTACTAGCATGTGTGGTGTGTACACTACCTTCTCGATCTCGTTTGCGTTCAAGTTTAAGGAAATCATCTTGTCGTTGGGAACCCATGGATTCTTGTTGATGGGGACCTGATCTTCCCATAGTTAAACGTCGCACTCACTATTTCACAAGTCCTCCCCACAGACGGCGCCAATTGTAAGGACACGTTTTGCAGCCCAAGCTCAAGATGTATGGGATATTAGCCCAGTAAGCCCAATACAATAAATTTGTAGAGAGTGGGTCAAAGAAATAGGCTCTAATGAATTTGACAACGGCTAGTATGGGTTTAAAGGATGATCAAGCAAGAACAAGGAACATAAAGCTGAATGAATTCCCTATCCGAGGAGGTCAGTTTTCATATAGATCAATAACGATTGAGTACAAGTATAATTTTGATTGCTACAGTATTCTTTCTCTATTTTTCCGATCCTTTCCTCATGAAGGGTCTCTTACATTATATAGCTCCCTTTGGACCATCTTGATCCTACACTTGTTGGTCATCTGAACCCTTATTTGAGTACCTGTCCCATCAGACACCCTCTTTGGCTTTCTATGAGTTGTGGTAGCCAAGGCAACATTATTTAGAGGTCTTCTCCACATAAATGCGACCAGAAAAGTAACTGCAGTGCATTAAATGCGGTGGTAGCAGCTTTCCCTTAGATATTTTTGGATTCCCCTCCTTCTCGTATGTTCATGACGCATGTCCCTATCACTAGAGCTTCATGGAAGGTCACTCTGATCATTGGAATACATATTTGAGCTGTACTTATCGTATCCAAGGAGATATTCCTCCTCGGACAACCTTCCCATTTGTATCTTGCTCATTAAATCCCGAGCCCGAACCGTTCATTATCATTCGTTCCTCCTCGGACCATTCACGCTTTCGGCCAAGGCCCAATATATAATTTGGGCCCTTAATCCTACAATACTAATTTAATAAATGGTAATGTAATTCATAATCATATTTTCATTTATTATAGGAACAATTACAAAATGTAATATATATATATATATATTAATAGGCAAAACTTTTTTTTTTTTTTTTTAGAGAGTTTCAACTTATGGCGACTGCTCTTGATGATATCTCTTTATCTTCAGACCAAGACATCAATCAGTTTTTTATATAGGCGGAGATTGAACCTCAGATCTCTTATACAACCATCAGAGACTTTACCAGTTAAGCTAATTGGAAAAAAAGTTCAATTAGAATTTAGAATACAATTTTGCGCTATATTTCTAAATTTATGTAGGGACCACACCATAATTATCTACTTAAGTTTGTGTCATATGTCCATTTAAGTTTTTTAATCTTTGTGTCAAGTGAGTTAATGAGTGCAAAATACTAAAAATCTAATATTAATGAACTATAAATTTTTTAAAAAAAAATCACATATACTTAGCAAAAATCACAACGCAACAAAAATCAACACACCTTCTATCTTATTAAAAATTAGAAAATAAATTATTATAATTAGTATTAAATTTATGTAAGAATTTTAATATGTGATTAATTACTTTTCAAAAAAAAATTGACTAATTATTTATATTTTTATGATAAAAATTGTGTTTAATTTTAAATGTATCTATACATATGCATTAATGCATATGTTATATACTATTTTTTAATTATTTATAATAAATTGTGTTTAATTTTGAATATATCCATGCGTTCACATGGGTTACATGCTAGCATATATAATTTCTGTTGTACCAAAATCAAAACAATACATTTTTTCTCAAGAATTCAAAGGTAATTTAGTGAAATATCAATTTTTAATACAATTTATTTATAATATTTTGTATATCATTAAAAAGTATATATAATTTGGAAATTATTCTTTTAGTTTTAAACAAACTTTTTCAAACCCAATTTTTTCTACCATACAATCAAAAACACCAAGAAACGTATCTAAAAATAATAATAAAACTAAAAAAAATCTACGATTCAAAATAAATAAATAATAGAAAGGGAAAAAAATAAAAGATTGTAACTCTTTTTCCTTTTAAAAAACCAAGGGTACAATTTCAAAGGGGAAAAAAGTAGAGAATTTATTTTTGAAAAAGAAGAAGTATTGTGTTAATGTTGTCATAATCTAATGTTACATCTAATCCAACATGTGAAAAATGAATAGATAAATAAATAATTTTAAGCACAAATTTGAATTTGTTTTCTTAAAAATCTCAAAGAATACACTAATAAGATAAGGAAGATGAAGAACAATATAAAATATTTATAAATGCTTAAAACAATTGCTCAAACATCTAAGAACATCATATAACAAAGACATAACAATCCACTACTAATTTGTTAAACAAATAATTACTGTTAAGACATGTTTTGATCCATAGCCCAAGAGGTTTCGACAATGGCCCAATGAGTCCAAAACAATAAATTTGTTAGAGAGTGGGCTAGTTATTGAACGTTCAATGAGTTAGAATGTAAATCACAATAGGCTAGTTGGTGTTAGAATGAGTAAGACAAACAGATTGAAAAGAAAAGTACTCTTCGGTCAGGTCCGAGGATGGTATGTTCTTATATATTTCTCTTAGACCTATACAATTATTCAAGTTCTTGGATATACGGTGATTTTATTTTCTAATCGTTCTCCTCCCCTCTCTGTAATGGAATCCTTCCCGTTTTATACTCCCTTCCTTTCTTTCATTTCAGCCTTCCACGTGTAGATTAGATTGTTAATCTCTTTGATACTTGTCCCAACAGCACCTTCTTGAAGTCTTTGTGGGTAGCTATAAGGCTGGAAGTCACTGTTCAGGTATCACTTCCACATTAATGCGGTCAGTTAGTTAGATGCAGAGCATTTAATGCGGTGGTAGCAGCTTTTTTCCCAGATATTTCTCAATTCTCTATTGACTCACCTCTCTCTAAAGTTTATCCTCCCAAGCATAGTTTCCCACTACCAAGTACTTGATGGGTGATCGAACTTTAGGCTTCCACTCTGTTGGCAGAGAAGAGGTTGCTCCTTCGGACATTGTCACCTATTTACTACGATTAGACCTCTTCCTCGACCTAGTAATCTACTTGCCTTCACTAATACATACCTGTCTTCGGGCTCTTTGACGTCCTCGAGTGCGGCCCACGGCCCAATATCCTTATCTGGGCTCTTCATCCCTACAATTACAAACAGTGAAAGTAAACTGTACAAAGACCATTGTCTTCATCTGCACTAACTGTTCTTCATTTGCCTGTCTATACTATTTTGTTGTTTTCCAAATAAATTAAAACCCGAAAACAACACAAAATTTGACATATTATGATATGATTTTTCTCAAATAAGATCAACAACAAACATCATTCATTAAAAGTATTAGTGTTGTAAAGAAAATGATTAAAAAAAAAATACTTGCATCAAGGAACACATATGAATTAGTCAATAATATTCATCAATCTAAGGTAAAGATGCAAGAAAAATAAAAAATTTCAACCAAAAAAAAAAAGTTGAGAGGGAGAGAGAGAGAGAGAGAGAGAGGGAGAAATAACCTTTTTTGTATGGAAAAATATGCAAAGAATGAGAGAGTGGCAAATTTATAGTAAGAGGTTGGGAATACAATGAATAAAAATAAAAGAAGATAAATGGGCAAAATATTATTTAAAGTTAAAACCGCTCAAGAGGAATATATATAGACAAAATTTTTGTTTTGATTTTCCATTGATTTATTATTTAGTTATAACATCAAAATTAAAGTAAATGAATATGTAAAGTTAAAACCGCCTAAAATGAATTTGTAAAGCCAATATTATTTTATATTTAATATTGTAAAAGACAAATTAGAGGTAAAAATAAATATGAAAAAGACTAATGGTGTGGTCAATAACGTGGCGGATAAGGTGACTTAATAGGAATGTAACAACAATAAATGCTACACTTCATCTTTTAGATATATAGTATTAGATTAGATAAAGTTTAATTATTGAAGTTTTCATTAGAATTAATGCACTCAAAAACCAATTTTTAAATGTTTTAAAATAATAAACGTCTTTTTCACATACTTAATTAGTATGAGTTTATTTAGCATCAAAATTTTATGTTCTTTCTCATGTATCTTTCACAGATAATACTTATCCTCTTGTATTTTTTTTTTTTTTTTTTGGATCACTTTTGTTAATACTATTGATTATAGTTGCTGCGGTTTGTTAGGATTAGCTTCAAATTACTTAATTTGTTGTTACGGTTTTGATATACGATTGTAAGTTAATTAGTGTGCTCTACTTCTTTACATAAAGACAAAGTTCATGTGTAAAATTAAAAATACAAGATCAGTTCTCCCAATTTTAGCTTATACTTTTCTTGAATTTTAGCATTGTCTTTATTTTTTGTTTTGCTTTTTTAAGGATATAATGGCCCTATCTATTAGAGGCAATTAAATATTGATAAATGGAAGTATATTTAACCAATTTTTCTTTATTTGATTATGTTCTCTTTATGTTGGTACTCAAATAATTTTGATTTATTTAGATTATGAACAAAGTATTTGAGATTGGGGTCTTGGGATTTGGTGATGAGAATGAAGTGGTTGAGGAATGTTCGGTTTTAGAAATAAAGTCTACATTTTATTTAGATCTCCTTTTTTTTATTTATTAAATTTATATTATGGTATAGACTCCTAGAAATTTCTAATAACTATGCAATTCCAATATCATATACATAGATCAATAAAGAAAACTCACTCAACAATTGGAAACTACTTCTAGGATAAGGAAAAATTATAAAATATGAATTAAGAAAATTAAGTTTCAAAGCATTCAGCAATATTATGGAAAACATTATAAATACTATATAACAAAATGAGTATTATATATGGGTCTCAGAAAAATAAAAACTATTTTTAAATGAAATTACCAGGCATCCACGCATGACAACATTATCTAGTTAGAGTAATTATAGGTTTACATTACTAGCACAATGCAAACTAAGAAGTTTCCAAATAATTAAGTCAATCTAAGTTATTTAGACTATTACTAAGCTGAAAGCTCTAATTATAACTAGTCTTTTTAAATATCATATAAGTTGTGACAAATTAATAGTGTTATAATACAAATTTAACACCAAAAAAAAAAATTCCCAATGTGCTTACTAAGTAATATGGGTGATTCATTAATATAACTAACTAAATCATTAAAACAGTTTCTCTGAGTAGAGACGTGGGATTCTTCTTTTCCACTTCCTTTACACAATAGAATTAGAGTGTCCCTTCTTAGAAGATGTTTTTTAGTATCCTGGGAGTAATACTGTTATTCCTAGGTTTGTTGGGGTTCTTTTATCAGGGGTTTTAGGAAACAAATTTGAGTGTGAGTGAGGATGGATGAGTTGGCTCAATCATGGAATAGGCTTACTCTCTCTGAAAGAGAGGGGCCAGGCTGCTGTTTACTGGATGACGAAGAAGTTGAGAGTTTCTCCATTGCTACAAAGTTCTTAACTAAACGGGCAATCAATATGGAGATTATCGCTAAAACTTTCACCCCACTATGGAGAGCTCGAAATGGTTTCAAGATTCAGGCTTTTGGTGACCATAAAATCCTATTCTCTTTTGACAAAAAGGAAGATGTGGACAGAATTTTAGAGGGCGAACCATGGAGTTTTGACAAGCATCTGGTGGTGATGAATTGATATGTGAATGAAGCGTCGCTCGAAGAAATTCGATTTGTGAAAACAAAGTTTTGGGTTCAGGTGCACGGAATTCCTTTCAAATATATGACTATTGAGGCAGCAAAGAAAATATATAGCGTGTTGGGCGAAGTTTCAGCGCCAAAGGATCCAAAACTCTATGATGGGGGTCATTTTATGCGTTTACAGGTCTCCATCGATTTATCTTTACCGTTGTGCCGTGGGAGATTGATATCTGTGGGTGATGGAGGAAAGCAGGTATGGATTTCATTCAAGTATGAAAGGTTGCCAAACTTATGTTATTGGTGTGGGCGACTTACTCATGATGATAGAGATTGTGAAGTGTGGATTGAGAGTGAGGGCACACTTAAAGTAGAGCAACGTGAGTTTGGACCACAATTGATGGCACCACCTTTCGTTGCAACAAGAAAAAATGCAATTCTTGTCCCTGGTTATTATGCAGCGAAGAAGATGGTAAGTTCGAGTTCTTCAGAAGATCGTGATCATGGCAAATTTCCAGATTCAGGCCGAGAGAGGATGCTGGAGCAGTCACAAAGTGTAACGGCAGTCAGAGAGGAGAGCATTGATGTCGAAATTAATTCCTCATTAATGCGCAATAAGGGGGTCGAAAATATTAAGGATGATACGGCTGTAAAAGTCAGAATGAATGAAGAAATTACGAGGGCAGTGAAGACTCCTATTGTAACCGAAGCTGATGTGGAAGCTAATAATAAGGAATTAAGTTTGGCAAAAGAATTTGGGGTGGCTACAATTCAGGGGCTGGGAAAGAAGTCAACAAAAAACCCTAGCTCACGTGCCACTTTAAGTCATTCTTCAAAACTTAAAAACGCACGTGACACTCAAGATGCTAGGGCTATCCACACGGATCCAACTCGTGCAGCCTCTACCTGGAAACGTAGAGAAAGAAGAAACACAGGTGAAAAAACAGAAACTTCCAGGTCCATTGGAAAAAAAAGAACAACAGAGGCTGAGCAATCCAATCCGATTACAAAAAGGTTTCAGGTGACCTTCAGAGATGAAAACACACTTTCAGGAATGGCAGGAGCTGATGTTCAGCCCTGCCAAGAGCAATGAGTTGCTTAGCTTGGAACTGTCGCGGGCTTGGGAACTTGCGTATAGGGAAGGAGCTCATTGAAATCGTACGGGCAAAAGATCCTGCTGTAGTGTTTTTAGCCGAGACATTTACAGACGATGCAAGGCTAGAATTTATTCAAAGTAGTATTGGTTTTGATCATAGATGGGTGGTTCCAAGAGTGGGAAGGAGTGGTGGATTGGTTATGTATTGGAAAGATTCGGTAAATTTGAAGGTGGAAGGTTCCGATAAGTACTATATTGATGTCGTGTTTGATAAAAATTCAGAGAATGAATGGAGAATAACTGGGTTTTATGGTGAACCCGATACAGCTAGAAGACATGAGGCTTGGAGTAAGCTAAGGAATTTAAATTCACAACCGGAGAAGCCTTGGCTTTGCGTTGGGGATTTTAACGAAATTGTTAGACAAGATGAGAAACTTGGGGGTGCAAGTAGACCCCATTGGCAAATGCAGCAATTTAGGGAGGTGATCGATGAGTGTGGATTCATGGATTTGGGGTTTAAGGGCTCGAAGTTTACTTGGAGTAAGCACTTTGAGGACGGAAGATCAATTTGGGAGAGGCTAGATAGGTGTTTGGTCACAAATAGCTGGTTCATGAGGTTTGCAGGTTCAAGAGTGTTCCACTTAACTTGTTCGTCATCGAATCATGTTCCAATTCTCATCTTATTGTCGGGTTTGATTCCACCAATTCGGAAAAAAAATTATTTCGCTTCGAACAAATGTGGCTTTCAAACTCAAGTTGTGAGGATGTGGTGTTCTTGGCGTGGGGTAGTGGGAGTGGGCACGGTGATGGGGAAGATATTTTGAGGAAAGTGGAGAGGTGTGGGAGAGATTTGGGGCATTGGGAGAAAAATGTTTTTGGTAATGTAAGAATGGAGTTGAATCGGTTAAAGAAGGTTTTAGCCAAAGAGGAAAGGGTTGCAATGGTTAGTGGGAACAATTTCCGGATTAGACAAATCAAGGAAGATATTGAGGTTTTACAAGAGAGGGAAGCTACTATGTGGGCCCAACGTTTCAAGAATTCTATGGGCTAATCAAGGGGACAAAAACTCAAAGTATTTCCATTGTTGTGCTACAAAGAGATTCCAGAAGAATACCTTGGAAGGGATTAGAGATGAGGAAGGGATTTGGAAAACTACTAAAGAAGATGTGTGTGAAGTCATGGTAAATTACTATAAGTCACTATTTACTTCTACAGAGGGTAGTGTTTCCGCTAGCATGCTTGAATGTGTGCCTACAATGATTGATGAAGAAATGAATGCAGCCTTTTGCAAGGATTTTGAGGCATGGGAAGTCAATAGTGCCCTCCAACAAATGTCTCCCCTTAAAGCTCCTGGACCTAATGGTATGCCACCGCTCTTTTACCAACATTTTTGGAGCACGGTAAATCATGATGTAACTTCATCCATATTGTCTTGGTTGAATTCAGGTACCATACCATCTCCCTTAAATCATACGTATATTACTCTTGTACCGAAAATAAATTATCCTGAATATGCCCACCAATTTCGTCCCATTAGCCTTTGTAATGTACTTTACAAAATATATTCCAAAGTCCTTGCCAATCGCCTGAAAAAAATACTTCCATCCATTATAACTGAACACCAATCAGCCTTCACAAAAGAATGATTAATTTCAAATAACATTTTGGTGGCTTTTGAAACCTTGCATAGTATGAAAAACTATAAGGGGGGTTCATATGGGTATATGGCACTTAAACTAGACATGAGTAAGGCTTATGACCGGGTGGAGTGGTATTATTTAGAGGGTATAATGAGGAAGATGGGTTTTAGGGAGAGGTGGATAAACCTTATGATGGGGTGTGTGAAAACAATTTCTTATTCTGTTTTGGTGAATGGTGATCCATGTGGGATGATTTTTCCTACTAGAGGGATTAGGCAATGAGACCCACTCTCCCCTTTCCTATTCCTTCTTTGTACGGAAGGGCTGAATGGGTTGATTAAGAAGGCTGAAATACAAGGAGATATCCATGGCTTCTCCCTTTGTAGAAGAGGTTCTAAACTAACACATCTGCTCTTCGCAGACGATAGTCTTATTTTTTGCAGGTCTACTATGGAGGAGTGTGACAAGGTGTTGGATCTATTATACAAGTATGAGGAAGCCTCGGGACAAAAAGTAAATAGAAGCAAGACCTCGTTGTTCTTTAGCAACTTTGTACCGGAAGAAGTCAAGCATGGAATAAAGGTGAAATTGTGGGTACCGGAAATTAGGAACTATGAGAAATACCTTGGGCTATCCTCTCTAGTTGGTAAAAGGAAAAAAGAGAGTTTTAATTTTATAAAGGAGAAGGTGTGGAGGAAACTTCAAGGGTGGGAAGCAAAACTACTCTCCTAAGCTGGAAGGGAAGTGCTCTTAAAGGCCGTCATCCAAGCTATCCCTACCTACACAATGGGATGCTTTAAATTGCCGGTAAGTTTGTGCAATGAGATTGAGTCCCTTATTAAGAAGTTTTGATGGGGACAACGGGGTGATCGAAGAAAGATTCATTGGGTGAAGTGGGAGGATTTGACAAAATCAAAAACCATTGGTGGTATGGGTTTTCGTGATCTTGCCATGTTCAATGACTCTCTTTTGGCAAAACAAGCTTGGCAACTCCTGCATAACAAGTCCTCACTCTTCTACAAGGTTTTTAAAGCTCGTTTCTTCCCTAATTCTTCAATAATGGAGGCTGCTAATTCGAGGTTAGGTTCCTATGCTTGGAAGAGCATCCTTAGGGGGAGGGATATTACAAAAAGGGGGTCAATTTGGAGGATTGGAAGTGGGGAAAAAATCAATATATGGCAGCAACGTTGGCTGCCAAGAAAGCACCCTCCAAGGCAGCCAATATGTCCATTGGAGAGTTTTGAAAATTGCACGGTGGATTTGCTCATAGACCCAAACACAAGAACATGGAACGAGGGGCTGATTGATGGTTTATTTGTGGAAGAGGATGCTGAATTGATCAAGAAGATTCCTCTTAGCCGAGCTGCAAATGAGGACTCTTTGTATTGGCCATACTCCACATCGAGTCACTACACTTGCAAGTCCGGATATATGTTCCTTAAAAAAGTATCAAAGATGGAAGCAAGCCAACAAGCCCCTCCAATTCATGACAAACAGCTCTGGAAGAAGATTTGACAGCTGCAAGTTCCTCCAAAAATTAAAAATTTCCTTTGGCGTGCGTGTCATAATGTTCTTCCTACAAAATAGGCACTGTTGAAGAGGAAAGTTACAGCTGACCTGATCTGTGAGAGGTGCCGTTCTGCTGTGCAGGATTCCGTGCACACTATCTGGTCTTGCCCGGAATTGGGAGAGGTTTGGGGTGTGGGGGAAGAGTGGTTTGTCAGGTCTAATTTGGAGTTTACAAATGTGAAGGAACTTCTGTCTTGGCTGATTGCAGAAGGAAAGTCAATTGAGCTATTTGCTTATACGGCTTGGATGGTGTGGACTCAAAGAAACAAAATGCGGGTCACCTAACAAGCTGTTCCGCTCCATCAATTGGCTGAACAAGCAAAACAAAAACTGAATCAGTTTAGAGCTGATCGGCAGAATCCTGAAGTGTAGGTCACGGACAACAATGTTGGAGGCTCCAGATGGTTATGTCCGAAAGATGGTTGGGTGACAACAGACTTTGACGAAGCTGTTTTCAGTGATTCAAATCAGTCTGGAGTTGGGGTGGTAATCCGGGACAATAACGGTGTTGTGCTGGCTTCCTGTTCAAAAAAACTTCATCAAGCATACAAACCTGACGAGGTTGAGGAGCTGGCTGCTTTGAAGGCAGTCTCTCTTGCACGTGATTTGGGCTTTCGAAATGTGATTCTTGAAGGTGATTCTCTCAGTCTGATCAAAGCATTGAAGTCAGCAGAGGATAGCCTTTCTCCAACAGGTTTGCTAATAGACGACGTGAAGCAGGTTGCTAGTAGTTTTGAACGATTGGTGTATTCTCATGTTAAGAGAAACGGCAATAGGGTAGCTCATAGTCTGGCGAAAAATGCATTATGCATACCAGATTCACAAGTATGGATGGAAGATGTCCCATCGCATATTACTTCGATTTTAGATTTGAATGTAATCGTTTCAAGTTAAATAAAATGAGTCAGCTTCTTTCTCAAAAAAAAAAAAAAGTAATATGGTTCAGTAACTTTAAAAGGTAGCATATTATGGATTGGCAAAACTAACTAAAGGCAAACAATTATTCAGTACTATAATACATACTAAAAAGGTAACGTATTAATATGTATCATTTTTAAGAGGCCAAGTGCAGGGTCCACTTGACGTGGTGCAATACGACAGAAGAGGAAAATGCAATGTTATCTTTCTTCAACAACTCGTCAACCTGTGGAAGCTTTTAAAGGATTTGTATAAGTTGTTGGTGGCCGATACTCTCTTCACACCAGACATTCCTTTTCCCTTATAGATCTGAGTTGCAAGTCATGGAGCACCTTGTTTCAAGCTGGTGCAATGATCGATCCTTGCCAGAATCATATATACTCCCACCGGAAAAAAGACCAGGGAAGCTCACTGTTCCTCTAGCCAACAATATTCCAGTGATTGATCTTGGGGGTCATGATCAAACAGATTTAATTCAACAAATTCTGGAAGCTTGCCAAGAGTTTGGATTCTTTCAGGTTCCAACCACATTTTTTCTTTCTATTATTTTATCAGACAATGATTTATTTATTCCTACTAGATGCTTGGCATCAAACATGATCACAATATGAACCACTTTTGGCAAACTTTTTTCATATTTTATAAGTTTGTGTTATGCTATGTTTTGTACCACCTAATAGGTGATCAACCATGGAGTCCCTAGCAAGTTAATGGATGAGGCCATGAGTGTTTTTAAGGAGTTTCATGCATTATCTGCCAAGGACAAGGCAATCGAAACTTCAAAGGACCCCAATAAGAGCTGCTACATCTACACAAGCAGTCCAAATTATGCAACTGAAAAGTTTCACTTCTGGAGGGATGGATTGGTGCATCATTGTAATCCTCTAGAGAAATACATCCAATTTTGGCCTGAAAAACCACCTAGATATCGGTAAATTCTCATAGTCATAGACATGTAAATTTGTTCTTTCATGTAGTGACTTGGACATAAATAAGAACAAAAATGAAAATTATTATGTTTCATGTGAAACCTTTTTCAGAGAAGTTGTTGGGCCATATACAGCTGAAGTAAGCAAGTTGGGCTTTAGAATTTTGGAGTTCATTTCCCAAGGCTTGGGAATCAGCCTTGGTGGACTTGGTGGAAATCAAACACTGGTGGTCAATCACTATCCGCCATGCCCAGACCCAAGCTTAACCTTGGGCTTGGGCAAACATATGGACCCTGTTTTCATTAATATTCTTCTTCAAAGTGATGTATACGGGCTTCAAATCTTCAAGGATGAGGAATGGATTGGTGTTGAACCCATTCCTAACGCTTTTGTGGTTAACATTGGCTATCCGTTGCAGGTACATATATCTTCACAAGCTCTTAGTATATATATAAATATAATAGAATGGTGACTATTACAAACACTCTAGGGTACACGTAGCACACAAGTCACAATTTATTTGCGTGTACTATGGGTACACTAGTAATTATCCTATATAATGCTCTTTTTTATTTTTTTATTTTTTATTTAATGTTGTAATGTTTAAAAGTAATATATAAATAATCGCTTTTTTTTTTTTTTTTTTTTAAGAAAGAGGTAAGGTAACATAGAATAATGTTTAATTTTTTTTTTTTTTTTTTGATAGGGGAATAATGTTTAAATATGAGATATAAATAGTGTCCTAAGTTTTAGGCCAAATGGAGAAGAAAACATAAAACTTAGTAACGGTAAATTACTCTTTTAACTCGTTTGTGTTTTTTTAATATAAAATTATTTAACTAAAAGATAGGAGTATTTTAGAGAGTTTAAGAATTTGTGTGAGGATATTTTAGTACACAAAATGTTGAAACCCAAACAAAAAATCTTGTTATTAATAGTATAGAATTGATACTTGCTAATTCATAACAGTAAGATGTTTAACTAGTGAAAAGTGAAAATTAGCCTATAGTTCATTTGATGTGTGATACTTCACAGTAATGATTTGAATTATGAAGGCGTTATGTAAACAATTGTTGGCTCTTACATTGGGTGTGATACTACACGATTGCAAAAAGCTCTAATTGTTACAAATAGTAACCTAATACGAACATAGGTTGTTACAAATAGTATTCTAATACGTATTTCACACTCGCTTTATGAAAAAAAAAAATTGTCAATATGCCTACTAAAGAGTAGCTTAATAAAGTTTCAAAAAAAAATAAAAAAAGAGTAGCTTAAAAAAAATAAAAAAAAACTTATCTCTTATAAAATCATAAAAATAATTAATCAAAAATTTTTTTTTTAGGGATAATAGTAGAAAACCACATAAACTTGTACCCCAAACCATGAAAACTTACCATAATCACCCAAATTGTGACGATTTTTTTTTTTTTTTAATTACATCCCGCAACGTGATTGATGGTTAAAATTAACAATCATGTGCATGCACATAGACCATAAAAATTATAGTTCATTAAGTGGGGAAAAAAATGTAACTCTCAAGTTATCATTACTTTTAGAGATTAAATTCTATAAGTATGGGGTGTAAAACCCATGTTTTATACCATTCAATAAATGACTGTTACATCAGCATTTTACTTAAAATTCAATACATCCTACCATACCTAATAACATCTCAATAGATTCCCAATTTGGTTGGATTTATATATGGATATTAGAATTGATTGAGTGCGATTGTGTTTATTCTTAAATATGTGATAAGATGACGTGGCATGTTGGGATTGGAGGGGTAAAACATGAGTTTTACACCACGCGCGTCCTTATAGAATTTAATCTCTATATATAGTCAATCAAGCTATTCAATGCAATTTACAAAGTTTATTATAATTAGGATGGTGATTGCAAGTTTTCATGGTTTATGTGCAAACTGAAAAGTGTAATTATCTCATAATTTTGGGTGATTTTTTTTTTTTTTTTTTTTCTGGGTGCAATTAACTAGTTTCTTTAATGGTATTTTTAATTATTGTTCTTGGAATTGTGTCACATTGAGTTGTAGATTATCAGCAACGGGAAGCTGAAAGGTGCTGAACATCGAGTGGTGACAAATTCAAATGTAGCTCGAACAACTGCTTCCTACTTTATTAATCCATCAAATGAAACACTTATAGAACCAGCAAAAAGTTTGGTTGATGCAAGCCACCCAGCGCTTTATAAGTCCTTGCCATACAAAGACTTTCTTATCAAATACATAGCTGCTTCTACTGACAGTAAAGCATTAGAGGAGGCTTTACGTGCTATTGTATGATTACCTTTACCTGTGAGATAAAAGCTACTGTACTTCATGAATAAATGTATGGCCATTGATATCAAACAAGCGAACATTAGTTGGTTAACATCAAACTAGCAAACTGCAAAACCCTAAAGTTAGGTGGATCATAATGATAAATGTCACTGCCAACTCTCGTTAGGAATTGGTTTGTACTACATTGCACTAATAATATGATGAGCTATGTTAATGGGTGCTTTTAGAGAATTTATTAATAGACCATTTTATAAAAGTTTAGAGAATTTATTAATAGACCATTTTATAAAAAGTTTCATAAAAATATTTCCAAACTAATGCCCTTAGTGCATTTGTTACTTTTCATTGTCATCATTGTTTTATTTAATAAAATTTTATTGTCATGAACACCAATTAAATATAAGATTTTGAAAGCATTGTAATATATTATGGATTGGCAAACTAAATAAAGGCAAATAATGGTCGTATATATTGTAAGATGATAGTTCACATGTGGAAAAACATACCTGAACAACAAAATGAGTTGTTTTGTTTTGATGGTGTTAGGATATTTAGTGTTCGCAAAATTCCGATTCAAAAGTTTTAGTTGTAATTGCACATTTCCATGTATTTGAGTTTCTATTTAAATTGTAAATTGCATAATGTCATTGAAGATTATATTCAAACAAAAGAGTTCAAAGTGCTACAACAGGAATTTCATTAAAGCAAGAATCAATATGTCAGGTGAGATTTTGAGCAAAGTTGTCATAATTCAAAATTCAGTTACACAAAACAATTTTGTAAGTTATTTTGTATCACAAATATCTTCTTAGTGGATTTAGTGAATTGGGTGCAACCCTGAAGGGTTTTTATTGTTTTAGGTTTTCATGCCTTAAACAACTTGTAGTACTAGTTGCATGAGTTTTGGTGTGATTGCTTGATTACTGCCTTGTTTATATTATTGATGAAACCATTAAATTAGTCACTTGGACCATAAACTGATAATCAGTAAAATTGGTATAAAGCCATGTGTTTGGAGTTCAAGAGCATTTTCCAATTGGTATTAAATTAAGATATGCCTTGTTTGGATTATTTTCGATTGTGTGATCCTTGATCCCTGCTATCATGAAAAAAGTACAATCACTTAATGTCCCTTTATACTTTAAGGAAAATATCTAGTTGTCAATTCAAAAAGGGTGGAGCATGCTCATTAATTTTAATTGTTAATCAAGCTATGTGGTGCAATTAACAAAGATTTTACAATTAGGGTGGTGATTATGTTGGGGAGATTCCAATTAAGTAGTTAATATGACATATAGAAACACATTTAACCCAAAATGTCTAAACCCAATGGATATGAGTCCAACTATATTATATTAACCACTCATTTTTCTCATCATTATTCAATGTGAGATTTCACTTACACATATACACCCAACAATATCCCCCTCACGTGTAAGTCTCTACCTCTCTGTGGGTCATGAACAAGCCCTAATCACTCCCGCTTGCCTAATGGACTTTTTCCTTCACTAGTGCATCATTCATGGGTCTCCACATGTCAACCCCGTGCATCTTTTATCCATGAAAACCTCGTGCCTCACCATCACCGTTGTCTAGCACCATTGAGAATATCCTTTGTTAGGTCTTTTTTCCAGGATCGTTTGTGTGGGTTATGGACTTGCTTGGTGTAATATACCATTCCTGCTCTAATTACAAAAGGGATCCATCCCTACTCCATTTGCAAAATAGTTCAAAGTACACATACCCGATTTTTGTTCCAACTACAAAAAGAACCTCAATAACCTTGCCACCTTTGCCACACACCACTATGAGCTTTGATACCATTTGTTGCGAGAGGTAAACATCTCGGGGAGACTCTAACATATAAAGACACGATTAACCAAAAGGCCTAAACCCAATGGATATGAGTTTAACTATGATATATTAACCACCTATTATTCCCATCATTATTCAACCTGATACTTCATTCACACATGTACACTCAACAGATTACAAGTTTTCATAGTTTATGGTACAAAGTGCAAGTACCCTATAGTTTAAGGTAATTTTCTACTTGACCATCATGGCGATTTTTTTGTGATGAACTTTTTAATATAGATATTGTTTCTTAATCATTGCGTTTGAAATTATGTTGCATTGTAGATTATCAGTAATGGGAAGTTAGAAGGTGCTGAACATCAAGTGGTGACAAATTCAATTTTAGCTTGTACAACTGCTTCCTTCTTTATTAATCCATTAGATGAAACAAGTTTGCTATCTCATTAATAAAGAATAGAGCAAATAACTCCAAATTCAAACACATGGATTATCGATATATTCAAGATATAGTGAAGAGGGGTGAGAAATGAGTTCAATTTATCCCCTCGAGTGAGATGGTGGCTGATCCTATGACCAAAGGATTTTGACTCTAGTTAGAAATAGAGAGCATGTGGGGAATATAAGACTCATGGATTCAAAATTATAGGTGGAATACTACATGCAGTTGCATAGACAAAAGGACCAAGGATGCCCTGAGAACATAGCTATGTTTTTTTTTTTTTTTTTTTTTTTTTTTTTATAGTCAACTTGTGCATAATTTCATTAACTTGGGCAACTACCCAAACATCTTACATCAAATGCAATTTGAGTCTCAATAACTAGAGGAGTATCCTCCACCCATATTACACTCTCGGATATAATCTTGGCATTTCTTGCCATCAAATGTGTTGCTTGGTTACAATTTCTTCGAACATGGGTCGCTTTCCACACAAAGAAGTTTAAGGACCATTGTCTTGCTCCTGCAATAATGTTTTGAATTGAGCTTGGAGGAGATGTATGGCCTACGAGAGCTAACATAACCGTCTGAGCATCTCCCTCAATGATGATGTGGTTGAGTCCGAGATCCTTTGCCAGCATGACACCTTCTTCCATAGCCTTTGCTTCTACTTCCAATGCACCCAAAGGTAGTTCTAGCTTTTTGCTCATGGCCCCCATCATCTGACCCTTATCATTCCTGATCACAACTCTAACGCCAGAGCTGTTGATCTCCTTGAATACTGCTCCGTCAACATTAACCTTGTACCAACCGAACAAAGGGGGGTCCAGTAAGGTCTCCTGGATTTGGATTCCTGGCTCGTAGTGGTGTTTAAATTACGGAATTCCATAACAAGATTTTCTGCCTCCCTTGCTATTGCCTTTGTTGGTTTACCCCTCCCTTCATACTTGACTAAGTTCCTGTTTTTCCAAAGGCACCAAGCCGTGGTAGCAAAAATTTCCCAATCCACCTCACTTTGAACATCCTTCAACCTCCAAACCACATCAATAAAGTCACACTGGGGGTTCTGAAACTTTGGGAGGTTGAGCCTAGTTTCCTTCCAAAAGTCAACCGCAAACATGCAATCCCAAAGAATGTGACCTGAATATTCAGATTTGCCACAAAACGCACATTTATCCTCTGTGGCCTCTTTTCTGAGTTGAAGGTTGTAATTTGTTGGGAGAATACTTTTACATGCCCTCCACATAAATTGTTTTACTCTGTTTTGACATTGCAAGCCCCAAATGGACCCCTACAGCTCACTCGCCTTTTTGCTGTTTGATGCACTTCCCCTGTCAGCTTTATGATTGCCTTCTAGCAGCCATTTACGAGCTACAAGATAAGCACTTCTTACCGTGAAGTTTCCGTTCTGAGTCCAAGCCCAAACTTGCGTGTCATCCGAGAGGTAGGGGCTGATTGGAATGCTTAGGATCGCCTCCACGTCATGAGGGATGAAAATTTCCTTCACCGTGGTGATATCCCAGCCACCTGTTTCAGAGTTTATTAGGTTAGCAACCAGTTCGCATGTCGTGTCAGGGGGGGCGAGGGCTAACGATTTTGAATGATTCAAGAATTGGGATCCACTTGTTAGCCCAAATATTAACCTTTCTACCGTTACCAATGTTCCACCACAGACCTTTGCCAATCACCTCCTTAGCAGCCATCAGACTTCTCCAGGTCTACGACGGTTTGTGTCCAAGCTGAGCTTCCATAAAGTTGCTTTCGGCAAAATATTTAGCTTTAAGGACTTTATGGCTGAGAGAGTTTAGGTTTGTGAGAATTTGCCAACCTTGCTTAGCCAACAAAGCAAGATTAAAGGCCTTGAGGTCCTTGAACCCCATACCCCCTTCTGCTTTTGGAGTGCACAATTTTTCCCATGCTATCCACACCATCTTTTTTTCTTTTTTTCTTTGACCCCACCAAAACCCACTAACCATGGAATTCAATTCTTTGCACAAAGAATCCAAAAGCCGAAAGCAACTCATGGTATAAATGGGAGTTTCTTAAGCAACAGCCTTAATAAGGGTTTCCCACCCCACAGAAGACAAGAGCTTTCCTTTCCGCCCTGCTATTCTTCGGCCCACTTGGTCTTTAATTCTATTAAACGCTTTTCTTTTCCCTTTCCCTATCAAAGGAGGTAGCCCAAGGTATCTCTCGTGCTGCTGGATAATCTGTGCCTCAAACATTCCCTTAATGGCTTCCCTCATTTCACTATCGATGTTCTTACTAAAGAAAAGAGACGTCTTATCTTTGTTGAGTTTCTGCCTTGAATTCTTTTCATAATCCTCCAAAATTTGAAGTACTCTAGCACCCTCCTCCCCCGTAGCATTGCAGAAAATTATACAATCATCCGCAAACATTAAGTGAGAAATCCGAGGGGCACTATGACACACTAAAATACCTTGGATTCTGCCCTCACACTCTTCCCTTCTAAATATCGCCGATAATCCTTCTACACAAAGGAGAAAAATATAAGGGGCAAATCAGATCCCCTTGTCTAATGCCTCTTAAGGGTATTATTGTGCACTTTGGCTCGCCATTGATGAGGACCGAGTAAGACACCGTCGTCACACACATCATCATTAAGGAGATCCATTTCTCATGGAAGCCCATTTTTCGCATCATCCCCTCCAAGAAGGACCATTCTACTCTGTCATATGTCTTGCTCATGTCTAATTTGATAGCCATCAGACCCTTTTTTCCTTTCCTCCTCTGGTCGATGCAGTGCATAGTTTCGAAGGCAACTAGAATGTTGTCGGTAATCTACCTCCCCGGAACAAAAGCACTTTGGGATTGATTACTTCCGGGAGGATCTTTTTCAACCTGTTAGCCAGCACTTTTGATACAATTTTATACACCACATTGCATAAGCTGATAGGTCTAAACTCAGTTATTTTTTGGGGGCATTTTACTTTTGGGATCAAACAAATATAAGTATCGTTAAGACCACTAGGCATGATACCAGTTTTGAGGGTCTAGATAACACAATTAATTACACTAGAGCCAACCACATCCCAATATTTTTTATAAAAGATGGGAGACATACCGTCCGAGCTAGGGGATTTTGTGGGATGTATTTGCTTTAGAGTGCTCCATACCTCGTCTTCCTTGAACTCCCTGAGAAGGAAATCATTCATCTCATCGAATACTTGTCTATTCACTATACTTAGGCTAGCCTCAAAATCCTCAAGGTGGTCAGTGCTAAAAATGGTCAAAAAGTAAGTTAGGATTATCTTTTCTACATCCTCAAGCTCATCTTTCCACCTACCATCACCATCCCGCAATCCTTCAATCCTGTTTTTTTTTTTTTTTTTTTTTTTGCGCCTCTGGTTGGCTGTTGCATGAAAAAATTTCGTATTTTGGTCCCCGCTTTTTATCCAGAGTGCTCTCAACCTCTATTTCCACATGATTTCCTCCCTGAGAAGAATCTCGTTAATTTCCCTCTTAAGTGCTTGGATTTCCTCCGCTATTTCATGAAGCTTATTCAAGGATTTCAAATGTTGGAGGTGCCTCTACTTCAATTTCAGCTCTCTGTTAACATTGCCGAAGACCCTTTGATTCCAATTTTGGAGCTAAACTTGGCATTGCTTTAATCTATCCTGAAACAATACCTATGGGTTCCCATTCAACGGGTCCTACGCTGATTCTATCACCCCTTTGCACCGCTCGTCTCTAGTCCACATAGCCTCAAAGAAGAACCATTTCTTTATCGGTCTTGAAGGCTACCTTTTCCTTAGCCATAGAGACAGAAGACAATGGTCCGATGTCGACATCGATCTATGATGTACCCTGGCTTCGGGATATAACTCCATCCATTTCTCATTGGCAACCATCCGGTCTAGCCGGACAAGAGTTCTTTGCCCCCCCCCCCCTCTCACGGCCATTGCACCGCGTGAAACACGGCCCTACAAAACCCAAATTGGTGAGCCCGCACTCATACAAACAGTTCCTAAATCCTTCAATTTGCCAAATGTCCCACTCAAGCCAGCCTATTTTCTCATCCAAATGGGTGATTTCATTGAAATCCCCAAACACGATCCTAGGTAAATCACACTAATTTCATAATGCTTCGAGAAGTTTCCAAGAAGTGTCTAATACTTGTATCGGGGTGGCCGTAAAATCTCGTTGCTCGCCATGGTTTTCTTCCTTCCCCTTCATGAATCACCACATCAATATGTGAGTGAGAGCAACTCTTAAACTCCTCATTCGTTCTTTCTTTCCACAGCAAGGCCAAACCGCCGCTTCGTCCATCACACGGCACAATGATTCCTTAGGTTAGATCAAGCTTACATTGGAGCCCTTTCATTCTGCTTGTGCTCACTTTTGTCTCCGCTAGGAAGACAAGGGTCGGATCGTTTGCCTTCGCCTCATCAGTGAGGATATGAACCACCGGGGTTGATCCCAATCCCCAGCAGTTCCAAGCGAGTAAGCTCATTGAGCTTAGCGGTGCTGCCTCACAGCCACTGCCTCTCCACCATCTGATACGTTTTCCCCTTTTGGGGTTTTTGAGACCTGAGTCTTCCCTTTCCTGCATTTCAGATCAATGATATTTGTGTCTAGTTCATCTATAGGGGTTGGGCCCTCCCGTTTTAGCTTTGTTGGGCCTACATCAACCACTCTCTCCTTAGCTTTACCTGTTCTTTCTATCCTCTTCCAGTGACTGCTGCTTGGGCCCAGCTTTTCAGCGACCCAGCCATCTCCTTATCATAACACATTGCCATCAGGCCTACCTCAGAACAGTCCATTTTTTTATTTTCATTTGTCTTCAGTTTGGCGCCAAAGCAAAATCGAACCTCGAACTTTCCTCCTGATGGGTCACTTTCTCCTAGTGCATACTTATGCCTTTGTCAACTGGACACTGCACCACGTCTGCACCTTCCTTTCCCAAAACAATCATACAACTTTCTGGGATTTCCTCATACATATCGGTCTTTCCATTCTCCTGATAATTCTTTAATTTTCTTTCTAACTTGTCTGGTTCCCTTATTGTATTTTCTATGTTACAGTCTCCCAAGCCCAAAAGGTTTGACCCAGACGTTGCCCCTACTATTGAGGTCCCCGACGGCACGTGAGGTTCCTTCGCTGTCCTCATTCCTCTGCTTGAGTCCGCACCTCCTCTATTTTCCGACCTCCTTGTTTCTCGAATTAGTGGAGTCCCCTCCAACTCTCTTCATTGGTTCACCTCTCATCCAAGCGCCGTATTGAAGGTCTTCAATGGCAAGAATAATACCATTCTCCTTTCTAGCTAGGCAATCCTTCAGATCATGGTCTAACATGCCACAACAGTAGCAAAAGTTAGGTAGTCGCTCATACTTAAAGTTGACCCACCTTTCCGTGCCTTCCTCGATGGATATCCTTTTCCCCCTAATTAGCTTGCTCGTAACATCTATTTTTACTCAAACCCGGAGATATTTACTACACTGGACTTCGGACTCCATGACATCCACATCAAGGACTTCGCCGAGACTGGCACCAATAACCATACCAGTCTCCCTTGTTCTACTCTTAAGAGGTAGGTTATGAATCTGCACCCAAAACGGAGACCATTTCAGCACTAGATCTTTAGGAACCTTGTCGCCATCAAATTCTTGGAGGAGTATCAAGTTTTTCTCATAATTTTACGGACACATATCTAGAACTTTCCTTTTGTCTCTCGTCGTCAAACTCCACAAGAAACAACTCCTCCTCTATCCCTGAAACCTTTACATTTCTGTTTGGTTTCCAGAGCATTCTCGAGTTCTTTCTTAACGCGTAAATCTTAACGCGTAAAGAATAATGCATCTGCGAGAAAGCACACTCATGACTAGGCAATATTTGCCTCTTTCTATTGCTACCTTAGTGCAGCTGTTTCCCAGCATTGAGCTCTCATCTTCCTCCTCTGTGAAGGTTAACTTTTGCCATAACGCTTCTAGTTTGTCGACCATTGTAGTTAGACCGTAATGGGGCAAGAAGAAACCGATAGGTCTCACCCAAGGGAGACCACTAAAACTCTCGTAAGTAGCTGTGAGACTCGCACTGCGTCTACGTGCCCTTGGGCTCGAGAGCACAATGTAGCGATTCTAGACTTCAAATTTTAAAGGTTGAATGAATAGTTGGCACAATAATAGATAGAACATAGCTATGTAGCTTCTACTTTAGAGACATAATTGGTCGGTGTTAAGTATAAAAGCATTGTGAATGAGAACTGCACAGATTCGTCGATAAAATTGTTTGTGGAGAATCTTCAGAAATATTGGCTTAGAGAAAGTACGTAACGTAAAAGTCAATGTAGGTCGGCACATGTCTAGTGTGTGTGCCTAAAGGACGTTAGCAGTAATATGGGCAGAATAAAATCCCAAAGGCGTGTGTGGACTAAGTCCCACTATCTAATGTTGTTCACTTGAAATAATAGTGAATTGATAAGACCTCTAGAGTATACAGCAAGAAATATAGTATAAGACAAAGGGTGTGATTAATGGAGTGCTACAAAAAAACCGTCCTATATTGGCTTTTTTTCCCGGTGTTTTCAAAAACTGCCAATATAGGTCACCTATTATAATGGTTTTTGTAATTGCCGCTATAAACAGAGGCCTACAACGATGCTTTTGTAAGCGCCATAATAGGTACGTACGATTGCTAGGATCAGGCATTGACATCAATCTATGAGAAGCATAGATGAGAATAAACATAAAGCAATACCATGGGAGTCATAGTATATGTTGATTGTAGTTAACACCATTAGTTATGGTGTGATCAAGTGGGAGAAGTTAATGTACAAAAGTGATGAGTGATCACACCATAATTACCCTCACTTATGCAATAACTCCTACTAGTAGATGATGATGCTTCACCAATGTTTAAGTAGAAAATATCTATAACGTTAAGTTAGTTATTAAATGTAAAGTTGTGATTTTCAACTAGCTTGTGGTGGCTTTAATTCTGTACCAAATTTGATTGTAATCTCTTCAATCATTTTCCCTGTATGTATGTGGGTTTATTTGTAAGGGATGAGTGTGAGAGATCAGTGAAGAATCAAGCTTCAAAATGTGAATCAGTGGAAGTCGTGACTAGCTCACGAGAAGCAACCCACAAAAGGCCACGTGTGAAGCACATGACTGGAAGCTAAAGAATCATGCCAGGCTATAAAGTTTGCGAGTGTTTTGCGAGAAGGGCTATCCTGCGAAGTATCCTCGAAACTCTCTATTTGGTAAAAAGTTAAGTTGCTTTACCAAATTCTTTACCCACACTATAAATACCCTCATTACCCACGAATTGTAAGGAGTACTTTAGAGAGAAAACCCTAACAAATACACTTAAGAATTAGAGATTGTTATACCCACAATCATCTACACATTTCCTTATGGTTTTCCTCATCTCCTACCTCTTCATTTCTAAATCCTTGAGAGGTTGTTATCCCAAACACTTACCACACCAATTTGAGTGTTAAGTGAGATTTTGGTACTATTGAGAAGCATTAGAAGGAGCCATTCGTTCGTGGATGCAATCGAGCTGAATTGCGGGATTCGGAAAACTAGAGAAGAAATGACTCCTAGAAATCCGTTAGTAGCAGGAGCTTGGAGGGCTCAAGTACATGGGGTAGACTAGGCTTGGAGGGTCTTTTGTTATTCATGTACTCCAACTTTATTCTCTAATGGATTGATTTTGACTTAGAGGGCCGCGGAGAGGTTTTTCACTGAGTTCTTCAGTTTCCTCTTCAATGACACATCTTGGTGTTATTTCATGTTTGCATCTCTCTTCCCTACTCTTTAAGCTTTCATTTTATTGTTGATGATGGATGAATATGGCTTAGAGTAATGTTATCGGTTCATTGCGCACATTTACTCTTGTTTCGCACTTTGTTTAAGTTCGAGTAAAAGCAATCTAGTCGTAATTTTTAATTGGAGGTCTGAACAAGCTCTTGTGTTTTAGCACAAATCTGAGCTTTCATTAAATAAGGAGTTGTGTCTTTGGTACAAACTTATATTTAATGAAGAAATGCGTCTCTTACTAAAGGACATGAAGGAATTCTCATTCAATTATACGTTAGATTATTAATCAACATTTCCAAATCCCTTAAACCAAAAGGTAAACCTCAAATCTCTGTCTCTTTCACTACTTTCCTTTCTTTCTTTCTTTCTTTCATTTCCTCGGAAGACAAAGTCCACTAAAATCAAAGAGAACTAGTAACAAAATGAACCCCAGATCATGAACCATGACCAGCCAATGCACTCATTTCAAGGCCCTTGAGGTTTTCGGAAACCAGTTGTTTAGTTTTGAGCAGTTTTTAAGTGAGATTCATAATTTTTAAGAATCCCATATCATTTTTTTCTTGAAGTAATTAAGTTATCTTTGTTTTTATTTATTTTTATTATAAAATCATATGTGCTGGTTTTATTCTAATTTGTAAAAGAGTTGTGATTTTTGTGTGAAGTGTGGTAGTTTTTTTGTTTTGTTTTTTCAATTCTTTGATTTGAGGATTTTTTCTTCTTTTGTTCTTTTTAATAATCTGATATTTATAATTTATAATGGGAAGGGGCAATTGAACTCCGGATGTCTCCCTTATAAACACCACAAGTGCCAACCAATTGAGTTACAAAAACTCTTTGCTATTTGAGTTGGGACGAAATGATTGAAAGGTATTTTGGTCTCATTAGAAAACTAAAAATTAAATTGTTAATTGTCTTTCATCTCCCTATAAAAAATTTGGACAAAGTTTAGATCCAAACAATTTTAGGAGTGTCTCCTTTAATATACTAGATACTAGGTAGTGATTTTTTTTTTGATAGAGATACTAGGTAGTGATTTAAAATACTATCTATGTGTAACTAAAACTATATATGTATTTATTCTCTCAATATCACAAATAATCAATTACAATATGACAAAGAAAATAAACCACAACAACAAATAAGTTTATATACTTAGCGTTTCGAGGGTATATTGGTAAAATGACATTTAATGAAATGAGTCAAACGAGTTCCATATATTGGACATGAACACGACACATTTATTAAATGGGTCAGTCGTGTTAATCTGAATATGACACGAAACCGTTAAGCCTCAATCCATAATCTACTAATTTCATGTCGTGTCGTGTCGTGTTAGGTTTGTGGATCGTGTAAAATTTAGCCACCCTAGAACAAATAATGGGTGTGAAATGAGAATTAAACTCACCTAAAGCCACCATCTGCTTACCCCTTTGGTCCACCTTTTTTCCCCCTTTTATGCAATCCCTTCTTTCACATAAAATGGACACTTTCCTTTATGATCAAGCACATCCCGAATTCATGAAAATTTCCTTAATATCATTAGTAACTTTTGGAAGCAATCAAGAATTCAAAATATGGCTGACTTCCATCAAGGCGGATTCTAAAATGTATATTCAATAGACAACTTCTGTTGACGACCCTTAGTGTATTGTTATTCCTGTCAACCTTTCCCTTAACATGTTTTCTCTATCTCTATCATGAGTTCCTTCATTCTTTTGGGTATTAACATGAGTTCAAAGCTTTGATATGTGAGTTCATACAACCAAAGCTTATCGGTGAATTTTGGGGGTGATCGCTTGAGCCATATTGCACCAAGGATAAACTGCATTCAATAGGGCAAAATCACTTCTTAGGAAAGTGGATTAAGTTCCACGCCTCGGCTCTCAACCATCGATAACTTTTTTCTCTTCCATTTTGCACTTGGTCTGCTTGATTTAATCTCAAATATTTTTTTTTTTCCTTTTATTTTTCTTACATTTAAGTCATATGATATTTTTAATTTTTTTTATAAAATTTTTTAATTATTTTTATAACTTTTTAAATGTAGATAGTCTTATAAATTTGTGTATTGAAGAAATAGATTCCTTCAAATTGTTTTAGAAGAAAACCATGTTCATTTTAAATTCTTTCATAATCGGACCTGATATAAGTCTTTTATTTTTTGGGTAGAAAAGGATAATATCATTAAAAACTAAATAGTAGGAATACAACGATCATAAGCCACCCCAGCAGAATCTAGACTAAGTAACAAGGAGACTTCCACCAGGGGGGTCTAAGAAAACAACAAAATCTTTGGAAAGCAAAGCCCCCCTTCTACCAAGAGCATCGGCGCATTAATTTATTCACCTCTCGATAGCAATGCTGAATTTGGACCATAGGAATGGCCCCTAATTCGAATTTACAGTCACTAACTAAGGCATCAATACAATTTTGGTGACCATCCTCTTTCTGCGAAAGGTCCACAATAAGCTTAGCGTCTAGTTCAATAATCATAGCAAGTAACTTAAGGGCAGAGCACAACCCGAGACCATCACGAAGAGCCCACAATTTCACAGCTACGCTAGTGGTATGACCAATGTTCCTCACATAACCTTTGATCCAATCTCCCTTATCATCACGGATTAGCCCACCACCACCAGCCCGGCCTGGGTTACCCAACGAAGAGCCATCCGAGTTGAGCTTATACCAACTCAGAGGAGGCTTGATCCATCGAACTTGGATGTTTCGACGATTGATAGCCTACTTCCCATTGATGCTAATATAAGCAAACTCCACGGCTTTAGAAAGAACATCAGGTTTTAAATTTTTTTGGGCTCTCTCATTTCGAAACAATACTCCATTCCTATGTAGCCAAAGAGTCCAAACACCAAAGGAAAAAATAATTCCCCATCTAATGCCTGAAGAAGAGTGAGTGTTCGTCTTGTAGCAATTCAACCGCAACCATTTGTTCAGGTGTAAACCAAAGAACAAAGCATCAGACATAGGGGGAAGCAAGGAGGTTCAGAGGTTTCTAGCAACACAGCAATCTCTAAGCACATGCACAATTGATTTAGTGCTTCCCTCACAGAGATGGCACAACGGAGTGACGTGCATCCCTCTGGCAACAAGTGTGGATCGGACCGGGATGCTATTATGGTGGCATTGCCACAAAAAGCATTTGATTTTCGGGATTGTTGGCACTTTCCAAATCCAATCCCCATCAAAGTTGCCATTATACATTCCATCCACCTCTAAAATAGCTAACTTGTAGGCTTCCTTCATGTCAAAATTTCCACTCGGGGAAGAAGACCAAGTGATGCGGTTAGTGTTCTGAGAAGAGAAGGTTATGGGAGTGGCCTTGATTTTTGAAAGCATCCTCTCAGGGAAGGAGAAAAAGCAGCCTTGCCAATCCCAACCCGAGAAACTAGTCACTTCCTTCAAGGTAGTGGCCTCTTCCCCCCTTTACAAGGGTCCTACAATTAGCCCCCTAAGGGGTCTTCTATCCAATCATTTGTCATACCAGAAAGACATCTAGCTATCCTTCCCAACAATCCATTTAGAACCTTTTTTTAAAACAGCCTCACATTTGCGGATTGCAACCCAGGTAGTTGAACACGTCTGACTGAAGGGGCGGGGACTAAAGGCTTTCCTAGGAGTACGGTACTTATGGGAAAGCACTTTGGCCCATAAAGAGGAAGGCTCAAACTAAAGGCGCCAATTCAGCTTAGCAAGATTGGAAATGTTCTTCGCCTTCGCAGCTTGGATACCTAAACCACCATCTCTCTTCGACTTGGCAATTTTCTTCCAATTCACTAAGTGAATTTTCTTCTTGCTCTCTGTGGATCCCTAAAGGAATTTGCAGCTCAATCTGTCAACACTATTTAGAATCTTTATGGGAAAAGCAACACATTGCATGGCATAATTTGGAATAGTGGTGGTCATGGCTTGGGTCAAGACGAGTCTTCCTGCAAAGGAAAGCAAAGTTGCTTTCCATCTGGCTAGTCTACTTTGAACCCTTTCAACAATATATCCAAAATCTTGGGGCATTGCTGAGTGTTTGATCAGAAACATCGGGTATTTCACAAGGGATGGAGTAGACTGAAACCCCAGGGTATCACACATCTCTATTCTTGCATCAGGAGGCACATTAGGAGAAAAGAAAAATCGGGATTTTTCTTAGCTGACCTTTTGGCCTAATATGCTGCAAAAGGAATCAAGCACTTCTCTGATTGCCACACAGTACTTACGATCAGCTCTTGCAAACAATACTAAGTCATCTGCAAAAAACAGATGAGAGAAAGCCAGGCCACCCCGAGAAGCCTTAATAGGGTTCCAAAGCTTGGCATTGCATTTGTTAGATATGAGAGCTCCCAAAACTTCCATACCTCTAGACGAAAGAAAATATATGGGGAAAAGGGATCCCTTTGCCTTATGCCTCTAGACGGAAGAAAAGGTTCCAAGGCACCTCCATTGAAAAGGATGGAAATGGAGGACAAAGAAACACAACTCATGATAAGAGTGATCAACTGGCTAAGGAATCTGAAAAGAGTTAAAGTATCTCTAATAAAACTACACTCCAAACGGTTGTATACTTTTTCCAAGTCTATCTTAATTGCCATGCTCCCACCTCTCCCCCTTTTCCTAGACATGGAGTGGATAATCTCTTGCACAATAATGGCGTTGTCAACACCTTTCCGCCCAAGAACAAAGGCAGTTTGGAGAGGAGAAACCAAGCCAGAGAGGATAGGTTTTAATCTAGCTACAATAATCTTGGAGACAATCTTATAAACCGTATTGCATAAGCTGATAGGACTGTAATGATTGAAGGCTTCACGATTTTTACATTTGGGAATGAGAGTGATGATTGTCTGATTCAGGTACTCAGGGATCTTCCCTAAGGAAAAAATATTTTTCACCTCCTCTCTCACTGAGTCACCAACCAACAACCAAAAGCGATGGAAAAACCCCGCGTGAAGGCCGTCAGGACCCAGGGCTTTGAAAGCCTTAAGAGACCAAAGACCAGCAAAGATATCATCATTGGAGATTGGGAGAATAAGCTTTTCTACTTCAAAATCAAAAAGATAATTACGCCAAAAGGGTGGGTCTCAGTTGGAGTGGATAGCATGGCTGTGACTAGAGGAGAATAATTCAGCATACCCATTTCGAATAAATTTTGCTATCTCTTTTTCCCCCTTAATCCAATTACTTGCTTTATCTTTCATACAAGAGATCCGGTTTCTCCTTCAACGGACCAAGGCCGAAGTATGGTAAAGTCCTGTATTCCTATCCCCTTCCACCAACCAGGTAATTCAGGATTTCATGGCCCAGAACTCCTCCTCAAGCTTTTAGACTTCCTGAAATTTAGCTCTTAAATTTATCTCCAGATCCATTAGGAAGTCATTAGGATTAATGGACAATGCTGTTTGAATTCCCCAAAGTCTAGCCAGCACTTTCATCTTTCGGTGAAACAAGTTCCCAAAAATATTCTTGTTCCAAACCTTAGCTTTGTCTACAAATTTCGAAGTTGCAGTATAGAGGGTTGTAGGACTAGACCAAGCCTCTCTCACAACAGCCGAGAACTCAGGGTGGGTCAACCACATCGGTTGAAATCTAAATGGGCGTGGGAGCCTAATATCCTGATTTCTTTCCAAACTTAACAAAACAGGACAATGGTCAGAATGGGCCCTTTCAAGGTGTTGAACCGAAGCATCAAGAAATAGACCATTCCACTCCGCATTGACAAACACCCTTTCAATTCTCTCTTAGATGAGGTGGGTTAGAGGTCGATGATTGGACCAGGTAAACCGGGTCCCAGAGAAGCCAATATCTATCATCCTACAGGTATCAAGGCAATCGTGGAATCAGAGAGCTCGATTGATGTTCACAGGCCTACCCCCATATTTATCCTTCCCCATAAGAACCTCATTAAAGTCCCCTGCAATCACCCAAGGGAGAGAATGGAGTTCAAAAACCGCCATTAAATTTTCCCAAAGCAGGCGCTTTTCAGCAAGCCTCAAGCTGGCATAGATTGCAGACAACAAGCACGGAGAATTTGAGTAGCTAAGAGTGACCATAGCATGAATTTCCTATTCCGTTGATGAAAACTCAGCTATTTCCACCCGAGAACTATCCCAGAGGAGCCATAAACCACCAAATAACCCAATTGTGTTAGCAAATATTGCCCCATGAAAGGGCAACCTATCGGCAATCCTTTTCGCCCTATCACCACTTGCTTTAGTCTCGATTAGAATCAAAATCGCAAGGGAATAAATGCGAGCCAATTCAATAACATTACTACAAAAGGTGGGGTTAAGAGTGCCCCTACAATTCCAAATAAGCAAATTCATATTTACAATAAAAGGAAAGAAAATACCAACAAGTCAGGAGTATTTGGGAGCATCCCCTCCTTCATCGAATTGCATTTCCTCAGCAGGTACTTCAGGAGTCCCCATCTGATCATGGGTAAGCTCATCACCTGTAAGACTCTCCTCATCCTCCATACACACTCATCTTGATCGACGAGATGGATTAATTCGCTTCAAAGAATAGTTTGAAATGTTCGCCGAGATGATTTCAGTGGAGGTAGGCAGTCTTCCATCAAAAGCTTGTTGATTAGAAATTTTCATCAGCGAACGACGCACCATACATGAGTTCGAAGGCACCTCTACACCTACTACGCTTTCATCTGCCTTCATAAGAGAATCTTCCATTGGATTGACTTAGGCATCCCCATCCACCATGTTCGGATCCTCCCCATTAGCGCTCAAGCACGAAGCTTTCACCATGAAAGGCATGGATCCCCCGGCTTTGAACTCTCTAAAATCAGTCAGGACAAAATTCGATGAGCTCAAAGAAATCAGCTTTGTACCACACTCCGATGTGGTGCCAAATGGGTTAGCCACCACTTCTTTCCAAAAGGGGGTAAACTTTTTGCTGGTGTCCTTTCTCCCAGAAGCATCACGATGCTTCTTCTTTTGTTTAGTTGACTTCGGGCCTGACTCATTATCTTTCACACCTAGTATCTTCACCCCAGGCGTAGGCTTGCTCAAGGACGTGGGCTCTTCAGGGTTTTCTACCCAACTTACACTAAGGTCCAGACTATACATGGGCTTTTGCTTTCCCCCAAAGCTGTCTTCAACAGCTTTAATTGAGCCCAAGGCAGGCCTAAAGGGGCTAGAGACAACCTGGTTTCTTGGGCTTTGGTCAGAAGGCCCTAAATGGGAAAGTTGAACCTTTTCTTTCAACAATTTCCTCTTGGGTTGCCATTTTCAGGAAACAAGGACCCAAGGTCCGAAAGCATCTCCTGCTCCCTCTGTTGGCTTTTATCTTAATGTTTAATTCCTGGCTTTTTCCCGCCTCCTTCTCTACTTCCTTTGTCGTCGGACTGTTGAGCTTGTAAGGGCAGTTCTCCACTTTATGCCCCACACAACCACAGGCGAATCACAAGGAATGAATTCCCTCGTATTGGACTGGTTGATCTATCCCTCCCATTTTCAGAAGCTTGATAATAGGCTCATTAAAATTGACTTGGACGCATAACCTTGCAAACCTTCCTTAAGATTTTGCCACCATGTGGGCATCAATCCTAAGGACGATAGCTTCCCCAATCTCCCTTAATGCCGAAGGCTCGTAATACTCTATAGGAAGTTCTGGAGTCAAATCCAGACCGCCACGAAAGAGAAGTTTGTTGTGGAAGGTTTAAAGTTAGGCTTCCAGCACCTGATGGATAAATAATGTCCTCCGACAAACCATGGACCTTCTCTAAGGACCTTTGCATGATCTTCCTTTAGCTGGAATTTAATAAGGAAAAAATCATTGCCCAAGTTAACACAATCCATCTTCCCCGTTGGTTTCCAAAGACTTAGGATACGAGAATGTAAGAAATGGTAACCGACGATCTTTCTAAACACCTTGACTATTAACGCATTTGCCCATGGTGCTCTAATTTTCGTTTTCATGTTGCCGGAAAATCTCACCGCCTTCTTACCGAGCGGTAACTCAAAGAACTCATCGTCTGATTATGCTTCAGTATCCATGTTAAACCCAAAGTTAAAAGCTTGCTCAAAGGCCCCAAGGATTTCCCCAAGCAACTTGCTAGGAACTACAAGATATTTTTCAGTCACTTGAATGACTGTGATTTGTATAATTTAATGACTGAATTTTTTGGAAAATGTTGCAATTTAGTGAATTTTATTTTTAATTGAATGGGAGATTGAATTTCGTGAGTTGCACTATCCTTGTTTATGTGAGTTGCCCTACATGTTTTTAGATATCAATTTATGTTGTTTGATTGGTGAGGATGCTAAGATGCATATATATGAAAATGCTCTTAAAATATCCATGATTATTAATAGAAAATGAAACCCATCTCTATTAGCATTTTAAAACAGCCATGATTATTAGTTTTATGGAGGGACAATGCTCTGTCATTATTTAGTGAGGCCCTTTAGTAATTGGTTTTATTTGATTTTGAAGTAGATGTGAAATGTATAAATCTCTATTGGTTGATGGTATCAAATAATTTGAGCTTCTTGTGGGAATTGAATACTGTAGGTGGTTTGCTATTTTTCACATTGTAGATGTGAAATGTATAAATCTCTATTGGTTGATGGTATCAAATAATTTGAGCTTGTTGTGGGAAGAAAAGTTCCAATGGTTGACCAAGTATGATATTGAATATTTTGTCACCATGTTCCTTGTCCACCTATAATCATGAAGTCCTGAAGTTTTGAAATTCAACCTCTGACTTGGTATTCTGAATTCTTTATATAAATATCATTTCTTTTTTGGCATTAATGGTGAAAAATTTCCAATTTTTCTAAGAAAATGAATACAAAATTTAAATAACATTGATGAATTAGCAAACACTATAATATATTGCAAACATAATATAGATTCTGTTTTATTACTTTCTTAGTCCCACGGAGGGGGAAGTACATGGAATTGTAGAACAAATTTTTTTTTTTTTTTTTCACTAAAAGAGATCTAATGCCTCCCCTAAAAATAGAGGTTCAATGAAAAGATCCGCAACTCTGCCTACAATCTAAATGGTGCTTCTAGATCATCACTCTTTTCTTTTGGCTACCAACAGACATCTTTAATATACTCTTCAAAAATTACCCTTCATATTCAATTTAGGACCCAAGTTATGAACTGCGAAGTTCCGTTGCCTTCTGACTGAGCAGGCTTTCTGATTTTCTTTTCTTAATCTCACCCACTAGCCTTTTAACATAAGAAATGTATCCATCAACATCAAATTTCCTTTTGCAGCCCGCATAATTCATGTAACGTATTTTCCCAAAAATTGGTCGCTCCCGCTAGCCCTAAAATGCCAGCAAGAAGGATGTAAATACTAGGTTAAGGACTAAGAGAGAATTCATTGCCCAATAAAAAATCCAATCTCATTTCAATGGCCTGTCTCTTGACCATTTATAGAAAGGTAGGACTGCCTCCAATGCCTACCATTTACATTTCATTCAGATTTCTATGTAAAGATGCATGCCTTCATTTTCCTAAATAACAAGACTAATTGGGTGACTCTACCAACCCTCTGATTTTTCAATATAACAGCAAGCCCCTCTGCACTTTGCCGTAGAACAATGCAACTAAAATATTGTAACAAGGAGCTATTGCTATTGATAGATATTACTCTTAAATCCTTCCAAGATAAAAGAAAATGATCAGTCCATACCTGGTCATGAATGCCGCATATTGACCACATGCAGCCAACGTATCCACTTGGGTCCCTGCCATCTATTTCATACTGCATGCAAAGTTTTGGGTAAATAACACTTGGTAGTTGATTAGGCATCAGTAACAACCTCCATTAAAGCACAATAAATCTGAAGTGAATTAACCTTGTCATTCAGATATATTGATATTTCAAGTGCTTCTTCCACTCAAGAATCTTTTTGGCCCAATACATCCTGCACGAGGTTTTGCAAACGCAATGACAGGTTAAAAAGATTGTGATTCTTAACAAAAATTCAGAAGTAGCAGTAGAATTAACAGTGCATCTAACGAAATTGCATATTCAAGAAAAATAATGCATCAATCTCCAAAAGGAAGCAAATTTCGCCCACGTATTTATATGTACAGCATTTTCATAACAGAAATATTACAGGCAATATGGTACTAGTGGCCAGGGAATCAAAATAAAGATAGGAACAAAATGGTAAGCCACCCCAATTTAACTCACAGATCATGATGCGAGCAAACAAAGAAAGTAAACTGTGACACCAAACTTCAAAACATCACAACACTGTTATACTCTTCAGGAAGTCACTTGCCGCATAAAACCATGCATCTTGCCATAGTAAACCATCTCCAGCTGAGAAGCATTCCAGAGCTGGAAATCACAAGCCATAAAGATAGTCAAAACAATGACAACATATAACACCAACTAGATGTAAATAAGACTAAAATGCTAGAGGCATTTGTAAAACCAAAAGAAGACCTCATCAATATAAAGGTCAAAACATAAACTATGAAACATCAGATACTTCCAACATCTCATCAACATTATTACAAAATAATCTTAAAACATTCAGCTTACAGGATTGGCTGTTTTTGCCTTTTCCAATTGCTCCCTGCTGCAAATTCCATAATCAATTAAAAGTTAGAGAACCTTACACAAGGAATCAACACAATCCAATCAAAGTAGAGCAAATTTGACTCACGTGTAAATATGTTCTAGCTCATTAGAAGCATGGTCCATCAAGGTCTTACGTGCCCATTCCCATGCTTCTTACAGTGAATCATAATGATGCTGGTAGAAGCTGAAGTTATCGGCAAGTTCTCTGCGCACAATCAACTCCTCCAAGAATGTATCAACTGCCTTCAGAATAATAGGTAGAAGATAGATCAAGCTATCATTGATGCCATTAACCACTGAACAAAAAGAAATAAATAAGAAAATTCAAATGTGACAGCAAACTACAATCAATTGTGGATGCCAAGAACAAGTTCAAAAATAAGAATTTTTAAAAAGCATACTTATTTTTCCTAACCCTGATTCCATAAAAATATATAAGAGATAAACTAACCTGAGGAAAAAGTTCCCTGACCCTAAAAGCCTCCAAAGCACACCGTTGCGCAGATATTTGCCCAAAGTGCAAGTATGGAGAGAGACCAGAAAGCCCTCTAGGTTTTAATGGGTTATTCCTATCTGCTGAATAACCTTTCAACCTTTTCGTTAAGAACCCATTTTTACTCCCCATCAACACTTCCATCGCTGCCTTCTCCCCTGGTTCACACCACTCAAAGGCATTTATTGAGTGCCAAAATTAACAGGATCAAGCTTTAAAGCACAGTTACCATATACACAATCAAAGCAGAATCCTGTTAAAGACACATGTTGGATATGTGCAAAATACACATATTTAGAGAGAGAGAGAGAGAGAGAGAGAGAGAGAGAGAGAGGTGAGTACTTGCAAAAGTGGATTCATTGATGACTTAAATTTCACGGGGTTGTGCTCCATAAAAATTAACCAGCCAATAGTATAATGGAAAGTTGTTCTACTTGGAGAGCATCTATATTCTTCTAAAAATGGAACTGCTGCCCCTAAAATCAGAAATGTGAGGAAAGAGTGAATACGATAAGTATAAAGATTCATTTCATAGACAGTCAGATAAAAAATGGAAAATGTTTTTTTTTTTTTAAAGATATAGTTCAGAGCTGAAATTACGGTATGATTTGCTGCTATGAATTTAACAGTATCCAACTTCAAAAGCAGCTTCCTAGTCATGTACTTGCAACCCAAAAAAATTCCACAGTGGTCAACCAATTAATTGTAATTGAAAAGCTAAATAAAAAATTCATTTTCTCAATCAAAAATATTTTGCTCCAAATGTTTCATCCAAGTATATAAGACTATAACTAATAAATTTACCCAGATACTCAAATAATTATCCCTATATAGATATAAAACTAACAGTACTAGTCCTAGAATACACAATTAGAATATCAAAATACACTGTCCAAAATGCTCAAGGGGGTAAAACTTGCCTCAAAACTGCCAGAGCCCAATTACATGACATATCTACCAAACAACGAACAGCAAAAAAAAAAATTGTACGAAAGAATGAAAACACAAACCTATTAAACCCCTTGATTGATATATCCAAACCTATTAACACTACACTGTAACAGCATACCTTAGGAATGTGCTTGACAGTGGGTTTTGCTGAAACAACTACCAAACAAACAAGAATATGAAAAAACATTAGAGCCATAGTCTTATATTGGAGGCTGTGAAGTAAGTCAGTCATCAAATCTAATGCTCCAGGTATATAAGCACTAGCTGAAATGAAAAACAGAAAACATTAGACAAGCAAAAAGGAAGTGACTACATCAATTACCTCATATGTTCATGTCATAGTTCCATAAGAATATTGTTCTAGTTATCAGCTGAAAAAATAAAAAAAAATAAAAAATAAAAAAATAAAAATAAAAACAGAACCTAGAACAGAAAATTTCTAACCATTAAGCCACATGACTAAGAACTCGGGGTTTGCTTTTAAGATCAGTACTCAAAGAGTTTTTCATATTAGAAAACATAAAGCAAGCAACTAAAAAGAACTAGTGATAACAAGATGAACTTAATACCAACTCCAATCCAGTAACTCTACTCCAAAAACTAACAATGTGATAACAATAAACAATAATGAAGTTTAACCAAAAATGCTAACAGCCAAAAAAAAAAAAAATTCATATTTTGTCTGGTAAATATCCCATCGACATTTCACTATTAAAGAAAATTATAATACTGCGTTTCTAAATCAGGTGAGCCAACAACTGGACGTTCCATGGATTCAGGGATGTTGTCACAATCAACATGTTCACCTTGTTGAATATGTGTAAATGGACATGTGCGCCTTGTGTGTCCAACATCTTTACAAGTGCTGCATCGCCTAACTTTCGCATGGCTATGGTTGTTGCTCGTGCTACCATGGTCACCTTTAGTCTTGACAATGGCTAGATCACGAACATTTAAGTTTGCTTTGTTGGACGCAATGCATATCCCATCTTCAGTAGCTTCTTTACTTGAATTATAAGGTTCTTCCATGCAGCGTGTTAACCTTGCTATTTCAACATTCAATTCTTCGAAGCCTTGTGTTGTTCTTGAACCAAAGTAACACTTCTGACTACAACTAGCAGACAATGCACTAAACCGTGTCATACGTATGATATCAGGAGACATTTGGGATTCAAGTTTGCAAGGCAAGTCGGACTTTGCTGTTTTCAGCCATCTGTTCATTATACATGTCAATGGAATCGGTTTCAAATGTTCAACCTTCATAATAGCAAATAGGTGCCCACAAGGATATCCATACGACTCGAATAGCAAACAAGAGCACTTCATAGATTGATCAACTTGACAATACACAACCTCCCATCTTGAGTCAGGGGATGCATACTGAGATAAGGTGTACGACGATAACCTTCCTTATCTATGTAGTAAAGCACAATGAATTTTTGTTCATTCAATAATTCTTCTTGAACCATGCTGAATATCTCACTTGTGAATATAGTAGCTGCTTCTCTATTTCAGGTAACCCAATAATCATAATAGGTTCAGTATAATTTGAAGAAAAATCTGCCCCAGTCTCATTGTGTCTAATACGTGAAAGTGCTCTATCAACTTGCTAGAACAACTCATAAAGCCTAGTCTTCCTATCCAAAAATCTATTCAAGAATGCATTCATGGCTTCACAATGTTGTGTACTCCTACACCCAGAAAAAAAAAATAATAAAAAAATAAAAATAAAAATAAAAAAAAAGACCTCTCATGTAAGCTTCAGCCCATTTCATTTTTTTAGCATACATTTCATGCAACCATTCATGGTTATGTAAATTGTGATTGTCGACCATTTTCTTCCACATGTCTTCAAATTCATCTGGTGTAACATATCATACCATACACCTAATTAAACTTTCATATACTTCCTTATCATTTAGATTTGCAAAAGCATTCCTTTCAAGATGCCACACACATAAACGATGTCGAGACTTTGGAAAAACCATTTTAATAGCTTTACTCATTACTTTGTCCCCATCTGTCACGACTGAAATAGGAGTCTTATTGTTCATTGCTACAAGCATATTTTGCAACACCCAAGTATATGTTTCGACGTTCTCATTAACCAATAGTCCAAAACCAAATACTATAGTTTGCCGGTGGTGGTTGACTCCTACCAATATAACAAGGGGTTTTTTGTATACATTCGTCTTATATGTTGTATCAAATGCGACTAAATCTCCAAAACATGCATAATCTAAGCGACTTTGAGAATTTGTCCAAAACAGATTAGCCAAATGACTTTCTTCATCAACAGTGTATTGAAAAAAAAAAATGAGGGGTCCATGTCCGCTTTTGCTTGTAAATATGCCAAAGCACATTCAGCATCACCATCTCGCATATTGTTGTTGCGAATTGCTGCTAGACAATTGTAGAGGTCTTTTGGAGTGAACCCTATATTCTCGTATCCTCCAGCTTGTTGGATCATATGGTCCATGATTTGATTTGATTTGACCCCAACATTATGCAGTGCTATAATTTAAGCCTTATCGGAATCCTCAATAGTCCTATGCGAATGGAGAAATTGAGTCTCGAATTGCCTAACTAAGTCATGATTATGCTCCCTTTTAAACTCTCCTACCACCCATTCACCTGACTTTCGTTCAAACCTAATACGAAAAGCGACCTTGCAACCACTTCTTGTTATTGGTCTCTCTCGCATGCAATTTAAATTGGCCTTATTTTTCCTAATTCACAATCCTTCCTTTGCACAAACCCATCTTCTAGAGTCACAATGTTATTTTTATTACGCTTTATCTCATCTTTCCAAATACTAAACCCAACCAACTTTGCATATGTGTTATAAAACTCTCCACCATCATCTAGGGAACTGAATTTCCAACCAGTTATTTGGGCATCAGTCAATTGATCTATTCCTTTTTCGAGGACAGTGCTCCAATGTTTTTCCACATCAATGAAATCAGCATTCACTTCGTTCTCCGTATCATGATCCATGTGGACCAATATATTATTCCTAAACAAAGAAGATTGTACAATTTTCAATTAAAAAAAAAAAAAAAAAAAAAGAGGACCAATATATTATTCCTATATCATGATCCACTGTAAACATCTCTGTAATGTTCTGAGTTTCCACTATTATTTTAATAAATTTGTGTGACAATTTATTATATTATATGATTTATGTTTGTATTTTGTCTTTTGTCTTTTATATTTTGTCTGTGTATCTTTGCCACTTTTTCTTTTTTTTTTCTTTTTTTCTTTTTTTTCCTATCACTGACCCAGTCACCCAATCCCACTACCGACACTATGAACTTATTATGCACTACCGACAAACACTTTTACCATTTTTATTCCTTGAAAGTTGAATCAGTTTTCCTTTTGCTGTGAGCTTGTAACTTGTCCTTATTTTATTGCCCAACTACCACACAACAAACAATCAAACACTGATATTTTCTCTAATCTTTAAAGACTCTACTCTCTCTCTCTCTCTTATCTATATAATATAGTCGCACGTAGTCACAATTCACAAAGACAAACACAGACTCATCAGTAAGATAGTCACAGAGTCAAAAAGCCAAAAAAAAATAACACAAGCACAGATTCCTCATCAGTAAAAACACAAACACCACAAGCATAGATTCTAAGATTTTGAAGCATAGATTAAATACTTGAGTGTGAAGGCTGGAGCAGATCAAAGCCAGCAGCGGCATCACGGCGAGATGGGTGTCGCGTGGTGGGTGTGGTTGTCATGTGGTTCTATGAGATGGGTCTTGCCGCTCTCGCATGGTGGCGACATCACAGCGTGGGCAGCAGCAAGATTTCAAGCACTCACCTCGTGTTTTGGCAGCTTCACTCACGGCATGAGTAATGGCAAAGTCTCTCTAACTCTGAGTCTCTCACCTCTCTGTCTTTTTCTTTTTTTTGAAAAGCCTCTCACTTTCTCTATCTTGCCTCAGCCTTAGGTTTTCTTTTCTTTTTTTCTTTTGTTAGGTTTTCTTTTCTTTTTTTCTTTTCTTTTTCCTTGGACTTTGGAGACTGGAGTCTTCGGTCGGATGGCTGGGTTTACATTTTTGGATTAAACTTTTTTTTTTTTTTTTTTTACATGTGGGCTGACCGGCTGGGACGTTGGGTTAATAGTTTACAATTTCAGAAGGGGCCCAAGCTTTTTGTACGGGGCCTAAGTCCTTTTTTTTTTTTTTTTTTTTGAAAATTAACCTACTTTAAAAAAAATAAAAATTGGGCCAAGGGGCCCGGGCTCCCACCTGTGTCTGTCCCTAGCCCAGCAAAACCAAAAGGAAAACAAAAACAAAACAAGATTAATAACAATTCAGCAATAGAAAAGCCAAATAGCAAAAAAACCCAGATGGAAAACTAAAGAATAAAGATGAGATGTACTGAGATTTTAGTGACGAGAAACGGTGGAGACTTCGAACAAAAGGGCAGAGAAAGAGAGGAAAATCAGTTGCTGTTATCACCGACATTGAAGGAAAGAAGATTTGGGATGAACTAGGGTTTTTCTTAGGTGTAGGATCTGGTGGGCTTTTTAGCTTATGGACTGAAAATTGAAAATTCAAAAAAAATAAAATTGCAGGCGTGAAGGATTCAAACCAGAGTTGCTCGGCAAAGAATATACCAACTTGCCACCATGTTGATTCAAACAAAGTATAGAGATAAAAATTGACCTTTTAACAGCCAATTATGTTCAAATTACACATTCCAATATTTTATAGGAACAAATATCCAATGGCTTTACAATGACGAGTTTGTATAAATTTTGCAAAACCCTGAGAGAGAGAGAGAGAGAGAGAGATAAGTGCTTTGTGGTACCGATAAGTCTTCAACAACGAAAACATTTCATTGCTATTAGAGCTCTCTTAAACTTAGCTAGTGGAGGCTCTGCTGACTCAAATGAGGCTCACACCTATCATTGTGGTCGATATGCTAAACTCTTAATGACAAAATTATTTTGATAATTTTTTTAAAAAATGATTGGGTTTTTCATTTTTGGTAAAATCGGTCAATTGTGCTTAATTGTTTTTAGCTTTTCTATCGGTAATTTTTGTTATTGTGGAAAATTTTTGGGATGTTTATTTTGTTTTAGATGGGTCTAAATATAATAATAATTTTATGAAACAAAACTGCATAGACACTTTAGTTAGGGTGGTTATACTCGTGTCAAACACAGTCATTTGACACTTTCACACACATGGATCTAATGAAAATGCCTAAAAAATATAAAACCTGGTGTAGTAGCCTTGATTGATGACTATTTCATACTAGATCTGTAGTTTCAATTCAAGTGTTTACTGAAAATTTTAAAATTGTCAACAATCTTTGTATTGGATTTTTTGCATAACTTGCTAATTGTATAGTCACCCTATTTCCAACCTTAAACACCACAATAAACACACAACTGTGATTAAGTTGTATATGTTGCATAAGAACAATTAGAGAGCACATAAGGTTATACATCTTCGGTTTTATAGTATATATTGATGATGGGCTTGAGATTGCTTGGAAGGCCTGAAAATAAAGAAGAACAAGATCAAAGGTGACCAGGGTGAACTGGCTAAGAACCCTCCGATGCTTAGGTTAGTTTTCTCTCTTGAACTCAGGAATTCCAACTCTATAAGTGGTGAAAAACTTACTTTGATTTTATATGGCTGAGCCCTTTTATAGTGAGCTTTGGAGTGGTTACTTGTTTTGTAACTTCCTCAATGTAGATGAAAATTAGAAGATTCAAACTTAACTTCTATAACTGTCATCAGAAGTTAAGAACTTAGTGGGAAGTTAGAGCGATGAATAAGAATTTTGATCCTACTTCAGAATAGTAGAATGTGGTCCGAATCATAAGCTTTTGGATATAGATTTACTCTGAAAATTTCTAAGTGTTTGGCGATCGTACAGGTGACTCCATACTGGATGACCTTCTTGCACTTGGATGACCTTTCTAGTCTTGAACGACACTATGGACGAATTAGAGATAGTCTAATTTTTGGTTTACCATCATATATAAATAATAAAAATATAAACATCAAGAAAATGACCTCAACTATGTTATTTTACAAGGAGGTATGCCCCTGAATGTGATGGAAGCTACCAAGGAAGATACATAGGAAGTTAATTGGTATATTCAAATATTTGTGGAAGAAACCAAGATAATTCCAGCTAATTTTTTTTGTGAATAAGAGTAATTATTGTGGTCAGGCTAATTTCATGGGATGCTTTTTTTTTTTTTTTTTTTTTGGTTTTCAATTTTAGATCTAAATTTTTTAATAACTTTAAAAAAATTACTATTGTGATGAGCGGTTATTAATAAGTAAAAAAATGACCTCAGTGATAAGCCTAAATGTAAAATTACGATCAAATATGATATTGGTAGTGCTTACTGTGACGATTGAACTGTCAATTGTAAGGAAAAAAATAGGATACCACCAAATGTGACAAAAGTAGGGTTAAAAATAATGTTGGTACTACCCAATGTAATAATGGAACGGTCAAATTTGAAAATAAAAAAAATAGGGTACCACTGAATGTGACAAAAATAGAGTCAGATGCAATGTTGGTACTACTTAATGTGACAATGGAACCATCAAATGTGAGAAAAAAGTAAGGAATCCACCAAATATGAGAAAAAAACTATCACATGTGATGTTGGAACTGCACAATGTGAGGATGGAACTATCAAATATGAGAAAAAAAAGTAAGGGAACCACCAAATGTGAGAAAAGAACTGTCACATGTGATATTGGAACTGCACAATATGAGGATAGAACCGTCAAATGTGAGAAAAAAAATAAGGGAACCACCAAATGTGAGAAAAGAACTGTTAAATGCGATATTGGAACTACACAATGTGAGGATAGAACCATCAAATGTAAGAAAAAAATAACGAAACCACCAAATGTGACAAAAGAACTGACACATGTGATGTTAAAATTAAACTGCATAATGTGAGAATGGAACCGTCAAATGAGAGAAAAAAAGTAAGGGAACCACTAAATGTGAAAAAAGAACTATCACATGTGATGTTGGAACTACACAACGTGAGGATGAAACTGTCAAATGTGAGAAAAAAGTAAAGGAACCACCAAATGTGAGAAAAAACTGTCACATGTGATGTTGGAACTGTAAAATGTGAAGATGGGACCGTCAAGTGTGAGAAAACAATAAAGGAACCACACAATGTGACAAAAGAATTGTCACATGTGATATTGGAACTGCACAATGTGAGAATGGAACCGTCAAATGTGAAGAAAAAAAAAGTAAATGAACCACTAAATGTGACAAAAGAACTATCACATGTGATGTTGGAATTGAAAAATATGGAAATGGAATCATCAAGTGTGAGAAAACAATAAAGGAACCACCCAATATGATAAAAGAATTGTCACATAGGATGTTGGAACTGCACAATGTGAGAAAGGAATCATTAAATGTGAAAGAAAAAAAGTTAGGGAACCACCAAATGTGATAAAAGAACTATCACATGTGATGTTGGAACTGCACAATGTGAGGATGGAACCGTCAAATGTGAGAAAAAAAAAGTAAGGAAACCACCAAATGTGAGAAAAAAACTATCATATGTGATGTTGGAACTGCACAATGTGATGTTGGAACTGCACAATGTGATGATGAAACCGTCAAGTGTGAGAAAAAAAGTAAGAGAACCACCCAATGTGATAAAAGAACTGTCATATGTGATGTTGGAACCACACAATGTGAGGATGGAACCATCAAATGTGAGAAAAAAAAAGTAAAGGAACCACCCAATGTGACAAAAGAACTGTCATATGTGATGTTGAAACCGCACAATATGAGGATGGAACTGTTAAATGTGAGCAAAAGTAAGGGAATCACCAAATGTGAGAAAAGAACTGTCACATGTGATGTTGGAACTGCACAATGTGAAGATGGAACCGTTAAGTGTGAGAAAAAAGTAAGGGAACCACCAAATGTGAGAAAAGAACTGTCACATGTGATGTTGGAACTGCACAATGTGAGGATGGAACCGTCAAATGTGAGAAAAAAAGTAAAAGAACCACCAAATGTGAGAAAAGAACTGTCACATGCAATGTTGGAACTGCACAATGTGAGGATGGAACCATCAAGTGTGAGAAAAAATAAGTGAACCATCAAGTGTGAGAAAAAATAAGGGAACCACCCAATGTGATAAAAGAACTGTCATATGTGATGTTGGAACCGCACAATGTGAGGATGGATCCATCAAATATGAGAAAAAAAAGTAAGGGAACCACCAAATGTGAGAAAAAAATTGTCACATGTGATGTTGGAACTGCACAATGTGAGGATAAAATCGTCAAATGTGAGAAAAAGTAAGGAAACCACCAAATGTGAGAAAAGAACTGTCACATGTAATGTTGAAACTGCACAATGTGAGGATGGAACCATCAAATGTGAGAAAAAAGTAAGTAAACCACCCAATGTGACAAAAGAACTGTCACATGTGATGTTGGAACTGCACAATGTGAGGATAGAACCATCAAATATGAGAATATAAAAGTAAGGAAACCACCAAATGTGAGAAAAAAAACTGTCACATGTGATGTTGGAACTGCACAATGTGAGGATGGAACCGTCAAATGTGAGAAAAAAGTAAGGGAACCACCAAATATGAGAAAAGAACTATCACATGTAATGTTGAAACTACATAATGTGAGAATGGAATTGTCAAATGTGAGAAAAAAGTAAGGGAACCACCAAATGTGAGAAAAGAACTATCACATGTGATGTTGGAACTGCACAATGTGAGGATGGAACCGTCAAATGTGAGAAAAAAATAACCTAGTGTAGCAGGTTACCTACTAGTGGGTACCAAGGGGAGGGGGGGTAACGTAGAATTACTCTTTAAAATAATAAAAGTCTTTTTCACATAATTAAGTATGAATTTGTTTAGCATAAAAATTTTATGTACTTTCTCATGTATCTTTCACATATAATACTTACCCACTTGTATTTTTTTTTTTATTACTTTTGTTAATGCTATTGATTATAGTTGTTGCGGTTTGTTAGGATTAGCTTCAAATTACTTCATTTGTTGTTAGGTTTTGATATACAATTATAAGTTAATTAGTGTGCTCTACTTCTTTATATAAAGACAAAACTCATGTGTAAAATTAATAATACGAGATCAGTTCTCCTAATTTTAGCTTATACTTTTCTTGAATTTTAGCATTCTCTTTGTTTTTTGTTTTACTTTTTTAAGTATATAATGGCCCTATTAGAGGCAATTAAATATTGATAAATGGAAGTATATTTAACAATTTTCTTTTGTTTGATTATGTTCTCTTTATGTTGGTATTCAAATAATAATGATTCATTTAGATTATGAACAAAGTATTTGAGATTGGGGTCTTGGGATTTGGTGGTGAGAATGAAGTGGTTGAGGAAATGTTCAGTTTTAGAAATAAAGTCTACCTTTTATCTAGATCTTTTTTTTCTTTTTTCTTTCTTTTTTTTTTTGAGAAAGTATCTAGATTTTATATTACTATTTTTAATATTAAATTTATAATATGGTATAGACTCCTAGAAATTTCTAATAACTATGCAATTCCAATATCATATGCATAGATTAATAAAGAAAACTCACTCAACAATTGGAAACTACTTCTAGGATAAGGAAAAATTATAAAATATGAATTAAGAAAATTAAGTTTCAAAGCATTCAGCAATATTATGGGAAACATTATAAATACTATATAACAAAATGAGTATTATATATGGGTCTCAAAAAAATAAAAACTATTTTTAAATGAAATTACTAGGCATCCATGCATAAGGACATCATCTAATTAGAGTAATTATAGGTTTACATTACTAGCACAATGCAAGCTAAGAAGTTTCCAAATAATTAAGTCAATCTAAGTTATTTACACGATTACTAAGCTGAAAGCTCTGATTATAACCAGTCTTTTTAAATATTATATAAGTTGTGACAAATTAATAGTGTTATAATACAAATTTAACACCCAAAAAAAAAAAAAAAAAAAAAATTCCCAATGTGCCTACTAAGTAATATGGTTCAGTAACTTTAAAAGGTAACATATTATGGATTGGCAAAACTAACAAAAGGCAAATAATGATTCAGTACTATAATACATACTAAAAAGGTAACATATTAACATGTATCATTTTTAAGAGGCCAAGTGCAGGGTCCACTTGTCGTGGTGCAATACGACAGAAGAGGAAAATGTAATGTTATCTTTCTTCAACAACTTGTCAACTTGTGGAAGCTTTTAAAGGATTTGTATAAGTTGTTGGTGGCCTACACTCTCTTCACACCAGACATTCCTTTTTCCTTGTAGATCCGAGTTGCAAGTCATGGAGCACCTTGTTTCAAGCTGGTGCAATGATCGATCCTTGCCAGAATAATATATACTCCTACCGGAAAAAAGACCAGGGAAGCTCACTGTTCCTCTAGCCAACAATATTCCAGTGATTGATCTTGGGGGTCATGATCAAACAGATATAATTCAACAAATTTTTGAAGCTAGCCAAGAGTTTGGATTCTTTCAGGTTCCAACAATATCTTTTCTTTCTATTATTTTATCAGACAATGATTTATTCCTATCAGATGCTTGGCATCAAACATGATCACAATATGAACCACTTTTGGCAAACTTTTTTCATATTTTATAAGTTTGTGTTATGCTATGTTTTGTACCACCTAATAGGTGATCAACCATGGAGTCCCTAGCAAGTTAATGGATGAGGCCATGAGTGTTTTTTAAGGAGTTTCATGCATTGTCTGCCAAGGACAAGGCAATCGAAACTTCAAAGGACCCCAATAAGAGCTGCTTCATCTACACAAGTAGTCCAAATTATGCAACTGAAAAGTTTCACTTCTGGAGGGATGGATTGATGCATCGTTGTAATCCTCTAGAGAAATACATCCAATTTTGGCCTGAAAAACCACCTAGATATCGGTAAATTCTCATAGTCATAGACATGTAAATTTGTTCTTTCATGTAGTGACTTGACATATATAAGAACAAAAATGAAAATTATTATGTTTCATGAAACCTTTTTCAGAGAAGTTGTTGGGGCATATACAGCTGAAGTAAGGAAGTTGGGCTTTAGAATTTTGGAGTTCATTTCCCAAGGCTTGGGAATCAACCCCGATCATTTTAGCAGTGGACTTCGTGAAAATCAAATACTGGTGGTCAATCACTATCCGCCATGCCCAGATCCAAGTTTAACCTTGGGATTGGGAAAACATAGAGACCCTGGTGGCATTAATATTCTTCTTCCAAGTGATGTATATGGGCTTCAAGTCTTCAAGGATGAGGAATGGGTTGGTGCTGAACCTATTCCTTACGCTTTTGTGGTTAACATAGGTTATCCGCTCCAGGTACATACATCTTCACAAGCTCTTAGTATATATAATATCCTTGCTAACTTTTAACTGCAAGTGAAAACTTGCAGATAGTCCATTTGATTTGTGCTGCTTCACAGTAATGATTTGAATTATGAAGGCGTTATGTAAACAATTTTTGGGCCTTACATTGGGTGTGTAATAATTAAGCCAATCTAAGTTATTTACACGATTGTGTAATAATTAAACATATAATCAGCATCCAAATTGTAACGCTTTTTTTTTTTTTTTTTTGAAATTACATCCCACAACGTGATTGACCGTTAAAATTAACAATCTTGTGCAAGCACATGGACCATTAAAATATAGTTCATTAACTGACAAGTTCAGAATGATGTAACGGACACATTATTATTAATTTTAACAGTCAATCAAGCTATTGGATGCAATTTACAAAGTTTGTTACAATTAGTGTAGCGATTGCAAGTTTTCATAGTTTATTGTGCAAACTGCAAAGTGCAATTATCCCATAGTTTAGGGTGTTTTTTTGTTTGCAATTAACTAGTTTTTTTTTTTTAAGGTTTTTTTTTTTTATCAAAATTATTGTTTTTGGAATTGTGTTGCATTGAGTTGTAGATTATCAGCAATGGGAAGCTGAAAGGTGCAGAACATCGAGTGGTGACAAATTCAAATGTAGCTCGAACAACTGCTTCCTTATTTTTTAATCCATCAAGTGAAACACTTGTAGAACCAGCAAAAGCTTTGATTGATGCAAGCAACCCTGCGCTCTATAAGTCCCTAACATACAAAGACTTTCTTAGCAAGTACATAGCTGCTTCCTCTGACTCTAAAGCATTAGAAGAGGTTTTAAGTACTACTCTTTGATTGGTTCGGGAAAAAAGCTATTGTACTTTATCAATAAATGTATAACCATTGATATCAAACTAGCAAACATTAGTTGGTTAATATGATTGATCAATTACACAAGCCTAAAGTTAAGTGGATCGTCATGATGATTGTTACTGTCAATTGTCGTTTGGAATTGGATAATACCACATTGCACTAATAATGTGATTATTGTCATCATTGTTTTAATTAATAAAATTTCAGTGTCATGAACACCTATTAAATATAGGCAAATAATGTTCGTATATATATATATATTGTAATTGAACATTTCCTTGTATTTGAGTTTCAATTTCAATTGTAAATTGCATAATGTCATTGAGGATCATATTTAGACGAAAGACTTCAAAGTGCTACAATAGGAATTTTGTTGGAGCAAGATTTAATATATCAAGCGAGATTTCAAGAAAAGTTGTTGTAATTCAAAATTCAATTATACAAAAAAGTTCGTCTGAAACTCACCTAAAACTCAGTCGAGTGAGTTTGCCTAGGAATTTTAAAATTAGTTTTCCCACATTATTTTTGTAGCCAACCAATCCTCAATTGGGTATTGGGTTTGAGTTTTGGTTCAGGTATTGGGTTTTGTTTGGGTTTGAATTCAAGGTTGTGGTGCATTTAGGTTGCTCGATGGTGGTGGTGGGTGGTTGAGAAAGAGACAGAGTAAGAGAAACAAAGAGGAAGAGAGAGAAGTGAGATATATATATATATATATATATATATATATATATATATATTATTTTACTGTGTAAGTTATGTTGTATGTAAAAATAAAAACTAAGATATTGAGTGTAAAGAGAGATAGTATAATAGATAAGATTTATTAGATGGTAAAATAGAACAATTTTTACAATTCCGGATGCTAATGCTCTTAGAGCATTCCCATTGGCAATTGTAAATGGTATATGTAGGGAAAATTTAGCATAAAGGCACAAAAAGAGCCCAGTAGCCGGACTTGTAAAATCTTACAATTGCAATTTTTTTTGCAATTGTGCTACCGTGCCATCCTAAATGTAGGATGGCATTGTAGCACTTTAGTAAAAATTATAATATATTTTAATTGATAAAGTGGAAGAGAGATGAGGGAGAAGAAAGAAAGAGAGTTATATTGGAATATATTATATTATTTTAGTAGGTAATATATATTATTTTAATGAGAAGAATAGGAAAATAAAAGTTGGGATGTTGGTTGTGTTGTAAAATGGTATGGTATAATTGATAAAGTAACTTTTTAAGATGGTAAAATAAAATAGGATGGAAATTGCAGATGCGAATGCTCACTGTAGCTAAGTTGCAAAATTGTTTAGAAATAGCATCTGAGATAATGCTTGTTTTTGTTTAGTTTGATGGTAAAAAATAGCAATTTGGGGGTTTTACAACCCCTAATGCTAATACTCATACCTTACATGACCTTGAAAGGGTAGCATTTGGTATTGGGTCTTTGAATGGTGGTCTATAGGGTTCTTGGTAATGATACCTATCTCCCTCCTTGTGGATCAAAACTTGCCCTTGCATTTTCTTAGACATTCTCATCATAGCCATTTTTGGCATTCTCATGCAAGCCAAATCTTTGACCCTGTTTTCATGACCATTATTGTGCAAGTTTGGTGTCCAGGTATTTCAAGGTACCTCAATTTGAGGTTGCTCCATTCCATGTTGCTCCATACGAGGCTGCTCAACTCTAGGCTTGGTTAATTTCAGAATAGCCTAATGGCCTTCGCTGCCCCCAATTTTTGACCAATCTCGCCTTCACGCATTCTGGAGTTTATTTGTGTTGCAATTATTGCCATTTGAAGTACGTCTTCAAAGGTTGGCACTAAGGAATTGGGTAAAATTTCTACCATATTATTTTCCATTTGATTTGGCAAAGCCTGGACATGCTTTTCAACTATATTGTTACCATTTATTTTGGCAAGGGTTGAAAATTTTGGTTGAGCTTTCGCTGGAAACTATTATCAAGCCATTCAGTTAGATGATCAACCATACTTTTTTGGTTTTTTGAATTCATCTTGAGTTTGAGACTCAGAACTTTTTGCTTCTATATTGTTCATTTTTCGAGTTGTTATTGGCATGTACTCCCACTATGGTTGTCAATTTTTTTTTTTTTTTTTTGAGAGAGAGTTCAACCTATGATGTCTTCTCCTAATAATAGTTCTTTATTATCAAGCCAAGACACCAATTGATTTTTGGTGTAGGCGGGAATTGAATCTCAGATCTCTTATTCAACCATTAGAGACTTTACCAGTTGAGTTAATTGGAACCTACCACTATGGTTCTCAATTTGTTTGAGCAGAAACACTTTTTTTTTTCTAATTTTTGAATTTTTTTAACTCTGTTCCTGTTTATTGCTAATTGCCCATGATTCCAAGTGAATGGTTCAAAGTGAAATTTAACTTTGTAGATTAGAGTTGGGATCCAAACATGTCTCACTTAAGAATTAAGATGACTTTTAGTAGAAAATGCAAATAAAAATGAAAAATGAAAAATGAAAACAAGTAATTAGAATTTAAAGTTTCTATTCTCTTCCAATTCCATTGGATTTCAAAAGACTAAGAAAAATTTGCAAATAGATTAATTGATGCCTAACTTGTTTAAAACAAACTAATTTGAAAGCTCACAGTAAATAGGTCAAAGCCTAAGCTATTAGGCTAACACCGAAGAAAACACGATCAAATGAGAAACACTCACAACCATAAATTTTTGGATAAAATACAAAACTGACCCTCTAAATTTTTTTTCAAATTTCATTTCAGTCCTCTAACTTTCAAGTTTATTCAATTAAGGCTTTTCCATCGACTTTTCTTATATGTTGTGGTTAATTTTTCAATTTTATAAATTTTTCTTCAAATTTTAATTAATAATTGAAAAATATTTTCTAGATTTTTTAAAAAAAAAAAAAAATTAACAAAAGTTAACGGAAAGGCCTTAATTGAATAAATCTGAAACTTAAAGGACTGAAATAAACGAAAGTAAAGTTAGATGACTAAAATAAAATCTGAAAAAAGTTAGAGGGTCAGTTTTACATTTTAGCTTGAAATTTTTTATGTTAGAAATATTGGGCCAATTAAAATTTAAAGCCCAAATAAAGTGTGGCCCATAGTGGATGCAGTCTGATCTATAACAAAAAGTTTTGTCCTTACTAAAGAGTTATATCTCTTAAATACGCACTTTTTGGCTGTCTATATAAGGGGACATGGGCTCATTTATAGTCACTTCAGAATTTTTTGAGACTAATAGACAAGTAATCTCTCTCTCTCACTCATCAATTTTATTCAAGTATTTAGGCTATGGATATTGCATGTTTTGTTCTTGTAACAAACACCAACGTATTAGTAATTGTAAAAACACTTAGAGATTCTACTTGTTGGAAAGATTAAGGGTCTTTTGTTTAAAAGGATTTTAGGAAGGTTAGAAAAAAGAGGAGAGAAAAGTTGAGAGAAAGTATTTTTAGATGGTGTTTGGTTAAGAGGAGGAGAGAAAAAAAAAATGTGGTCGAGTTCGAATGTTTTCTCCTCAGGCCTACCAAAATATTTTCTCGCCAAAATGGAAAGAAAACTAGGGGGAGAAGCTCAATTTTTTTAAGCTGACAAAAATGCCCATATACACTTGCATATAGATTTCGTGTTTTTTTTTTTTTTTTTGTTTCATCCAGATCCAATTGCATTTCCATTTTTTTGTTTCACTTTTTTTTCCCCTTTATTCTATTTTTTTTCTAATTCTTTGTTTTGTTTTGTTTTGTTTTTTTCTTGGTTTTTCTTGTACTTCTCAATTTTTTTTTTTTTTTTTTGTGCTCATCTTTGTTTGACTTGTACAATTTTTTTTATAAAAAAAAAAAAAATTAGTGTCCATACACAATATTTTTAATAAAAAAAAAGTGTTACTTTTTTATTTATTTAATGGTGACATAATTGTAAATTTATACCGATTTTATTTTCTATTTTCTAATTTTTCTTCTCAACCAAACAAATAAGATTTTCATCTCTCCACTTTTCCATCCTCCCAACCAAACATAAATGGGATAAAACTAAATCTCTTCTATCCTCCTACTTTTCTATCATCTCCCCATTTTTTATCCTCCCACTTTTCTACTCCTCCAACTATACGAACCCTAAGAGATTATCTCCTAAATAACTATATTACAATTATCTCAATAATTTCTCCTGATTATTCATGGTGGTCTTCTATTGGAATCGAGCCTCTTATTTATACTTGAAACTTTTCCATGTGTTGCTTTATCATGGGGCTTAAGACACTTGTTGAATTGATAACAATGCTCTTAACTTCTTGTAATTGTTAATAATTAGTCTTGAAATTCCGAGAGAATTTGGTAAATAGTTTGCAATTTTCAAAATTCAAATATTTTTTCTCTTTTAAATGAACACCATCAAATTCAATTAATAATAAATAAATATAATACAATGATTTCACATACCCAAGATGTAAAATCACCTAAAAACTTGTGTATTTGCATAGAATGCTTCTCTCTCTCTCTCTCTCTCTCTCTCTCTCTCTCTCTCTCTCTCTCTCTCTCTCTCTCTCTCTCTCTCTCTCTCTCAAGTTTTCGTAGTTTATTTTGCAAACTGTAAAGTGCACTTATCCCATAGTTTAGGGTATTTTGTGCAATTAACTAGTTTTTGTTTTTTTTTTTAAGGTTTTTTCAATTATTGTTCTTGGAATTGTGTTGCATTGAGTTGTAGATTATCAGCAATGGGAAGCTGAAAAGTGTTGAACATCGAGTGGTGACAAATTCAAATGTAGCTCGGACAACTGCTTCCTTCATCATTATTCCATCAGATAAAACACTTGTAGAACCAGCGAAAGCTTTGGTTGATGCAAGCAACCCTACCTATAAGTCCTTGCCATACAAAGGCTTTCTTAGCAAATACAAAGCTACTTCCCATGACTCTCAAGCATTAGAGGAGGTTTTAACTTTTAAGTACTACTCTTTGATTAATGGTTTGAGAAAAAAGCTATTGTACTTTATGACCATTGATATCAAACTAGCAAACATTACTTGGTTAATATGGTTGGTCAATTACACGATCAAGCCTAAAGTTAAGTGGATCATCATGATAATTGTCACTGTCAACTGTCGTTTGGAATTGGATAATACTACATTGCACTAATAATATGATTAATTTTTAATCATTGTTTTATTAATAAAAATTTTAATGTCATGAACACCTATTAAATATGAGATCTTGAATGCATTGTAATATATTATGAATTAGCAAACTAAATATAGGGAAATAATGGTTGTATATATTTTAATTGCACATTTCCATGTAGTTGAGTTTCAATTTTAATTGTAAATTGCATAACGTCATTGAGGATCATATTCAGATGAAAGACTTCAAAGTGCTACAATAGGAATTTCGTTGGAGCAAGATTCAATGTATTAAGCGAGATTTCAAGAAAAGTTGTCATAATTCAAAATTCATTTATAAAAAACAGTTTGCCTGAAACTCACTCAAAACTCAATCGAGCGAGTTTGCCTAGGAAATTTCAAAATTAAACACTCTTGATCAACCCTACGTGTAGAGGATTGTTGTTGAAAACACGAAGGCAATCACAAATTTTCAAGTAATCTTAGAGTATTTGAGAGATCAGATTTGCAGTGAGTGATTAATTTGTGTTATTGGATTGCTTAAAAGAGAAATAACTAGTGTAGTTTGTTGCTAGTAGAAGCAAGAAGCTCGGATACAAGAAAAATTACTTATACTGAAGGTTTTGTAAGTTATTTTGTATTTCAACTATATTCTTAGTGGATTTGGTGAAATAGGTGCAGCCCTGAAGAATTTTTACTACTTTACGACTTGCAGCGTTAGTTGTGTGAGCTGTGGTGTGATTGCTTGATTAGGGGATCAAGCGCATCTTCAATTGGTATCAAATTAAGGTACACCTTGTTTGAATTGCTTTCCCTTGTTTGATCCTTGATCAGGAGCGACTCTACTTGTTAATCAGTGTAGTCATGGGACCACCCTGACTTGAATTTTCATATATATATATATATATATATACACATTAAAAAAGTTTAAATTAGTTAAATTTTAAATTAAGATAGGTTGTTGACCACCCTAAAAAAATATGTAGCTTGAAACATTGAGCATGAGACTATCATGCAACAATTTTCAAAATATGAAAACTCGTAAAAGGAAATTGTAAAATTTGATATATTTGCATTTTTTTTTTGCCAATATATGAAGTTCTCTTTTTATTAGACTTTGAATAGTTTAAGTTTCTTCGTGATGTTTACCAAAAACAATTCTTATTGAGATGATTTTCAATGTAGGGTGAGGGTAGGAGTATGAATTTTTTAGCTAAAATTTTTAAATAATAAAATTCCATTCTGTCCATTCCCACTTGTTGAGGTGTTATACGGCTATATGACCAAGGAGGAATGCTTTACGAAGACCTTGTGATGCCCTCTTCACACCATAGACATTCCTTTTTCCTTACAAATTTGAGTTGTTAGAGTATATTAGCCCAATGTAATAGGCCCAAGTCCATCCTTCTAGTCTAGGGCTTACCCTACTATATATACACATGTTATGGTTCATTATAATATAGAATTTTTACTACACTCTAATATATTATTGATATAGCCCTTTAGGGTTTCCTCCGTGAATGCAAGCCGTTAGGCTGAACCACGTAACCCTCGTGTGTTATTATGTTCTATACTTTATGTTTCCGCTTCCGCAACCATACTAGCATATTCAACATGGTGTATCAATGATAATATTTAACATGGTATCAGAGCCAAACTTCATTCTTGGCCTCTAGCAAAGTCTCTCTGTATCAAACTTGCTCCCATCGCCTTCCACAGATCTGCCGCGGCCTCCCTCGAGCCACGTCTCACTGCTGCCTAGTTGTCGTCGACATCCTCCAACAGTCGTCGCGGTCTCTATATTTTCAGGCAAGTCATGTCTATCATTCTTAGACTTGTGTCTTTCAAGCCTTTCTATCACGTGCTGTCATGTGCCAAGATAATGATTCTGACGTTATCATCAGCTTGCTTACGTCAGTCGCCATGTCAGCTTGCTTATGTCAGCCACCATGTCAGCATCAAGCCATCTGCTTACGTCATCTTGATGACATCATTGCCTCTGACTCAATTGACCACTGCCTATTGACTTTAACTTTTGACCAAAGGTGAAATTTTTCAATAGGGCTTATCTTGCTTAGTTTTTTGCGTAGATTCTAATTTTGGACTCCTTTTCTTCATTTGAAACTCCAAAATCATTGAATTGGCCCATTTCTCATCCTTTTTTGGGTCCTTCCTACGCACAAAAACTCGCAAACCATACTTCATCTTGACGTCGTCTTCACCAATCTTTTTTAGGCCTTCAATGTTGCCATTCTCCACCTATAGTAGCTTTTCTTGGTGATTGATGCAGCCCTTGTTTGGTATTTTTCAGATGTCGTCTTTCTATGTGCATGTCTCCATAGTGCCCAATCCTTCTAGTCGCTTTCAAGGTCAAGGCATTTTTGTGGACATCTTCATGGTTTCTTCAAGGCATTTTTTTAAGGGATCTTTTCAAGCTTATCCAACCTCGAGCTTCCACCTTGAGTTTGAGAGGGAGTGTTAAGAGTATTTTAACCTAATGTAATAGGCCAAAACTCAATCCTTCTAGTCTAGGGTTTAGCCTACCATATATACACATATTATGGTTTATTATAGAAGAGGATTTCTACTACACTCTAATATATTATTGATGTAGCTCTTTAGGTTTTCTTCATGAACGTAGGCCATTAGGCTGAACCACATAACCCTCATATGTTATTGTGTTCTATATATTTTATGCTTTCGCTTCCACAACTATACTAGCATATTCAACATGGTGTATCAATGCTAATATTTAACATGAGTTGGAAGTCAAGGAGCACCTTGTTTCAAGCTGGTACAATGATCGATCCTTGCCAGAATCGTATATACTCCCACTAGAAAATAGACCAAGGAAGCTCACTATTCCTCTAGGCAACAATATTCCAGTGGTTGATCTATAATTCAACACATTTTGGAATCTAGCCAAGAGTTTGGATTCTTTCAGGTTTTAACCACGTCTTTTCTTCTATTATTTTATCAGACAATAATTTATTTCTAATAGACGCTTGGCATCAAACATGATCACTTGAAGAACTTTAGGGCAACCTTTTTTATATGCTATACACATTTGTGTTATGCTATGATTTGTGCTATCTAACAGGTGATCAACCATGGAGTCCCAAGCAGCTTAATGGATGAGGCCATGAGTGTTTTTAAGGAGTTTTCATGCATTATCTGCCAATACAAGGCAATCGAAACTTCAAAGGACACCAATAAGACCTGCTACATCTATACAAGCGCAGTCATAATTTTGCAAATGAAAATTTTCACTTTTGGAGGGATGGATTATTACACCATTGTCATCCTCTACAGAAATACATCCAATTTTGGCCCGAAAAACCAATTATGTTTCATGAAACCTTTTCCGGAGAAGTTGTTTAGCCATATGCAGCTGAATTAAGGAAGTTGGGATTTAGAATTTTGGAGTTCATTTCCCAAGGCTTGGGAATCAGCCCCCGTCATTTTGGCAGTGGACTTGGAGAAAATCAAACACTGTAGTTCAATTACTATCCACCATGCCCAGACCCGAGTTTAACCTTGGGATTTGGCAAACATAGAGACCCTAGCATCATGAATATTCTTCTTCAAAGTGATATATATGGGCTTCAAGTCTTCAAGGATGAGGAATGGATTGCTGTTGAACCTATACCTTACGCTTTTGTGGTTTTAAAAACAATTTGGTTCTGCGTTGAGGTACATATATCTTCACAATATACTAGCATCTAAACAGACGCTAACGCGCGTGTTCAGAGACTCTTTTATTTTTTTGGTAAAAGTTAATATTTAATTTGCATCCATTATAATTTAGGATTATTATATTTTTCAATCACAAAAAAACCTAGGATGTGATGAGTATTATGCGTTTGTAGGTGAAATAATTTTTTCATCACACCCTTAGGTATTTTATGAATGGAAAATGTAGTAATCCAAAATTATAATAAATGCAAATTATTAACATTTACCCAAAAAATAGAAGAGCATTTAAGCATGCGCGTGAGCACGTGTTCAAAAGCTAGTTTTTTAAATATAATTTTTTTTTTTTGAGAAGATAATTTTTATTTTGAGAATCTAATTTTTATTTTGAGAATCTAATTTATATGTAGATAAAATAATTTGAAAATCAACAGGAAAGTGATATTATTTTTTAGGCAATGTTTTAATGAGAGTTGAAGTTATATTTTTACAGGATTGTCCTTTAGTTTTGTCTCTACTTAAACATAGGGGTGTAGGGACATTTTTTAACCCCAAAAAAAAAAAAAAAAATGAGAATTCGAAATAAGAGAAGCCCTTAAATAGTAATATAAATAATAGAGTGGTGTCTATTATACATGCAACAGAGAACCTATTCCTTAGGTTTTTGTGGTTAAAATTGGTTCTGCGTTTCGTAATTTTTTATTTTTTATTTTTAAGAAATTGATTACCAACCACATATACTTGTTTGATGACCAGGGGCAACTCCACTTGAAAGCATGTGTGTGGTCACATGACCATCCTCACCTAACGTGTATATATATATATATATATATATATATATATATATATACCCTGAAGGCATGCGAGTGGTTCCACTTGAAGGCATGCGGGTGGTCATGAGATCACCCTGATTTGGATATATATATACAGTAGTGGCTCTAGAAATTTTGTTCAAGATGTTCCTTAGGAAGCATAAATTACACAATCTTATTTCTTTTTAGCTTTTAAGTAATTAAGTTTGATTCAATGTTATTAATTCCATTCCGTAACGACCGGAAAATACCGTGCCGGTAAACAAACCGGAACAGTAACCCACCCTATTCTACTTTGGAAAAAATTTCAGGTCATTCTGGTTTATTTCGGGTGTTTCGAGGTCAGTGGCGAAGCCAGGAAGTTTTTCTAGGGAGCAAATTAAATATTAAAAAATTATTGAATTAAAAAAAAATTCAAGACCCAATAAAAAATTTTATTTTATGAATTAATATTTTAGCTTAATAATGTTGTGTCCTATGTTTTTTGTATTGTATAAAACTCATTTATAATTTAACCACTCAAGCCAAAATATAAACGCAGACAACAGTACATTGTAATAACTAATTATATATAACGATATTTTATAATCTTATATATTATTATATAACAGAAACTCTAAAATATTATATAATTAAAGTGAAAGACAGAAATCCACACTTGTCAAATTTACAGCCACAAAAATGTCATTCTCACACTCAGACACAGTATTTTGAAGTGCTGTACAGCAGTAACACAGCACACAGAGTTATACAAAACACATAGTTATAGAAAAAAAAGAAAGAAAGAAAAAGAAGGCAACAAACACACAACAAGAGAGCGAGATAAAAAATGAGAAAGATACCAGTGATTCATAGAAGGGCGACTGGCGGTGTGGAGGACTGTCATGGAGAGGCGGTGTGATGGGGGCATTATACTCCCAGTAAATGTAAGAGGAGATTTGTTTTGCTCTTTTGTTTATTTATTAGTATTATTTTTTTCATTGGTGATTTGGAATTTGATGGAGAAGAATGGGGTTTTTTGTTAGTATTTGGAGGGTGGGTTGAGGAATGAATGGGTTTGCTGGGCTTGCACCGATCAGTTTTTTTTTTTTTTGGAAAATCCGTGGGTTTCTGTTTTCAGTATATTGGGTTTTTTTTTTCCTGGTGGGCTTGTCTGTTACAATTTTTTTTTTTTTTTTCAGATTTTAGTTCAAAATTTTTTTGGGCTTTTTTATTTATTTATTTTAGGGTGTTCCTAATTTTGATTGAGATTGAGAGTGTTCTTAATTTTTTTTTAAAGGGTAAACAAATAAAAAAAATTTAATTATTATATATATATATATATTTTTTTTTTTTTTGTTTTCAGGTCAGGTGTTCCTGGGAGCATCCTGACATGAACGTGACGTCGTCATTGTATATATATATATATATATATATATATATAACCCTGAAGGCATGCAGGTGGTCATGGGTTCCAAATCAGCGTGATCCCGTGACCACCCGCATGCCTTCAAGTGGAGCCACTCCTAGTCATCAAACCCATATATGGTGTTGGTAGCCCATTTAAAAATAAAGTCAAAAAAAAAAAGTCAAACAAGAATATATATTAAGTAATATTATATCACTTAATATTTTCTATTGGATATGAATTTTAACAATTTCATTAGGAGTGTCCAAGCAGATCCGGAACCCGACCAACCCGCCCAACCCGGCCCAAAAACCGGCCTACCTGACGCCGGCGACTGTTGGCAACGGGTCTCCACACATAAAACTCAAGACCGGCGGGTCGGTTGACAAGTTTAAGCATGAAAACCCGATTTTCAACCGACCCGACCGAGAAACACATCGGAAAATGGTTACTATCTGTTCTTCGCCGATTTTACACTGAGATCTCGCCGAATCTCTTCAAGATCTGGCCCAATCTCGTTGAGATCTGCCAAGATCTCTTCAAGATCCGGCCTAATCTCGTTGAGATCCGCCAAGATCTCTTTGAGATCCGGTCAGATCCAGCAAAAACCAGAGATTTCGGCGAAACCGGCGACAATTTCTACAAAATCCGGTGACGATTTTGAGCATAAATAAAATCCGGCGACGATTTCTGCAAAATTCGAAACCGACTGATACTCGACCGGCGAACCGCTGACATCCGACCACCCGAATCGCTGCCATCGGCAGATCGGCGGCGGGTCTAGGTTTTGGAGACCCGATCTGGTCGGGTCAGTTTCGGGTTGGGCACAAACCCGACCCGTGGACAGGCCTAAACTTCACGATTGGAATAGATTCTCTTCTTATACACTACATGCTTGCAAAATTTCAAGATCATCTAAGATTGATAACTATGTCATCGATTATGTATCTAAATATTAAGTTTTTGTGTTTAAAATTGTGCAAAAAAGATGGGTTTCTAGATCAAATAGTAAATGACATCTAATTGACACGAAACTTTGTGTGTGTGTGTGTGTTTGTGTCTATGTGTTAAGAATATAGAGAATATATACACCAACTATGAAATCTTGGAAATATTAATCCAATGAAAATTTATTAGGTGGTGTAACATTAATGGTTAGAGTTACACCAAGTATAATTTGAACCCAACTCATATATATAATCTTTTTAAAATTATTTTATTTGTTCACCCTTGAAAAAAAAATTGTGACCATCCTAAATTTTTTAAGACCCAAAAAAATTAAACTTTTTTCCCCTTAACAATATATTAGGCTCTTTCAAACATATAGAAAATGTCCAACAAACACAGTTCTATTTGTCTAATTTTTCTAAGGTTGATTTTTTGGCACTTGAAAGTCAACTTCAAAATTATATTTTTGGTATGTGCAACAATGACTCATTTTTCTAAGATTGATTACTTGGTTTTGTACATTGTTAAAGATGCAACTTGCAAAATTGATAAAGAGACTATTTTCAAAATATGATAACTCATAAAAAAGAAACTATAAAACTTTATATATTTGCACTTTTTTTTTTTTTTTTTGTAAATATTTGAAGTTATCTTTTTATTAGATTTTGTATAGTTAAAATTTCTTAATGATGTTTATCAAAAACGTTTCTTAATAATTACCCTTAAAAAATATTTGGAGGCGTCACAGGCTGATGACCACTTTAAATTTTTGGTTTTTTGGGAGTTGATTTTCAATATAGGGAGGGGGTAGTAGTATGAATTTTTTAACTAAAATTTTTAAATAATAAATTAAGAATTTTTTCAATATAGGGAGAGGTCCATAGGGATGGCAATTTTGCCCCGTCCCGCTTGACCCGCCCCTCCCCACTTCGCCCCACACGGGTTTTCCTCGCTCTGCAAAGGTGGTGGGGCGGGGATGGGGGAATATTTTAGCCCCGCACCACAAGGCGAGGTGAGGATGGGTTTAGACTTTTTAGACCCACCCCACCCCGCTCTGCCCTATCCCTAGGGCTGTCCACAGGTCGGTCCGGGTCAGGTTTGTGCCCAACCCAAAACCGACCCATCGGAATAGGGTGGGAAAAAAATGCACCCGCCGCCAACCCGTCGGAGTAATCGGGTCAGGTGGTTCAGACCATCAACAGGTGGCGGGCGGGTCGGTCGGAGTCAGATCTGAGAAGACAATGAGAAAAAGGTGAAAAAAAACACAGATCCGGCGAAGAAACGCAGATTCCAGTAATAGTTTTCCAGATTCCGGCGATAATTTTCCCTTAGATCCGCCGAGATTTCGCCAGATCCGGCGAAAATCTCACCGGATTTGATGAGATTTAGCCAGATCCGGTCAAAATCACCGGATCTAACGGAAATATCGCCGGAATATGGGTTTCTTCGCCAGATTCTGGAAATTTATCGCCGGATTCTGGAAATTTTGGCCAGAAGTTGGAAAACTTTTGGTCGGTTCGGGTTTTTCGGGTTTTAGGGGAGGAAAACCGAAACCGACCCGCCGGAATCAGTTTCTGGTGGTGAAGACCCGCCGCCGACCCACCGGAGCAGTCGGGTTGGCCGGATTCGAGTCGGATCCGGTCGGTTCTTCGAGTGAGTCGGGTTACCGGATCAATCTGGACAGCCCTACCTATCCCCACCCCGCCCTGCGTTGATAAGGGTTAGATTGTAAATTTTTCACACTCTAAAACTTTACTATTTAAACAAACATATTATCAATTTATTATATTCTACCTAACGTAGTTCTCTGCCTTTTTTTTCTCTCTAACAAGATTGGAAATAAGGTACCAATTTTAACGTTTTCTTTTGTCTTTATTATAAACAAATTTATATACTATTGAATCATTGATTTTGTACTAAGAGATTTTTTTTTTTTTTAATTGTGATATTGTCTTGTAAAACACTTGGATAATATTATTTAGTTTTTGCTAAAAATTAGTTTGATTTGATGGGATAAATTTATTTGTAATTTTAAGTATATTTTTATTAATGAAACATGTTATATTTTAAAAAAATTGTAATAATTGTGGGCAAATCAACAAGAAGTAGATTTTTACGGGATGGGGCGAGGCTTCGTGGAGCCCCAGGGGACGGGGATGGGGCAAGAAAATTTTCCCCATCATGCGGGGCGGGAATGGGGCAAAAAAAAATCATGCGGGCAGGGCTAAAGGATAGGAGTATGAATTTTTTAGCCAAAATTTGTAAATAATAAATTAAGAATTTTTTTCAAGAGGCCAGGGTACCATTCGATCCATTCCCACTTGTTGAGGTGCTATATGGCTATATGGCAGAGGAGGAATGCTTGAGGGAAAATTTAATGTTATTTTACTTAACTTGTGGAAGCTTTTTAAGGACTTGTTTGTGGTCGATGCTCTCTTCACACCATAGACATTCCTTTTTCTTTAAAGATTTGAGTTGTAAGTCATGGAGCACCTTGTTTCAAGCTGGTACAATGATCGATCCTTGCCAGAATCATATATACTCCCACCGGAAAAAAGACCAGGGAAGCTCACTGTTCCTCTAGCCAACAATATTCCAGTGATTGATCTTGGGGGTCATGATCAAACAGATATAATTCAACAAATTTTTGAAGCTAGCCAAGAGTTTGGATTCTTTCAGGTTCCAACAACATCTTTTCTTTCTATTATTTTATCAGACGATGATTTATTCCTACCAGATGCTTGGCATCAAACATGGTCACAATATGAACCACTTTTGGCAAACTTTTTTCATATTTTATAAGTTTGTGTTATGCTATGTTTTGTACCACCTAGTAGGTGATCAACCATGGAGTCCCTAGCAACTTAATGGATGAGGCCATGAGTGTTTTTAAGGAGTTTCATGCATTATCTGGTAAGGACAAGGCAATCGAAACTTCAAAGGACCCCAATAAGAGCTGCTTCATCTACACAAGCAGTGCAAATTATGCAACTGAAAAGTTTCACCTCTGGAGGGATGCATTGATACACCATTGTAATCCTCTAGAGAAATACATCCAATTTTGGCCGGCACAACCACCTAGATATCGGTAAATCCTCATAGTCGCAAATGTATAATTTGTTCTTTCATGCTATGTTGAACCTGTCTCGTGTAGTAAGTCTAGTGACTTGACATATATAAGAACAAAAATAAACATCATTATTTTTCATGAAACCCTTTTCAGAGAAGTTGTTGGGCCATATACAGCTGAAGTAAGGAAGTTGGGGTTTAGAATTTTGGAGTTCATTTCCCAAGGCCTGGGAATCAGCCTTGGTGTACTTGTTGGAAATCAAACACTGCTGGTCAATCACTATCCGCCATGCCCAGACCCAAGCTTAACCTTGGGCTTGGGCAAACATATGGACCCTGTTTTCATTAATATTCTTCTTCAAAGTGATGTATACGGGCTTCAAGTCTTCAAGGATGAGGAATGGATTGTGGTTGAACCCATTCCTAACGCTTTTGTGGTTAACATAGGTTATCCGTTGCAGGTACATATATCTTCACAAGCTCTTAGTATATATAAAATACTAGTCACTAATCCGTGCGATGTATAAGATGGTTAAATAAAAATTATAAAGTACTTATTTAACTTAAAGGTTTATGACTTAACGTTAAAAAATGCATAACTTGAAAATGAATGAAAATAAGTATTTTTTTTGTTCAATATAATGGTGTAGAAAAATTCTTTTTCTTTCATATCATTGGTTCCACATAACACATTCCGGCGTGGGTTATTCTATGGTGATGATTTCACATAATACTCAACTGCAATTAAATCTACTATCTACCACCAATCTAATCTATGTTATCTTGATAGTAGATCTACAAATTGCATTCTCATATCCTTAGAACTTGCCACATCATTATTATTATCTATATATAATATAAAACGAAGTTTTTGACTTTTTGAGAGACTTAAGTTAGAATTAGGATTAAAAATATAATTATAATTTTTTTTAATTAGACCTCACCTTAGATTTTTTTTTTTTTTTTTTTTTTTAAGGACTCACTTTAGGTTTCAAAAAAAAAAAAAACTTTAGGATTAAGGAAAAAAGAGAGAGAGACTCATGTTAGGACTCACTCTCTCACTATTTAGTTTTAAAAAGACCACACGTTAGAATTTTTTTTTTTTTTTAAATGACTCACTTTAGGTTTCAAAAAAAAAAAAAATAGACTCACGTAAAAAAATAAAAATAAAAAAACTTTAGGATTAAGGAAAAAAGAGAGAGAAGCTCCTGTTAGGACTCTCTCACTATTTAGTTTAAAAAATTATAAATTAAAATGATGATAAATTAAAAATAAATTATAAATTAAAATGATAATGTGAAAAATTGTGAAAGTTTTAGAGGTTTCGATTTTACATATATTAGACCTCACATTAGAATTTTTTTTTTTTTTTTTTTTTTTAAGGACTCACTTTAGGTTTCCAAAAAAAATAAAAAATAAAAATAAAAATAAAAATAAAAAAAAACTCTAGGATTAAGGAAAAGAGAGAGAGAGACTCCTGTTTAGACTCTCTCACTATTTAGTTTAAAAAAGACCACACATTAGAATTTTTTTTTTTTTTTTTTTAAAAAGGACTCACTTTAGGTTTCAAAAAACAAAAGACTCACATAAAAAAAAAATTTAAAAAAAAAAAAATTTAGGATTAAGGAAAAAATAGAGAGAGACTCCTATTAGGACTCTCTCACTATTTAGTTTAGAAAATTAAAATGATGATAAATTAAAATGATGATGTGAAAAATTGTAAGAGTTTTAGAGGCTTCGGTTTTATAATGGTGACTAATGACTATTACAAACACTCTAGGGTACACGTAGTACACACAAGTCACAATTTACTTGTGTGTACTATGGGCGCACTAGTAATTATCCTATATAATGCTCTTTTTTATTTTTTGTTTAATGTTTAAAAGTGATATGTAAATAATCGTGTTTTTTTTTTTTTTTTTTTTTTTTTTTTTTTTTTTAAGAAAGAGGTAAGATAACTTAAAATAATGTTTAAAAATGAGATAGAAATAGTGTCCTAAGTTTTAGGCCAAATGGAGAATTTAAAGGAAAAAACATAAAACTTAGTAACGGTAAATTACTCTTTTAACTAGTTTGTATTTTTTTAATATAAAATTATTTAACTAAGTTTCTCAAAAAAAATTATTTAACTAAAAAATACGGGTATTTTAGAGAGTTTAAGAATTTGTGTGAGGATATTTTAGTACACAAAATGTTGAAACCCAAACAAAATATCATGTTATTAATAGTATAGAATAGATAGTTACTAATTCGTAACAATAAGATGTTTAAGTAGTGAAAAGTGAAAACTAGCCGATAGTTCATTTGAATTTGATGTGTGATACTTCATAGTAATGATTTGAATTATGAAGGCATTATTTAAACAATTGTTGGCTCTTACATTGGGTGTGTAAGTCAATCTAAGCTATTTACATGATTGCGAAAAGCTCTAGTTGTTACAAATAGTAGCCTAATACGAACATAGGTTGTTATAAATAGTATTCTAATACGAATTTCACGCTCGCTTTATGAAAAAAAAAAATTGTCAATATGCCTACTAAAGAATAACTTATAAAAATAAATAAAAATAAAAAAAAAAACCTTGTCTATTATAAAATCATAAAAAAATTAACCAAAAATTTTTTTTAGGGATAATAGTAGAAAATCACCTAAACTTGCACCCGAAACCATGAAAACTTACCATCATCACCCAAATTGTGACAATTTCTTTTTTTTTTTTTTTTTAATTACATCCCGCAACATGATTGACGGTTAAAATTAACAATCATGTGCTGGCACATAAACCATAAAAATATAGTTCATTAATAGTCTGTTTGGCATGATTAATTTTGTCAGCTTATTTTACTATTCAGCTTATTTTTGCTACTATTCATGAGCCTTACTGCACTTTTTGGTACTATTTATGGGTCCCATTGTACTATTTCAGGTAACTTTTACATTTATTTACAATATTTTCAGTAAAAAGTTTTCAGTTTTAGTAAAATAAGCGGATCTCAAACAGACCCTAAATAGTCAAAAAATGTGACTTCCAAGTTATCATTAATTTTAATAGTCAATCAAGCTATTGGATACAATTTACAAAGTTTATTATAATTAAAGTGGTGATTGCAAGTTTTCATGGTTTATTGTGCAAACTACAAATTAAGTGTAATTATCTCATAATTTAGGGTGATGTTTTTTTTTGGGTGCAATTAACTAGTTTCTTTAATGGTTTTTTTAATTATTGTTCTTGAAATTGTGTCGCATTGAGTTGTAGATTATCAGCAATGGGAAGCTAAAAGGTGCTGAACATCGAGTGGTGACAAATTCAAATGTAGCTCGAACAACTGCTTCCTATTTTCTTAGTCCATCAAATGAAACACTTATAGAACCAGCAAAAAGTTTGGTTGATGCATGCCAGCCAGCGCTTTATAAGTCCTTGCCATACAAAGACTTTCTTATCAAATATGTAGCTGCTTCCACTGACAGTAAAGCATTAGAGGAGGCTTTAAGTACTACTGTATGATTACCTGTGAGATAAAAGCTATTGTAATTCATGAATAAATGTATGGCTATTGATATCAAACAAGCAAACATTAGTTGGTTAATATCAAACTAGCAAACTTCAAAACCCTAAAGTTAGGTGGATCGTAATGATAAGTGTCACTGCCAACTCTCGTTTGGAATTGGTTTGTACTACATTGCACTAATAATATGATGAGCTCTGTTAATGGGTGCCTTTAGAGAATTTGTTAATAGACCATTTTATAAAAGTTTGTATACTATTTTCTTGGAAAATATGAAAAACTATATAAAAAAATAGTAATTTTTTTCTTTTCCCATAAAAAGTTTCTAAAAACATTTCTTAAATTAAGGCCCTTAGTGCATCTGTTACTTTTCATTTTCATCATTGTTTTATTTAATAAAATTTTTATTGTCATGAACACCAATTAAATATAGGATTTTGAATGCATTGTAATATATTATGGATTGGCAAACTAAATAAAGGCAAATAATGGTCGTATATATTGTAAGATGATAGTTCACATGTTGAAAAACATATCTGAACAACAAAATGAGTTTTTTTTTTTTTTTTTATGGTGTTGGATATTTAGTGTTGGCAAAGTTCCGATTCAAAAGTTTTAGTTGTAATTGCGTATTTCCACGTATTTGAGTTTCTATTTAAATTGTAAATTGCTTATGTCATTGAAGATTATATTCAGACAAAAGAGTTCAAAGTGCTACAATAGGAATTTCATTAAATCAAGAATCAATATGTCAGGTGAGATTTTGAGCAAAGCTGTCATAATTCAAAATCAGTTACACATAACAGTTCACCTGAAACACGCTCAAAGCTCAATCGAGTGAGTTTGCCTAGGAAACTCAAAATTAGTTTATCCACATAATTTTTGTAGCCAACCATCCTCTATTTTGACACATATATGAACGAAAATAAAAACCCTAAAATTAGTAGAAGAAGGCAGAGACTATGTAACCCTTGAGAAAAAAACCATTGTAACTTAAATACCTCCACCTCTCCATATTGCTAAACCTTTGAGAGGAGGTTTAATCCAAACACTAGAGTATCCAGGAGATTGGATTTGCAGTTAGCAATTAACCTACGTTATTGGATTGCTATGAAGATAAATAATTGGTGTAGTCTATTGCTAGTATAAGCGGGGAGCTTAGATGCAAGAACAATTACTTATAATGAAGGTTTTGTAAGTTATTTTGTATCGCAAATATCTTCTTAGTGAATTTGGTGAATTGGGTGCAACCCTGAAGGGTTTTTACTGTTTTAGGTTTTCATGCCATAAACAACTTGTAGTGCTAGTTGCATGAGTTTTGGTGTGATTGCTTGATTACTGCCTTGTTTATATTATTGATGAAACCTGATGATGCCGAATAAATCACCAGTAAGCCACACGGTCCTCGCACGCTCGAAACAACACCTGCACAAAAAAGAAGACCTAGCAGAGAGCACCGGTGTGGTGCCGGCCAACTACCCTCCGAAGGTTAAGTCAGAACTATTTTCACAATTCTAGAGTGCTAGAGAGGGTAAATTATGCGTACCTCGATTTGTGGGGGTATTGAGGCTTTTATAGTAGTAGAAGGGTGACCTCTCTTCCTTGATGTAGAAGTCTTTTCCTTATAGGAATCCTCTTGAGCAATCCCAAACGTGATGGACAAGTTATTTCTTTATAGAGAGGGTCCTTTACTAACACGCGTATCTTCCGGAATTCTCCATGCACTAGGATTCCGATTTTCTTTGGGATTCTCCTTGATTTCTGGCGTGTGTGACAAGTATTTTAAGTTAGGTTCCGGCTATTCCCTGGGCTTACCCATTGTCGGCCCACGGGCTAAGATCCGTCAAGCCCATCAAGGCGAATATCCGTCATACCAATTTTTACACCTTTAAAACCATTAAATTAATCACTTGGACCATAAACTGATAATCAGTAAAATTGGTGGAAAGCCATGTGTTTGGAGTTCAAAAGCATATTCCAATTGGTATTAAATTAAGATACGCCTTGTTTGGATTATTTTCGATTGTGTGATCCTTGATCCTTGTTATCATGAAAAAAGTATAATCACTGTTAGGACATATGTAGAACTTGTTAGAACATATGTCATATAGAATTGGCTAATCCTTTGACAAAACGCACTTTACTTGTAATTGGGTAGATCTAAAATGTGTTTAATACTTCAAGAAACAAAATTTCAAGTCTAGTATTGAAGCCATGCAAGTCTGTCCAAGAAACAAGTGAAGAAGTGATGTTCATTAAAACTCGACAGATAGCTCGACAGATGTATCTATCAAAATTTAATGTTTAATTCTCGACAGCTCTCAACAAAAGCTGTATCTATCGAGAATTACGAAATTCAGATTTCCAAATCTATTTTTCACGCATATCCAAGCTATTTGTGTAGGGTTTCTTTTTTCATAACCCTAAACATATATAAGGATTATATTAAGGGTCTTCTAAGGTGATGCAACTTGATACAAAGTGATTATTCACTCAAATTGTGAACGGAGATAATTTGCCCTAGTTCATCTTTCTCTTGAAGATGCTGCTACGTTTGTGCACCAAGGGTTTTGTAACCAAAGAGCTTTTTGATCTTCATCATCTGGATGAACTGAAGAACTTTGCAGCCAACATCTTTCTCAAGTTGGTGTGTTAGTCACATATTGGGATTCGTACATCGATTGGTTAGTCACGTACTTGGAGCCGTGCATTGAAAGGAGAGATTGTCACTACATTATAAGTCCAATTGTGTATTGGGATAAGGATTCAACTGTAGGTTGGTCTAAGGTATTAGGATTCCTTTACTTGTAACCGCTTATAATAATGGATTCTCGGGAGTAGTGACCTTAAATTCACCAGGTAGGTTTTTGCCTTAGTAGTTTTCCCCATTCGTAAACAAATCACCCATGTCAAATCTATTTTCCACTGTATTTAGTATTTTTGGTGATTTGTTTGTACTACCACACTTATTGCATGAAATTGAATCTAATTAATGAACTTGGCTAATTAATTGATTAAGTTACCAAAAGGGTCAATACATTCTTGACCTATCAAGTGGTATCAGAGCAAGCACACTCTAATTAGGGTTAATCTTTATTGTGTGATCCATTGACCCTTGTTTGTCATGAATAGAGGACAATCTTTAATTATCCCTCCTTTATTTGATGACACTAACTATGCATACTAGAAAGTTTGCATGAAAGCTTTCTTGCAATCCTTAGATGAGAAAGTGTGGCAAGCTATGGAGATAGGCTGAACCAAGTCAAAGGAAGCACTGACTGATTGGGATGATGCTAAGATCAAAGCGGCAAACTTCAACAGCAGAGCACTGAATGCTTTATTCAATGCGGTCATCAATGAGAAGTTCAAGAAGATATCCTCAACTGAAACTGCTAAAGAAGCATAGACTATATTCCAGACAACCTATGAAGGGACTAAGGCTGTGAAGGATTCAAAGCTTCAAAGGCTTACTATGAGCTTTGAAGAGATTAAGATGGAGGAGGATGAGTAGTTTGATGAATTCTATGCCAAGCTGAAGGACATAGTGAACTCTGCCTTTAATTTTAGGGAAACCATTCTCGAACCCAAGGTTGTAAGGAAGGTGCTCAGATCTCTGCCTGAGAGATTTCATGCCAAGATCACCGTTATTGATGAATTGAAGGATATTGACAAAATTCCTTTGACAGAGTTGGTTGGCAATTTGCAAACCTATGAATTGGGTTTGACTAAGATCTAGAGATCGAGCAAAAGCAAGAGCATGGCACTGAAGGCCAAAAGCAGTGATACTGATAAGTTTTCTGATGATGAAGATTCTAAGATGAAATCCTATATCACAAGACAATTCAAAAAGTTCATGAAGAATGCAATGCAAAGGGATTTGATAAAGACCGTAAGCAATCAAGTTCGTCTCAGTTCAAGAACCAAGACAGAGGAAAGAAGGATGCTAAGGAAAGCGATCAGTACACTGTTCCCTCTGGACCAAAATGCTTCGAATGTCAAGGTTTTGGACACATGAAACAAGAATGTCCAACTTATCTTAAGACTATTGGGAAAAGCAAGGTCCTTGCTACTACCTTGAATGACACCGAGCCTGAGGATGATTTAGATGACAATGACAACGATGGAATCTTGAATGCCTTCATTGCCACAGTTGATCCTACTGATGGGGTTTTAGAAACAGTAGATGATGAAGAGAACTTGGTGGACTCTATGTTTGAGAAAATGGACGATCAAGATGACATCGATACAGCCTATGAAAAATTGTACAAGGTTTCTGAGAAGCATGAGAAACTAT